>VXBJ01005103.1:2039399-2106807 GCA_013400055.1 Nycticryphes semicollaris
CCCCCGACACTTTGGTTCTTTCAACAGGCATAAACCAAAGTATATCCATTAGCCCTCATCTCAGAGGTCAGACTGGAGCAGTGGTTGTCAGCCTTTTTAAATCTGTGCCATCCTGAAGCAATTTCCTGTGAATCCTTACACAGAAAATATGTCTGCTGCTTGACACCCCACAACTCCCCCATGCCTTCTTGCCTCATCTTTTTTGTCTCCTTTAAAAATAGTCGGTGATGGGGAGGGGAAATCACTGAACTGCACCATCACAGAAATACCCTGAATAATCTTAAACTACTTTTTTTTTTGTTTGTTTGATTATGTGCATAATTAAATGCCACCAAAATTATTCCAGAGTCAGGAAAACAATACCAACTTTTAAAAACACAAGAAAAAAGAAGCCCCATTTTGCTTGTAACAAAAGTGAAAACATTCTTGTTTGAAACCATCAGACCCAATCATCTTAATCAAATGAACAGAATCTTTTTTTTTTTTTTTTTTTTTTTTCCCAGAAGAAAAAAAAAGAAGTGTCAAATATGAAAGTTCCTCTGGGAAGCTGCTGCTTTGATTAAATGCCACCTACTGACTAGAAAAATGTTGGGCAGGAAATTTTTCAAGGCAGCTTGACTGAACACATGATCTCCACACTGGAAGGCATGTTAGTCTAATGAGATTGAGGAAGCTGAAAAGCTAATGCAAAATATAATGGCATACCATTACTCCCCCCTCCTGCACCTCAGATTAACTTTCTGCTATGGGGTACACAGGAATTCATTGTTTTCGTGATCAACTCAAAAGTTGCCAAATGAACGAATCATGATAGAGAAGCTGTGCAGGAAGTATTTTTACAGATCTGTACGAAATAGAAAGGTAGAGAAAATACCACTCTCAGACACAGCCCCAGACAAAAGCACAACATATAAATTACATAAAAACATTTTCCTAGAAGATTTACCTACCTCACTCTCTCTGCAGAAGAAGCACCAAAACTTCTGGAGACAACACCACTTTCTTAAGCCTCAGAAATTGGTCCTAGTTCCTGTTTAACACCCCTCTTTGCTCTCTGCAAGGATGTTGTGTAGCTTGTCATCGTCATCTTAGCGGAAATAGGGAGCCTGAAGTTCAGACTAAACAAATTAAGCAAAATCCTTGCAACACAAGTGAGAGAGCAGAGGTTTTTCTCTCTCTGATGTCTCCCCTATTAACTACTATTACTTTTCCTTTTGTAGCTTCAAAGTCTATTTATAAACTTCTGCTCCTATGACCTTGCTCTCCTATAAGCTGCACTTCCAAGGAGACTCTGCATGTATCCAGGAAGATTGCTTGCTCACAGTGATAACTACTCAGGTACCTTCAAATAGCTAATAAGCATTCTTAATGAGCTGTCACACCTATTCATGGATAAACCTGGCTTTTCTATAAATAGTCTTTTCGCTCCTTGAACTAGACTGATACATCTTCCTCTCTCTTTAATTCCTTGTTTATGGAATTAATACACCAATCACATTTGGCTGCTATCTTTTTGCCATGTCATACAAAATTCCAGACAGAAGGAATGGGAACAAACTGATGAAAGTAGTAGTTCTGCTATGGGGTATGCTCTGGTTTGGAAAACCATTTTGGAAGCTCAGTTTCTTCCCTGGGGACTGTAGTTTCCTTTTTTTCCCCTTGGAAAAAGACTGCTTTTAGGGTGTTCAGATGATTCTGTTCTAGGCTGGTAAATAATAAGAAAAATCTTGTTAAATTCTACTTAATTGATAACCAGATTCTACATTAGTGTTTTCTTTTGTGCTAGGAACTTGAGCTCTAAGGATACACAAAATTGCTGCTGCTGCTCAGTAGAGAGGTATTATTAGACTTGAAGTTAAACTCTGGTGCTAAACGCGCAGGAATACTTTGTTAAAAAAGCGAAGTGGAGCAACAAGAAATTAGTCACTGGCTGTGTGATCGTTTGTGAGCTCAGTGTGTTCAGCAGAACTTGAAAGCACAGCTTTTGAATTTGGAGCAGAGGCTGGTACCACCCGGAGTGAAGAAGGAACTGGTAAAAGAAAGCAGTAGTTACCTCGCAGAGAGCCCCACCACAAAGCGGAAATGCAACAAGGCTCCTCAGCGGTGCTGCATCAGATAGGAGTCCCTTTTGCTGGGACACTTCTGCAGGGCTGGAGAGTGGTGGCTCAGAGCTGACAAACTGGCAAATTCCTTCTGCCAGTTCACACACAGGCTCTCAAGGGCTGGCTCTGCCTGGGGGAAATGCCTCTCTGTAAGCAGGGGAATGAGATACGAAAGTCTAAGACTTATTGAGTCATAAGAGTTGTTAAGCTCTCAGAAAAACAGACACCAATCATTAGGTAAAACTTAAATAATTGTTTTCTGTCTCAGTGTATCGGTCACTACACAATGCTTAGAGGAATGTGCAGATGCCTCTAACTTGAAGGAAGGAGACTTTTCCCTTGTTACCTCGCAGTAACTTCTACCTTGTAGAAGTCTGGGACCAGGATATATTCAGAATTTAATCTGCAAGATTTGTCCCCTTCGTGCCAATTATGTAGCAAAAAACTAGTACCAGAACCTGTGGTCAGACCATTGGCTGAGTCACCAATGCAACAAAATTGGCCAAATTCAGTCCCATGGCTTGTATTTTATTCTGCACAACTGGAGGAGTAGCTTAGAAATGGGATTCATCTTAAAAGTCATCCTGAATGCACAGATGACAAGTGTATGACTAAATACTTTATGTAGACATGACAGGCTCTAGTGCTATTTTTATTTTCTATTTATATTTCGTATCTCTTTGCTCAAATGAAATGAGATTAAAGAGGAAAAATTTGAAGAGCCTGCATTTGCCCAGTACAGGCATTCCTGCCCGAGATATTCAGAGCTCTGCATTTCCCATGCACTTATTTTCTCCAGACAAACCGTTAATATGAAAGTATACCTTAGAGTTCCAGATATCACCTGGTTTGGGGGTCTCAGAGGTAACACGAGCAGCCTTAATTCTGAGCATCTTTTGTGCTGGCACCTTCCTCTCCGAGTGTCACCAGGTGGCAGTACGACAGAAGGGCTTTCAGGGCCTGCTGTTCCATGAGGCAGCAGAAGTCGCAGATAGCTGCAGGTACGCAGCTCCCTTTCATGCTGTAATTGCAGCTTCCACTTGTTTTCCTCAGTCCACCTTAAATAACGAGACAGGCGAGTATCACAGCACCAAATATAACGACTTCTGTCTTGTTTATTTACTTTCAGCACGCTCAGCGTTTATATGGTTACACTTTCATACTCCCATCAGCCTCTGGAATGGACAGGGTTTGGTTGGGCACCCAGCAGAGAAGCTACTTGGAAAACAGGGATCTACTTTGACCCTTTCACTCTAAGGGCACAGATTATAAAGGTGTCAGCATGTAGCAGAGCAGATAAACGACTGTGAATGAAGAATGGACCTTTGGAGGGAAGCAAATTGCTTGTAAATTGGGTCAGCTTTGACAAAGGAAAAAAATAAGGGCTATTCAGTAGAAGACGGGTTATTTTCAATACTTTCAAAACTAAACTAGTTGATGTTTTGTTTTGAAAAGACATTTTTCATTTAAATATTGAACAAAGATATTAGCAGAAGTAAACAAAGCATAACATAAAACAGAATATCCCAAGACAAATGTCATTTGCAGGGACTTAATAATTTTTAGGGTTTTTTAAACAAAAAAAAAATCCTATTTATACAACTTTAATGAATAGTTTAGTTTTGTCTCTGTAAATCCAGTTATATAGAGCTTTTCACTACCTGTTTTTTTTCCCCAAGCTGCGAATTCCCTGCAGGAACACAAGCTTAGGAACTGTCTTGCTAAGGATTTAGAACCACAGGGGGTTTTGGTGCTACAAATTTCTGATTTTCAAATGAAGTATCTCTATGCAGACTCATTACATTGCAGCTGCTGTGAGTGGACAACATCCACAGGAGATCTTCTCTGAGAAGACATTTGTATAAATACACAGTTGGATAGTCAAAATAAGTCTGCTCCATACACTAACACTGGGGCAGGGAAAGGGGAGAAGTATTTGTCACTTTTGTCACCCTCTAGGAAGCGGGTATCCTTGTAAATCAGATGCTGATTACCAAAATTCAGACCACTTTTATTAGGTTTATATCTGCTCTAAACTGAATGCTGATTTTAAAAGACTATTATCCCTAAATTTTTGATCCAAAAATCTTTCCAGGAAGAAATGTTCAGGTCACATTTTTGCTTAATAACTAATATTACTTATTAGTAATTAGTTACTAGCTTTCACATCCCACCTGTCCCAGGTGAGAAACTCACACAGATGCATTTTATGGGGCGTTTTTCTTTCGTACATCTTGAAAAGTTTATCAAAGAGATCAGTATTTCAATCTCCATTGTGCAGGCTGGAAACAGTGACATTCAGAATTGAAGTGACATGGCCAGGGCCACTTTGCCAACCAGTGGCAGAGTCACAGATATTACGTGGGCCTCCAAAACTCAAGCCTGGAAGTCATTAATAATTACAACTCTAGTTTCATAATTGTCTCTCCCTCTGCTTAAAATTGTTTGAAATAGAAGAAAATTGGGTCAGTGTTGAAATTTTTAGCTCCCGTCATTTTTCACCTAGCCTCCAGTTTTCACCCTACTTTCATTTTGAATCAGATCTGCCTAAATGACTCTATTTTTCCCTGAGACAGCAGGAGAAGATACCTTCCCAAGGAAGCCCACCTTGGTCCCCAGTGTCTAAAATATACATGCATTGCTCTTTGGTTCTTGCCACTAAAAGAAAAAATAAATAAAAATAGTCCATTCTGCAGAGATAGCAATGGAGTTTTAAATAAGGCATCTCTGGATCTCCTCTCTGAATCAAGGCACGTAGATGACATAGGATAAGTGACTGTCCAGGTTGCCACGCTTTAATGCTGCTTATTCCTGAGGTCCTGCAGGACTGTGGACTAAAGGATATATTGCTGTTACTGTTCTCAAAGGTGCAGGGAAGTTCTAGGGGTGCAGAGGAACAGATGAATGAGTGAAAAAGCAGTGATCTCTCCAGGCTTTCACATCCTACCTATCCCAGGAATGTCAGAGAAACTCACACAGATGCAGATGTCCCAACAAAATGCATGAGAGCAACCTGATGTTGAGAAACAAGCAGAGGCATAAGAGTGTAGGTGATACAATTCAGATCAGAGACCTGGGCACAGTTACCTGGGACTTGGCCATGGAGCTTCCTTTGACATTTGAGTCTCTGTGCTTTGCTTACATAATACAAAATCCAAACAATGTGAACTATTCCAATTAGTTCTGATCCATCCCAATCCAGCCACACTGAAAACCTCTGAAGACTGAGATCTCACCTGCTTTGTGGTTAACTGTCCCCGTGCTGCATCATGCCCCCAAGGGAAAAAAGTTTTTCCTAGGCTCCGGTCTGAGCTGCTAAGATGAAACTTGGGGGCATTGCTTTTTGCTTTAGCATCTGCTGCTGTCAAGAAATATTTGGTTTCATAGTATTTGAAACTGTCCCTTAACTAGTTGTTGGCTGCTATTAGATTCCCCTGTTACCCTTTTCAACAGATTAGGCAGGTTTTTCCCTCAACACTTCCTTGTAGGTAGTGGGCCTTCAACCTCAACCATTGGAGTAGCCCTTATTCAGATGGGAAACAAATGTCAAGACAACTACAATTTGGAAACAATTTATTTGTTTTTACTTTAATTATGTTACTCAGCATTTTATCTGACCACAAAACACAAGTTGCAGTGTCATTGCCATTCTATTCCAGATTGGAAAATATCTACGAGATCTTGTATGGAGCAGAAACAAATAATTCAAAGTCTCTTATCTGCTCTTGGGTGTCTCCAGTAGATATTACAGAAGGTAAAAAGATTTCTGTCTGCTTCATTTATAAAGCCATCATCTAGGCAGAGATTTAAGGCAGGCACTGCTTGTCCATACAACTAGTATCCATTCTATACGTAATTTATCTCCTTATCCCGTGAAAGACAAGTGAGATGCAATACTTGGAGCCACCCTGTCTCAGTAACCCTGTGTTTGCCTCCATTACTAAAGAAAACTTTGCTTGCAGACATGTTTAGGAATATTCTCAAGCTAGAGCTGCTCCCTAGAGATTCAATCTTACATCCTGAAATGAAAGATTAATTACTCCTCACCTATTTGTGGAACGTGCTTAGATGGGAAGGAACAGTGACTGGAAGAATGATAGAGATACCCAGAAATTGCCTAGTTTCACTCTGCAAGACATTCAGAATTATTCTTGCTTACAGTCTCTGCCTTATCCTGACTCCTAATATTCTAACTCCTGAACGTAATTCCACGAGATCATAGTTGTGCCCTCTCTTAGTAGTCTTGATGTGTTTGGCATATTCACTGCCTCACCCGGGAAGCATTGCCCCTTGGAAAGCCCAAGATGCCAGTAGGCTTATGCATTTTCTTAATTTTCAGCCAAACCTAAAGAAATTGCACCATTTCTTATCTCATGGCCTTAGATAATCCCTGAACTGAAGTTTTTGCTGAACTATTAATTTTTCTCAAAAATACCTTTGAGCTTCCAGTTGTTTCCAGAGCTGCTCTAGAACATCTGCACAGCCTTCTGCAACCTGCATCATCACCTCACCTGGCACCAATATAGCAAATTCTTGCCATATCTTCTAAGATTGCCAAGAAAAACGCTGGTTAACGGCAGCCGAAAGACCAGTGGTCTTTTTTCATCTGGAAAACCAGAAGGCATCATGATCAAGAGCTTTGAACTTGTGATCCTTCTGGTCATTACATACTTGAAATGCTGTCAAGTTATGTCCACTCTTCTTCAGCAGAATGCCCTCAGTTCCTGTATACGTAATTATTCCAGCTTGCCTTGCAGAGGTAATGCTGCTGCAGTTATTGATTTCAAAATGCACACCATGGTTCTTCTTGTTTCTTTGGATCCTTTTTCATCATCAACTCCATTTTATACCATACAGGAACAGGTTGTAACCCAAGTTGCCATCTAAATAAACTGGATCTGGATTTCAATGGTGCCAGAGTCCAGGGAGATTAGATCTTGGGCTTTGATCCAGGTGCATCTTGCTGATGAGTAAAGAAAATATATCAATCAGCTAGTTACAACAAGTCTTTGGCCTGTGTATGGAAGCAGAAGATGAGGAGGAGGAAAAAAAGGATATGCCACGTAATTGGTAGGTGACAGCATGCTGTGTGTGCAGCCTGGGGAAACAGATCCACTCAATGCCCCCCACACAGATTCAGCAACTTCACTGGCCCACGCACTCTTCCCTCTCCAGCATCCGACGTGTTTTGTAGCCTCCAGCCATCAGCTTTGGCGCCAACAGATGAATCATATCTTCAGCAAGTGTCCCTGCTGCAGTAACTTCTTATCATTATCATCCTCTGCACTTAGATGGCACTTGCCAGTCCCAGGTCTCAAAACACTGCATGGAGGTGGATGGCACCTGGGACTGAATACCTCACTTGTAGCCATGGGAAATGAGTTGGCATTAAGGCCAGGGACCATCCCTCCCCCCTTCAGCTTTCTAACTCCCTAGGCCACATTACCTTCCCTCATTAAGTGTGCTTAGCAATCAACAGCAAACACTTGTGATATACACAACAGGTTTTCCACATTCCAAACAGGCAGCAGATAATTAATGAGCATATTTATTTTTAGATTCACATAGGAGACAGATCGTAGTGCTTCTCTAGTACTTGGTTAGTCAGCTGATTTCTGGCCCTGTAATGCTTAGCACTCTCTGACAGACTGCCATTCTAGATTTGGACAATATCACCACAAGAGCAGGGGTTTCCAACAACTGGTGTGTACCTTGATGTTGGTATCTCAAGCCATCGGGAATGTCTCTCTTACCTCAGATCAGTCAGTCACAGAGATCCTACAGCCCAGCAGCATCCTAATTCTCTCTGAGAAGCCTGCTAAATTGGGCCACCTTTAGCCCAGCTCTGAAAAGGGATGTCAGCAGCCATTTGCTCCTAAGGGGAGGCGCGGGACAGCACAGCAGGGTAGAGCACAGGCCTCACAGTACCTGAGGAGAGACTTAGAAACAATAGTTGGGTTCAATCAGGAGCCCAGAACAACACATGCATGATGATGAAGCAGGTCTAGGGGCAAGCCAAGAAAACCACCTACAGCCAGAACTGCATTGAATAAAGCCTACAGTATTAGATACAATCCAGCAGCTTCTGGGGAGATCCATAGCAATAAGACAAACACAAGGTCAAGCTGAGAAAGCAGTCCAGACCTATATAGCTAAGCTATAAATCAATATTCCTACAACATAACTCCAGCTGGAAACAAAGCCCCGAGCCTGGGCTTAAATAGAGCTCCTGGGCCTATGGGCAGGTGAGGTTGGTCAGAGCCATTAAGGCTATTAATGCACTTAAGGGCCACAACATAGGCTTCTGTAGCGTTTGTAGAGTGTGTTTGAATGCAGGAGTGAGTTTACTGCTTGCTGTGACTCCACTGCAGCTCCTGAACCTCTATGTAAGCATTTTTCTGGTATTGTAACTCCAGGCTTAAGTAATAAGGACAGGGAAGAGTCGTGCTCTGAAGCAGCAGGTAGGTATTACTCAGAGTTGCTGGTGCAAGGGCTCCAGGTGAGGCTCAGCACGCAGCTTCGGGTGCTTTCAAGCTGGGGAGCCTGCCTGGGTGATTTCTGTGGCTTTTCTGTGTCAGTTATCTAATTGGGGCACTTCTATACTCCCCTCAAGGATACCTTTGTGAGGTGAGAGGGGAGAACTGCCATCACAGAACTGTACCTCTGTTTTCCTCAGTGCTGTCACCCTTGTACTTCCCAGCTTTTATTTAGTGAAGAAATATGGGGCTAATATATCCCTGGTTTGGCTGGACTAAACCAGTATCCCATTATTTTACTACGTGACTGTGTATTCAGGAAGAGATGTGATGTAAATACAGTGAAAGTAAAACTTTCATAGGCTATTCCTTCATTCTTCACATCTTTACAGTCCTTTAAGTGGAATTACTACACTGAAATAATTGTCCCTAAGTGAACTGCCAGCTAAACTTCAGTATGCTTAAATCATCTACTCTAGAGATTGCAATTACTGTCCTTCACAAGCAATTAAAGTTGTTAATACTGTTGCTGTTTGTGAGCAGCGTCTGAGTCAGGCAAAACTTGATGTGGGGAGAGTAAGGTACATGGGCTGTTACTCGGGGCCCTTTTCCCCTTCTGCATCACCACGGACTACTCTGAGCTCTCTCACCTTTTACACAGGGGCTTTTTATAGAGAAGAGTGTATGGTTAAATAGCCTCTTGCTGGGTGTATGTGTTGAAGGGGCAGCTGGAGGTGATGTGGGATGGGGTGCAGGTGAAGAGTTGGACTTGGGCTACAGATAAAGTGTATTCCCAGCTCTTGTGGGGTCAGTACAGCTGAGGGACACACACTCTGAGGGGTTTGCTGTGGGATGGAAAAGGGGCTGTGAAACTCTCAGGAGAATTAAGATAAATACAAACCATTGAGCTATGGTGTCCTAATTATTCTGCTCAGTCTAAGTAGTTCCTTACATAAGCTTCGGACATTAAATGTTCCTGTAAGGTCTGGGTCTTTCCTGACACAACCTTTCTATTGGACCTACTCTCAGTGTTTTCTTCAGGAAGTACTTGAACTTTTCCCAGCATGGGAACCACTTGGAGGTGGTTGGGTTTTTAATCTCTCAGCTGACATTTTTTATAGCTTTTTTTCTCCCCTGACAAATAGCTTATTTGCCCCAAAGAGTACATCTGAAAAATTCACATCTGAATTTATTGTGTTTAAACTGGTGAAAAAAATAGGAAACTTCTAACTTAAAAAAACTCATTTAGATGATGTTTCTCTCTTCTGAATTGCTTTAAGAAGGGCTGAAAAATGCTTAGGTCAAAGCAAAACACTTCAAACAGGATCAAAATCAATATTTTTGTTTACATTAAGTACTTTTCTATTTAACCAAAAACCGTTCAAAGATAGCAATTACTGTTGAACTTGACTGATATGTGTTTGAATATCTTTATTTTACCCATGAAGAACACGATAATTATTTATATAGGTCCCTGTATAATGTCTTTTTTTTTTCCAGAGAGGAAATCAAGCTTTCATGGGAAATAACGTAGCAGGATGAAGCATCCCATGATTCCCATGAGGTTAAAAGTTCAGTTAGCTTTATCTTGCGTCACGTTTTACTGCACACACCTTTTGGCTTCCTGCTCAAACTGCAAAGTGATGTGTATAAACAGCATCAAAGTAGATGAAAAAATGCTAAAAGAATATAGAGAGAAAGAGTTCTGTTTAAAAGGTGGTTATTCACAGTATCAGGACGCTTGCTAAGCTTGTTGGGCAAGGGCTCACCAGCTGGCTCCTCTTCCCTCTGCTGAATCCCAGCTAATACAGATTAATAGTGGGGAGATAACTTCAGAAGCTGGGTATTCAGAATGGAGACAACAGCTCAGATCCTGTTTCTAGCCTCATTTACAAGTGTGCAAACCTGACACGGCCACCATGAACTTAAAGATTTACTGTCACAGCAGCTAAGGGTTGAAAGTGTCGTAGCCATTGCTGCAGCCTGCCCCATCGAGAAGCAGCCTCTGCAAGGGACCAGAGAACCTCTTCCACTGTTGGAGACAGGACTTGATGGCTGGTATTCGGTGTCCAAGATAGGATGGATCTTCTTGGCAGAGGAGGAAGAAGCTGCCAATCTCAGAAGCTTTTTGCCATTGCAACTCAGGGATACAAACCTGAGGGGTGACACTGCAGGGCATCCTCATCGCTGAGGGAGGTATTTGCCCCCTTTTCTACACTGCAGAAGGACCTGCTGGGCAGGTGGGGAGGGTGAGGAAAGAGGTTCTGTTGAGTAGCCCAGGTGCAGGCTGTGTAAATTACTCAGATTTGATTTTCATCTAAGTATCTATTTGTAGTTTATAGATACTACTTAATATCTCATCAAACGTGTGTCCTTTTCTCCCCCCATTGCTGATTGCAGACTTTGTGTCCGTCTGTCCCCAGCCCGGGGATGGGTGAGGAGTAGCGAGGAGCCCAAATAAAAATGATGGGTGCTAAAAATGGAGCCGTGCTGTTCCCCTGTGCCCATCCTGCCAGGCTGTCAGTGCAGGCAACGGGGAATTTTTCTTTCCTTGCAGGGAGCAGCGGGTCGTTTCTCAGCTCCCCGGCTCTCACCGGAATACCTCCCCGGGAGGGATGCGGTGCTCAGCGGGCAGCCCTGCCCGCCGCTGCCCTCTGGACCAGCGCGCTTGGTATTTCATCTAAACCTCAACCTTATCAGATGCTCAAAGGCTTCTCGGCGTGTGCTTTGTGCCCCTTCCCCACCCCGCTTGGCTGGGGCTTGGAGAGGAGATTCGGCTCCTGATCTGATCCTTGTCGAGTCAAGGCGTCTGTTGAGCGCGACCGGAGGAAGATGCGGCGGGGGAGTGCGGGATCAGCGCTGCTCCCTGAAAGGGGCATATTAATAACACTGGTGCACGGCCAATTAGCAGAAGGAGCCAGGTCCAGCCCTCGTGTCTGCGTGCTAGTGATTTATCGACAGTAATTACCGGGGCACTTAATGCCTAGTTTGGATGGGAATTAATTCGAGGCCGGATAAATAATGCATTAGGGTTTATTTAGCCCCATGTGAAGCGTCGCCCCCCGAGCCAGAGCTGGAAGCGGAGGGAGCAGCGGCGCTGGAGCGGAGAGCGGCGGGAGCGGCGATGCGCGGGGCGGCGGCCGGGACCGGGGCTGGGCGCTGAGGCTGCGGGCATCGGAGCACCCAGCGGGGAGCATGCTGAGCCCCAAGATCAGGCAGGCCAGGAGAGGTGAGTCTGCCTTCCCGTCCGTCTTGCGTGGTGGGCAAGGGGACCCTCTGCCGACACGGGGAAACTTCCCGGCCGTGGCGGAGATCCCCCTCCTTTCCCGCCCCCCGAGCTGCCGGCCCTGGGGAGGGCAGGGGGGGAGCGAGCAGAGCTTGCAAAGGTTCGGGAAGAATGAGGCGTAGGAGGGAGGGGGAACCTGTGCTTCCGTTCGTCTGCAATGTCAGGGCTGAGCAGCAGGGGTAATTCAACATTAGTACTCCGTCCTGGGACCTGATAGAGCCTTTGCACCCCTGTGGTGGTTGATAACCTTGTGTTTCTAATGCTGAAATTCATCCTAACAGCCGGAGACAGTTGTGACAAGTTTACCTGCAGCATCCTGGAGAAGCAGTTTGCTGTCGCACGTTATCCCTCCAGAGCTGGCAGCAGGAGGTGGGGCAAGTCGTTCTGTGTGAGCTGTGGACAAGACAAAGGAAGGGAAAAACCTGCCCTGGGTTTGCAAGAGCTGCTTTTGAGCAGTCCTGCAGCCCTGCGAGGTGTAGAGTGCGGTGTTAGTAACGCCATCAGCTGGGGCTGGGCACAGCCCGTGTCTCGGCTCTGGCTCCCCTGGAGGAGGTGCTCTGGCAGGGGATGTATAGTGTCATCTCCTGCTGCAGCATCAGCTCCTCGGCTGACATGGCATTTGTTGAGCATCGTTGCCATTCGCAGCCTAATGACAGTCTCAGAGGGATATCTTCCCACCCATCGGAAACAGAGGCCAGATTAATGTCATTTAGGAGCAAAAGCAGATGCAGTCAGGAGAGTATGTAAACATTAGGTTTTTCTTCAGCCGTGCCTGCATTATGAAATAGGAGAGTGTCGCTGGTTCTAGCTGTGATTCTGAGACAGATACTTCCAACCAAATGTCATTTTGCATCATATATATGAAAGCAGTATCACACGCTGAACAGTCCTCAAAATACCAACAGCCTATTAAATAGCTCTTAGTACTTTGGAAGGAAAAAGCTTCCTGCCATCTGGAGGTGTCAGGATCAGAAACGTACAGCCTCAGCTACAGTGAAGTCATACATACTGATGTGTTTTTTTTTAAGTTACACAGTTTTCTAGAAGTTCAGCAAGTCTTTTGTGAGAGCTAGTTCCCTGAGGGTCGCTGTGTTTCGGACACAAACTGCAGTGTACCTTTGTGATTCGATTTCAATTTGTAGCGGTATATGCCACAGAATCACAGGATGCTCCAGGGCTGGAAGGGACCTCTGGAGATCATCCAGTCCAACCCCCTGCCAGAGCTGGGTCACCCACAGCAGGTCCCGCAGGAACGTCTCCAGGCTCTGCCACCCTCACAGGAAAGAAGTTCCTGCTCATGTTGAGATGGAACTTCCTGGGATCAAGTTTGTGCCCGTTCCCTCTGGTTCTGTCCCTGGGCACCACTGATAAAGCCTGGCCCCATCCTCCTGACACCCACCCTTGAAGTATTTACAGGTGTTGGTCAGATCCCCCTCAGCCTTCTCTTCTCCAGACTAAAAACCCCCAAGTCCCTCAACCTTTAATATATCTTTCTCTCAGGGTTTATTCTGTTTGGTTCAATAACTGTGCAGTGGTAAGTTTATTTCTGAGTGAATTTAGAACTCCTGAAAAGAGCTGCCTTGATGGCTTTTGAAACCTCAGGAATTTTCCTACTTTTACAATGCCGTGGCAGAGCACTGTAGCCTCTTGCAAAGGGTACCAAATTGGACCTAATCCTGCAAGGTTCTTCTGCAGCTCTTGCTCACAGGAGCTGTAAACAGGCAGTACTGAAGAAGCTGAATGCTTCTTGAAGGTAAGTGTCCCACCTTGCGTGACTAAGCTGAACATGAAATGGTAGTTCGTGCTCCCTGGACTCTCATTTGGGGTTGTTACTGACGGTTCAGGTGATGAGCAGGCAAAGTATTGAGAAAGCTGCAAGAATCTGTTGCTGACAGTGAGGATCATCAAGGGCAGGAGATGTGCCACAAGCTGCTGCAAGACTTTTTGGAGTAGTGGCTGATAGCTCTGCCATTGAGGACTTAGCTGTGTCAGGGAGGCAGTGTCATTTCTCTGGGCAGACAGAATGAAGAGAAGGGACAGGGAAGGATACTCTGGGTACAGCCTGTACCTCTTCACTTGTGACATCTGTCATTTTTGTTTGACACGTGGATGGTCTTTAAGGAAGCCCCTGGGCTTAAAGACATTCAGGCTTTTGAAAATCCTGAGTCTGGACTGGACAGCTGGGACGTAGTTCTTAATCTCCATGAGAGGTACGGTAGAAAAGAAAGATAATTTGCCTTACTAGAGGTAACTGTCAAGTGTAATGCAGTCCTTGCTGTTCCATCAGCGAGTTTGCATCTGTAACTTGGAAATATACATTCAGAGGTACATTATGTTTCCATAAGACTCTAGGAAGGTGTAAAATTTCACAGATTGAAAATCTTAATGCACATAAATGGGCCTTCTGGAAAATCATTCATCCTGGCTGGGCCTGACTGGATTTTGCATTATTTTTTCATCTACAGTGTTTTACACACAGCAATTGGCAGAGTCCAGGACTCTGAAATAAGTGACTGCAATGGAAAATATCTATTTTCACATCCTTTCTATGTGATGAGGCATAGAAATGCCACCTTCCAGAGTGGAGGCAACTTCCAGCCGGGAGAGAAGGGAAAGCAGTTTTCAGACTACATCCTCCTGTCTTAAAGAATGCATTTTTGTTTCTTTGCTTTTAAGAAATGAACAAAAGCATTTGATCCCTAGTTTGAGAAGTCTCAAACAGGTGATACCTGCCCGGTTGCATTTAAATGTGCTGGGAAATGGAAGTTGGACTGACTACAAGGTAATGTGTTTGGGTTTTAGTAAGTGGCGTGGCGGGATTGCCCGCTAGAGCAGGAGCATTCGCCTGCTGCCATGATTCCTTACCCTGTTCCTGTCTGCAGCCCAGGCTGTCTCAGCTGGGTAGGTACGAGGAATAAATCTCTCTTAACTGAGACTTCGTACCAATGGGTATTTGTTGAGCAATGGGTGTTGTCTGCGCTTTGCTGACCTGTTATTTCTGTTTTGCAGCTTGCTCGTGCCTGTGTTACAGTATGTTGAAAACTTTCTTCATGGTTGTAATAATTAAGCTTTTGTTTAATTAAAACTTAGACCCTGGAAAAAGTGATGAGAGACATTTTGGCTAGCTGGCCTGCTGCAGATCAACTGGTTTTACCTCAGGTATTCTTGTGTACGTCTGTAGTAGAGCAGAGTTATTTCCCTCTTGTGGTTTGGTTTGTTTTTTTTTTTACCTTCTCTGAGACTTGTCATAATTCAATTTTAATGAAGAGTGGGCTTTAGCATACTTAAAATGTTTCTAAGGATGTTGTATAGTAATGCTGCCAGGAGGGACTTTAGAGGGTAACGTACTATTCTAGCCCTCTGGGAGTGTGCACATTTACAATGTAAGCTTCACGTGCTTGCAGGAGGACAGCAAGGTTTTAATATTCAATACCTTTGCGATGATGTCATTGTATTTTTAATGAAAAGTGCTGTGTCTTTGATTACAGGGGCATGAATACCCTGTATTTAAACTGCTTTCTCATGGCAGTAAGGATATGTGATTGCATGATTTCTCGATCAATCTCTGTCCTAAGAATTTTTGAGCTGCTAGACCTAGGGAAAAATGAGGGACTTTGGTCTTTTTAATGCAGAGAAGAGAAGACTGAGGGGGGATCTGATCAACACCTAGAAATACTTCAAGGGTGGGTGTCAGGAGGATGGGGCCAGGCTTTTATCAGTGGTGCCCAGTGATAAGACAAGAGGAAATGGGCACAAATTTGATCATAGAAGTTCCATCTAAACATGAGGATCTTTCCTGTGAGGGTGTCAGAGCCCTGGCAGAGGCTGCCCAGAGAGGTGGTGAAGTCTCCATCTCTGGAGACGTTCCTGTGGGACCCGCTGTGGGTGACCCTGCTCTGGCAGGGGGTTGGACTGGATAATCTCCAGAGGTCCCTTCCAATCCTACATCATTCTGTGATTCTGTGAAAACTGTCACATAATTCTCAACAGAAATACATGTTTTGAAAAACAGTGTCCAACTGACCATCCAAAAGACACATATTTACTATCCTTTAAGATCACACATATGTTCAAGTCAGTCAAAAAGCTAAGGGATGTAGGAATGTACTGGGTAGTTGGGGATGCAGAAGGAACTGGGTATTTGAGGAAGACAAAGAGACAATATTGTTCAAGTTTGAGGAACATGTACAGGAACTGAGGTTTTATGTCAGAAGTTGTATTTTCCTCTGGCATTAGGGCCAAACCAGTGGGACCTTCACCCTCAGCTTCCTCAGATGCCAGCACCATGGACCTCAGAGACTGCTCAGTGCAGGCAGCTCCTCAGGCTTCCCTTCAAATTTGTGCTGTGTCAAGAGCCCTTTTTTCACTGGGCAGTGACAGGCAGAAAAGGGGAATTCTTCCACGTGTCTAGTTCCCCACACCAAACCACAGCTTGGCACCTGCAGCTGCTGAGCTCTGCAAAGAAGAACACCAGTGCCTCCACAGCCCCATGCTGCAGCTCTGGTTTGAGTGGCTGATGATCATAGAATCATAGAATTGCCCGGGTTGGAAGGGACCTTTCAGCTCATTTGAGTCTAACCATCAACCCAAGGCTGATAAAAACCACCACTAAACCATATCTCCAAGCACCACATTTACTGTCTTTTAAATACCTCCAGGGATGGTGCCTCAAGCACTACCCTGGGCAGCCTGTCCCAAGGCTGAAGAACCTTTTCTGTGTAGAAATTTTTCCTAATATCCAACCTGAACCTCCCNACACTCCAGCCCCTCAGTGTCTTTTTTGTGGTGAAGGGCCCAAAACCAGACACAGCCCTTGAGGTGGGGCCTCACCAGTGCTCAGTACAGTGGGATAGTCACTGTCCCAGTCCTGCTGTAGAAGGGAATGGCCACTGCCTCAGCTCTGCTGGTCACACTATTGCTGACACAGGCCAGGATGCTGTTGGCCTTCTTGGCCACCTGGGCCCAGTGCTGGCTCATATTAGCTGGATGTTGACTAACACCCCCAGGTCCTTTTCTACCAGGCTGCTCCAGCCCCTCTTCCCCACGCCTGTGACATTTCATGGGGTTGGTGTGACCCATGTGCAGGACCCAGCACTTGGCCTTGTTGAACCTTATTGCACACAGCTATCCCTGAGCACGTGGGAGGCCAGAACCTTGGCAACTCCACCTTCCCAAGCAAAAAAAATAACACTGAGCTTCCTATTCCTGGAACCAAAGTAAACAGCCCTGGAGCTGTGAACTTCTTCAACTGCTTCCTTCACCCCCCAAGAGCCCACCGACATTACTGGGAGCACACCAGCCCCCATGGCAGGGAGCAATCAGTGGGACTAGCTGCAGCTGGTGTGGCAGAGCCACCATTAACGAGGAGCCCAGCTGTGAGGGGGAGGTTCCCTGCCTGCCTTCCTTCACTGAGAGATTCTTTAAGGCAGGAAAGGCAATTTCAGGAGCTGTGTTCTAGAAAGGTATGTGGATAAAAGACTTGGGTAAAGTGCTAGTGAATATGATTTGGTTTATGGCTCACAGTTGGTGAGCTGGTGGAAAAAGGTGTTGGTGAGGCTCTGGGGAGGAGGATGCAGCTCTGCCTGGGGTCTGGGTCTACTCTTCTTGCCTTTTTTCTTTTTTGAGATAAAGTTGCTGAGTTGAGTTTAAAGCCCTAAAGCAATGGTAGAGGGGCTGTGGAGGGAGGCATTGAGGCTGGAGCACTGCTGGATTAACTGCCTTTAAGGCAGTGGGAAGAAATAGGCCCTGACTAGAGGGTAAAGTGCAGGGAAAAGAGAAGAAGAAGGGAGGTGTGTGTCCCTTCTCCCTGTGTGCAGCCCTAAGGAGGTGAATGGAGGAGGGAATTCCTTCTGCTCCTTGGTCCCAGTTCAGCCTCCTGGCACTGTGCTGCTTTGGTGCAGGGGTGTGCAGCAGAGAGCTTCGTTAGCAGCTGTTGGGCTGCAATTACTTTGTCTCTGTTGTCCCGGTTCAATGGCCATGCATATATACAGAAAAGGTGAAGAAGGTGGTGTTTGTGGGCTTCTTCCAGAGAGAGATTCAGATTCCCACTGTTGCTTTGTGGTGTGTCCCACGAAGAAGGGCTCACACTGTTGAAAGGTGTGTAATCCTCTCATCTCTGTAGAGATGTCTCTTCCTTTCCACATAGGATCAATGGATGGTGTGTGCTGAAGTGCTGCTCTTGGCAGCAGCAGCCTGAAGGCTCAGGCAGGAAATCACTCTCCTTAGGAAAAGTCCTGAGAAGTTTGCAGGCAGGCACGAGCTTATTAAACACAGGCAACCTGAATTTGAGATAATGAGCCATGGCCTCACCTCCTGGGGAGGGGAAGGGGCCTTGAGGAAGAGCAGTAATTCAGCTCTAAGGGTAGCTGGACTGCTGGGGAGAGAACTTGTGGGGAGGGAATTAAATATTAAAAAATGAAAAAGCCAGAAGCTCTCTAATTATTTGTAAAACACCCACTGAGTGAGTACTGGGTGAGACTGGCAGGGCTGTGAAGAGCACAGTGGAAGCACTAACAAATGTGAGAACCTCTCTCCCGAGAGAAGTCACCTGCTACTTTTAGTGCCTGTGTAAAATGCATTCCCCTTCACTGAAAGGTTACTTTCAGAATGATTTTATTTTTTCTCCTTGCTGGCTTTTCCTTTACGTTTGCCGTAGCTGAGAGTCAAGCACAGCAGCATAAACAGCTTAATTTGTGTTCCCTAACTTCTTACCTTATGGGCAGAGGTAGTTGGAGGTAATAATAAAGGTACTTGCACGCTGGTGGGGAGGGGAAATCGCTTGATGAGGCTGCAGTATCATCTGTCTGGTGAGCTGGAAGAGGAAAGGATCTATGCCTAGATTCTGCCCAGGCCTGTATGTGTTTAAGGTATTTAAAACTATTAGGGGGGAGGGAAGCTGCTGCTGACAGTCCTTCTAATGGACATTCCTTCCACAGAGCTTTATTGTGTCTCCCTCGTGCACAAAAGGCAGTAAATTGGTCTTTATGAAGAGCTAATGAGAAGAGATACTGGGGGTTTGCTGCGGTTGAAAAAAAAAAGTTACTTTTAATGTCCTTCCTCTTAACTGCAGGTGTTCAAGAATTATTTATGCTTCAGTAAGATAGTCAGCCTGTGAATTGGTGTCAAAGTCTAAAGAACAAACCTGTGGTATAAGGAGCTAAATGACCAGGAAGCTGTATGTATTAGTTGTGAGGTGAGAACTGATTCTGTTGCAGGGGAAAGGATTGGGTTGATCGTGATCTTCTTGGGAGAACTGTAGGTGCAGGGTTAATGGTTACTCCTGTGCAGGCCTCTACCCCTACCTTATTAACCAGTGCCATCTTGTTACAGATACTCCTAGCTAAATAAATGGAATTGAGTGCTTGGATTCAGAGTAGGCATGAATGTAAGAGTAAGAATTCATGGATTTCTTCTGCCTTTGTCCCTCGGGTCAACCCTGACATTAGGACAAGTCCCTTAGTGACCTGCTGTACAGAGGAGGAATCAGGATTTGTTTGCACATTGAAAGCAGGTGCAACAAACAGGCACGTTGAGCTGTTGGTCCAATGGTTTGCCCTGAGAAATGTGGTAGGAATGAATACCTTCCTGATGGCTGGGCGAGGGAAAGGAGAAATACAACGTTATGGCTGAATTCCGCGAAGTTTATTGCCAAAAGTGGTTGGGTCTTGATATCGCTTCAGTCCCTTTTGCTGGCAAAAAGCCTTCATAAAGTTTTCTGTGCTCTTGATTACTTTTTCAGTCCACACTAATTTTGGGAAGTGATATCCCATGGTGTGTGGCAGACAAATGCCTTTTGTGCTCATACCAGTGCAAGGTAGCAGTCATGCTGGCAGTGACACTGCAGTGTCTGATTAATATGGACCATGTGCTTGGCACGGCACAGGCATTAGTATTTCTTATGGACACCTGGGTGACCACAGGACCTATGACTGGCTTGGATTGTCACGCTGTGGTGGGCTTATGTCTGTGCTGCATCTGCAGAGCTGAAGAGCTGATGCCTTGACCAGCACTTCCGAGTTCTTGGTGCCGTATGAGCCCAGGGAGTCCCAGCTCCAGTCTGAATGTTATCGTGGTCAGCAGTTCTTCTGTTTGCTCCACAGTCTGCTATGGCTGGGAAGGCTATTAAAAACTAAACCTTAAAGCCATGCCCATAGGGAGGATAGAAGAGGCCTGGGGTTTTTTAGCTGCTTGCAGAGGGAGTATAAGTTACTCATTCAGCCTTCCTTCTGTGACCCGATTTGACTCACGAAAATAGCAGGGAGAAAAAGAACCTGAGAGAACTTTCTGCCCTTCCAGTGAGTAACTGTTCTTATAGAATGGTCTCACCTTGTCAGAGAAGTGTGGGAACGTAAGGCTGGGTGCACCAGCAGAAGGGAAGAGCAATGTGGGTGTAAAGAAGGGGGTAAGGCTTCCCTCTGCTGTAGCTCAGCGTGGTTGCCTATGGAAATACGGAACTTTGCCAGCCACAAAGATGCCTTCAGCAGTGCTTGGCAGGTAAGCAGCTCTAACCAACCAGCTGGAGATGAGGTACTACAGCTTTCAAGAGATTCTGCCCAGGTTCAGTGGGAGTGGAGAGCCGGGCCTTGTGTCTGCTGGATAGTGTTGCCATCCATTGTGTGTAACAGTGGGCACGCTTTATAGCGACACACCAAATGCCTACGACCTAAGTGCTGATCTCTCCTCTAAATAATCTGCGGTGGATCCAGTTGGGAACTGTCAGAGGATGGTGCAGATAGAGGACTTAAAACTTAAAATACAGTCTTTAGGTTTCTGTGCTTGGGCAGCCTGTCAACATGGTTTGTAACTTTGATATTGCAATAACGAAGGACACAGCAGGTTGAATTCGGGGCTCTGACCTGCTGGTTCCAGAGTCAGCTGGACAGTAAGGTTACTGAACTGTTTCCTATGTAATGTATGTATAGTTCCTCTTGGGAAAAATTATGGGTTTCCAGACTCTTTGATTTTTCCTTTCATTATTTTTTTTCCAGCAATATGTGATGGGTGGCATCCTTTCATATTTTTATTTTGGCTGAAAGAAAACCAAATCAAGGAAAGGAAGTACATCATGGCACGGTGTCTCGGTCTATAAAATGTTCTGAAAAGTCAGGTGTTGCTTTATTGAATGGAAGTAATGGAGCACAACTTGCTCGTCTGGCAGCATTTCTGAACGTGGTAAGGGCCCTCCAGGTCACAAAACGTGAGCGTGGCTCTGTACAGGTTGCTACTCTCTTTGGCTTGAGGGAGCTAAAACCCCTTGCCAGTCTCTTGTAACTGATACCCTTCTATTTGCCTAAACACATCTCATCACCAGCCACTTCAAACGTTCTGCCTTTAATTTCTTGGCTTCTTGTGTTTCAAGCTGCTAAATTCTCAGATTTGTGTGGAGGAAGTGGCTTGGTTTCATTTGAGCTCGCTGGCTGCGGTATCTTAGCAATCAAACCCAAACGCAAACACAGATGTGCAGCGGAACAGAAAACAAATCTAAGCCAAGTATTTTATTTGCGATGCTGCGGTGAAAGGAAATGCAGCATCTCTTTGTAAAGCATCTAACTCTTGTGTTTTCGGGACATCCATTTTTCAGGCAAAGTATGAATTAAATAAAATAACCGAGAGTATTGTTTATAGTATGTAAAACCACTTCCTGTTGTGGCTAGTACTTTAAACAAAGATTATATCAGAAATAATACGTATTGTCACAATGTCATTTGATTGAAGAAACACCAGAGCAAAGTGCCTTCACTGTAGGACAGTTTGTCAGCCAGAATCAATGATAATGGCTATATTGATTTAAGCTAACTGCCTTTGAAATTTCAAAGGATTACAACTTTAATTGATATTGAATTGCATTGACTTGATTGATTTCCACGTCCCTGATTTAAGTAGGTACTTATTGATTGCTCAGATCTGTGGTGGTGTTCGGGGCTGTGAGCAGAAGAGACTGTATAACGTTGCCAGGCAGGACTGAGCTCGGGAAGCGGGGATGGTATGGACAGGGAAGAAGTTATCCTTGTCTTATGGTTGTGCTTATGGTGGAAAACAGATGTGATGAGAGCACAGGAACATGTACACTGCTTGGAGGTAAATCAGAGTTGCAGAGAAATTCGTGTACAAGTGTTTGGTGGTCGGTTAATGGGACAAGGAGGAGACATGGATGAAGAGTGGCTTTAGCCAGGGCTGAGTTGGGATGGGGACAGGGATTGCTATCGCTGTAGGGAATGGCAGTGCAGCTCCATCCCATGTGGCCCATCCACTTATTAGGATAATCTCTGAGTTTACTATTAAAGACATCGTGACCAAGTGTGGGGGTTTTGATGAGGAGTTATTTAGCGTAGCCCTGGCATTTTCACAACGGGCATTGATCATCACCCTTCTCTCTTTGCTTGTATTTCTCCTCCTGTCTTCATCTAGACATGAGAACTTCCATATGCCAGTGCCACGTCCGGTCACAGAAGTATTTTCAAGGCCTGTGGTTCTGATTCTTGCCTCTAATGGTTTGTCATTCCAAAAAAAGGCAGGTTTTGCTCATTGTTAGTTCCACCTGTGGGACAGGAAGGGTACGGGTCTGCCTGTCCTGCGTCCTTTCCCTGCTTCTGAGTGCAAATGTCCTGTTGTTGGCACTTCAGTTCTGCTGCACTGTGCATGTGAATCCCATCATCTCCTTTCTTCAAGGAGGGCTTGAAATCCTTTCTGCTTCAATTTCTGTTTAGAACTTATGTGTATGGCTGAATCAATAATCAATTAATGCAGATGGGAAGAGCAGAACCAACCTGTGTCGTGTTATTGAAAAGGCATTACTGGGTCAGAACTCTGGGGCGTGTAAAGTATTTGCTGAGTTGTTGTGAGTCTGATTTATTGATTTGTTTTCTTCCTTATGCTCTGCTGATTCCATAATTCTGTTAAATAGTCGAGCACTAGGAATATATATCTACCATTAAGAATCAGGGTCTTGATGTACTGGATGAGATTATCAAAGCAGATATTTTGATCCCAGCAGTACGAGGTACCTGCTGCTTTAAAAGCGGGCTGTGCTCATCCGTGAAAGCTTTCTTCTGACCTCTATGCAATTATTGTATTCTGTGAAGCATGCAATATAAACATCAGTGCTGTTAATAACCATAAATAATTCCTCCTCTAAAAATGTCTGTCTGATCCACGTTGTTGACTTACAGATGAGGTTGCTAAGTGTCTCCCTAATGAAATTAACTATTACAGTCACGACTAGAAGCTCCAAGGAGATGGAAAGCGAAGGCAGCACGAAGAATTAACAGCCGTAGTGATCAACTAAGTCATGGTGCTGCTTAAAAGAAAAAATATGAAGATATACATTCTCCTGTGACCGATCACAAAAGCCTTAACTCTTCCCTATAATTACAAATTACTAGGTAGAGCTGTACAAACAACACCAAAGGGGGTGTGAGGAGAAATATGAGACAATTAACCCAACGTATGTGAAAAGAGTGAATCCAGAACAAATTCTGCAATTCATTCTGTGATACGAGATAACAAACTTTGGTTATTCCAAAACTAGATGTTTGATGTCTTTTGTGAGGTCTGGGTCAATATAGATGCTAAAATAAAGGTAGTAGGTTTTTTGGGGGAGTGCTGGGGGGGGGTGAAGTAGGAGAAGTTTATATACTTGTATGCCAGACAGGAAGACTGGAAACTGCTGGGAGTTGCATGGTTAAACCTGGAGAGTTCAGTGTGTGTTTACTAAGTATGGATTTTTGAATTTATTAGATTAATTGGTTAGGTTAATAGCCAAGAGGTTGCCTTAGAAACGTTATAGTTCCATGTGGAAAAGCAAATTATTGAGATGTTTGTTCTTGTATTAGTATATGTTGTGAGGGTGGAAAGGCATCTGGGACAGTCTGAACCAGATTATGGGTTGGTCCTTCTTGCAAAATGTGTCCTGGGATGAAGCAGAGGTGATTCCTTCCACTAAATCCTTGTGGGCTTCTGCAGCAGAGATTTGAATATGAAAAGTCTGTTTTCTTAGTACATGCCTATGAAATAGGATCCTCCGTTTCTTGGCAGTGCTGGGGGGCAGGAGATGATGAAGTCGTTCTTGTATTTTTTGTAGTCGCTGCTAGAGGGCACTGTGTCACCAAAAAGGGATTTATTAAGGCGTGAGGATCTTGGTTTCATGGTGAAAAGCAGTTCTTTATATAATTTCGCTTGAATGAAAATGCCTGTCTGTGATAGCTCAGCCTACAGTGTGTAAACACAGAAAATAAGCCTGGATACATCACAGCCTGGTTTGAAGCGAGTTCTGAATTGTGATTTGCTTAAGTTGTTTTGGCTACACAAAAATAATCAGAATTGAGGAGTGCTGGGTTACTTCAGTGAACCCAAAGGTTGCTGGTGAACTTCACTAATGTAGGACTAATGCTGATATAAGCTCAGGTTAAATTCAGTAAGGTATTTTTAGCCAAAAATAAGGGAAGCATAATTCTGAAAAAGCTATGACACTGCATCAGCACTTCTTATAAAATTTCTACCTTTTAATTAAACTTTAAAGTGAAACTAAAACCAAAATAAATCCAATTTCTTACAGAAGGCAATAGTTAAACTTAATTTACCTTGAGGGAGGCACAAGGCAAAGCCTGTTATTTGTGGTTCTGTTGAGAGCAGACGAATTTTCTTTAGCAGGTCAGAGAAATGGAAACAAATAACCTCCTTTACCTATCAGATGGGGCTTTTACTGAGCTTGTATTTTAAGATTAATGAAGCAATGCCATCTTCTGCCTGTAAAACTGGGAAGTTGTCAGACTGGGTGCCTCCTGGAAGGTTCCAGGAGAGGTGGGTGGGTTTTTGAGTGGGGGTGGTGGTGTATGTGATATTATAGAAGTGGAAATTGCTGTATCTGCTGGTTTTTGGTACTGGGGGATGTGGTACCATTCAGATCTGCCCTCTGCTGACAGAAGAGTTCAGCCTGTAAAAGTGCTGGGTTTATATTTCTTTACAAAGCAGAACATGATGCTCTGATGGCCAGGGCATGGAGAAGGTTAAAGCAGATTTTATCACAGGCACCGAGGTGATTTCCCTCACTGGGTTATGCTGAGGACACACTACAAAGATTTCACCTCAGTCTCTTATCTGCCTCTCTTACCGTAGTTTGCTTCATGGAAGAGAAGAAATATGATCAAGCTTAATGCTGCTACTGTTATTTAATTGGTCTTTTATTATTACTTTTTTCCCAAATCATGATCTTCGCTTATTTTTATTTTCTTTGGCCCACGTTGTCAGTTCCATCACTGTGTGATGAGGCATCAGGGGCGGAAACCCGAGTGAGGTGGTAATGTCAAGGCCACGTTTCAACTGTCTGAACCCAAAAGAGGCAAAATTAGACAGTACTTTAAGAGCCAGAGGATTATCCTTTGCTGTGCCAGGCTGAATTAGCTGTGGTGTATCAGGGTTGCCTTGCCTGGTTATTAGCTGCATCAATTCCCAGTGTTAATGGAAGACATCAGTGATGTAGATTTACTGGTAACGGCCTGGAAACTCTAGCGCTGTTTCAGGTGGGCAATTTTAAATTGTGCTTGAAGTTAGTTGAATGTAGAAAGTGGGAAGGACTAGGATCATGTTAGCATCAATGAAGGAGATGGTAATTTAAGATACTTCATAAATCCAAAGGCAGTAGAGGTGGAAAAGACCTATACATTCCAGAGGGCTGGCTGCTGCCTGCAATATGTAATCATTATCTGCTACTCCAGACTAGCTTTAAATGCCCCAAACTTCAGTACTCTTACTTGGAGGCATGTGGGAGGAGAAGACAGAGGAAAAGGCAAGAGACTTCTTTCCTTCTTCTGAAACCTTTCCTGAGATTTACATGGGGTTTTTTCTATATAGTCCTTTTTTTTTTCAATTTCCATTGTGTTTTTCTGCCTCAGTGTCAGAAAATGCTGAAGAGTGAGGTGACTGTAATCATTCTGGGTAGTGACATTATCTATGTGTTATTGTTGCCTTTTTGAAATTTTCTCAGTTTTCAGTCTCTTATCTGCTTTTTCTGATTTTTTTCTTTCCCATGGCAGCTGGTTTCACTGGCCAATCACTCCAGAAATGATAGTGTGTGGAATGAGAATATTTTCTTATGCTCTCTCCTTCCTCCTTTTCTGCCCCCTGTCACCACACACATCCTCACTGGGTAAATACCCCTTGAGGAGAGAGCGATATCATTATTCCCATGTAGAGCTGGAAGGCAGTAATGACTCTCCACAAAGAAAGGTAGTATGAGCAGTGGAGCCTTGATGGAGGTATCATGTCACATAGAAGGTTGCTTGGAGGGAGCAGTACCAAAAGGTTGATGCTTGTCTTGTCTATGACTCTCACGAGCTTGAATGTACACCCTGAAAAACAAAGCAGGCATGTAATGGTCTGTGTCTGAGAAGTATGCAACAGTAATTTAGCCTCTCTGGGTCTTCTTATCACAGAATCACAGAATGATATGGGGTTGGAAGGGGCCTCCAGAGGTCATCTAGTCCAACTCCCCTGCCAAGGCAGGTCCATCTAGAGCAGGTTGTACAGGAACCCTATTTCTTTGTTTCATTTACTCTGTAATTGCTTTTTCAGCCCGGTCAAAGAGTTTGGTGATGGGTGAACAGATTGGGCCTCCTTCCAGACCTTCTTCTCCAAACCCTCAAGAACGTGTGCTGAAGTGTGGCTGGCTGAAGAAACAAAGGAGCATTATGAAGAACTGGCAGCAACGGTGGTTTGTGCTGCGTGGGGACCAGCTCTTCTACTACAAGGACGAGGAGGAAACTAAACCTCAGGTATGACTGGAGAATGGTAGGGCATGTTGGTGGTTAATTCTGTGTGGGTCACAGTTACTGCTTGTATTGATAGCTCTTTCCAGATGCTTTCCTTCAGCCAAAACCATACACATCTAAGGAGATTCAAAGGCAAGAGACATTGCAGGGAGACTTAGCTATGACTGAGGCAAGTGGGAGAGCTTGGGAGAAGGTGTTTATTTACCCACTGGGGCATGCTGAGCTCCAAACCTTAGTGTGGTCATCAGTGAGACTGGAGTTTGACAGGAAGAGCTGTAGAGTTCTGGGTTACTGAGGCAGGAGTGAAAGACCTTGCTTAATCAGCTGGGACTCCTTATCTCCCAAGTAATCCATAGTTTAGAGAACAATCCTTTTCCTGGTGGAAGCCATTGGTTAAGTCTTGCTGTGCAATAAGTATTGACAGTGACATAGAGCCATCCCAAATAGAACGTGGAAAGAAAACAGATGGGAGAGGGAGAGAGTCAAAATGTTTACTAGCTTGCAAGGAGAGAAAAGGTCAGGTAGTGGTTAGATAACTTAATAACAACCACTAAATGATATTTGAATAAATTGAACAAGAGTAGGGCTACTTAAAGTGGTATCAGTTTGTCCATGGGACCAAAAATGTGTGCAAGAAAGCTTCTCCAAGGCACCTTTATTCCTGTAAAATCCTTGGAGAGTCTCATTAATTAAGCACCAAGTAGCTGTAGGACAGTTTGGTGCTAAAGGGTAATGGACAGTCATCATGCAGCATTCCCACAACATGTTTAACCTATGACTTTTCTGGTGGTGAATATTTTAAACTTTTTTCTTTAATAAAGTGAACATTGCACAAGTATGTCTCTCTCAAGTCAGGTATTAAGTAATGGAATTTTTTATGAGCTTCTTGCTGCCTCACGTGCTTTTTGTGAGCATGTCACTGATCTTGCACTAATTTCTTACAGTTAAATATGTTTCTCTAAAACAAGTTATAATAAGAGGACAGGGCTCCTGCATGTAGGGTGAGGACACTGCAATTATCAGTCTGGACCAGCACTAAATTCAGGGTGATTTTCTCTTTCTCTCACCCTTCAATATCTACATCACTCAGTGCAGGGATGTGTTACACTACAGGATGGGATAAAGCTTGCAGCTGGGCTGCACCTCTTATTCAGGGTCTTCAATATGCCTGTAAAATGTTCTTGCAGCATTTGAGAGAAGGACTTTCCTCGTTGCTGTAGTCTATTATGCAGGATATTTCATGGAGTCATTGTTTTGACTGTCAGGCCTCTAACCAGAGTCATTGAACAGAGGGAAGATAATTGAATAAGCCAGACAATGTCCCTGTTCTGCTGCCTCCTGATGAGTCAGTACAGGCACTGCAGAGTGACAGACAGCCTGGGTAATATCATCACCTCATTAGAGCCTATTATTAAACTGCTTGATACAGCTGCCTGCTTATGTCTTGCACATGACTGTCGTTGTAGAGGGAGAATGGAAATGTATTTTCCCCTGTGAGCCTGGCACACACGTGGTAGAGGCAGGAGCATATTGACTGCATCTTTTATCTTGCACTTACCTAACTGGGGATTTGATCCATGGTTATGGACAGCCTGCTGTGTAGAGGCTGGAAGGACTGTAACCTGTTGTTACTTACAACTCTGCAAGAAACAGCTGGATTTAGCACATTTAAGACAAGCACTTTATCTTCCTGTACAGTGCATGGGGAGAGGTGGACACTTCTGAACTGTGTCAGTGAACATGATGAGGTAGTCGTGTTGGAAAGAGGTTCTTTAACCCTGCCCCTTTCTGGGGACAGGATTGCCATGCCTTTATCACTGGGGGAAGCCTTTTTCTACAGGATGATACAGGGGAGACCATCTTGGCTATTCCTGTATCAGTTCCAAACAGCATCCAAGTTCAGCAGGGACTGTCTGCATCCTGGAGCTGGGAGGTACTTTTGGAACACATAGAAAGCTATTGCTTGGGATTCTTTGGAATGAAGGGACAATAGTACAGACATGCCCACACAGCTTAAGAAGACAGTTGTGACCCTGGAAGATCTTTGTTACAGGCCACGTGGGTATTTTCTTCAGTTGATACTAGTTCCAAATTTTCTTCAGCTCTAAAGGTGCTTCTTTCAAATCTTTCTGGTTTAAAGAGTAATTACGATCTGCAGGTTTGTTACAAAAACTAAATCAATAGCTTCACTGAAGATTCCACTGATCTGCTGCCTGCTTGGTTATTTATATGTACTCTGGAAGAGGGTCATATTCTTCTTGTTTATCTGACTAAGGTGAGATTTATGCTATAATACATCAAAAGAGAAATCTTAAACAAAACCTTTTTGTTTATGGATGTTGCATCGCCTATTTTTATGACAACCTGTGTTTCCAGATCCTTAGAAGGAATTGTAGATGTTTTTCCCTTTAAAATAATGCTGGGGAAAGTGGAGCTAATGTCAGAAGAAAGGCATAGCCTTATGAGAGTGAAGAGAGGTTACTCTGTGGTCTTAGTGGATGGAGTACTGCTGAAGGGGTGTGCGTTTGTGTGCTGTATCACACAGGTGCAGTTGCACAGCCCACTCCATCAGACTGAATCCTGTGCCAAAGGGTGGAGGGAGAACTCACAGCCATTCCTTTTCTTGAGCATTTTTTCAGGTGTCCTCATGGGGAAAGGGGGAAGGAGGGACTGACCTGCAAAGAGCTTTTGATGCCCCTACTAACTCTGCCGATATATGTGTGGGGTTTTAAAGAAGCTTTGGGGTTGTTTCTATTCCCAGGGTAGGAGGTAACAAGCAACACATGTTTCCAGGGGAACAGAATTCACTCTGCAGCAGATTCATTAATCTTTCTTTCAGTATTCACTTGATAAGATAAAAGGCTTCAGAGCCTCTGCAGTGGGCTTGAATTTTGCAGCTCTAGAAAGCAGTCACATTTTCTAGAACGTGTTCTGGCCACTGGACTCTGAAGATGATGTTGTGTATGATACTTTTCTGTATCCTGTTGGAATAATTTGTGGTGCATTTGCAGTTTTGTCATGTTGCCTTTCCAACGTTTTCCCATTACTTTTGGAATGCCTTCAGTGTGTCTTCTAATTTCAGGGAACTTCAAAGTCAGAATGTGGGACAAGAGTGGGAGGGAAGGGTGCTGAAAGTTTATCCTGTTTATCCTTCATGTGAAAACTTGCAACCACACTAGATAAGCCACTCGGTATGGACTTTGCTAAGTACCTTCCTACATTGTGTCCTTCTTTTTTTTCTATGTCACTTTGTGCTCTGATCCTGCTCTGAGACATGAGAATGTGAGACAACAATTGACTTCTCAGTTGAACTGGGGGGGTGTCTGTCCCTAGCCTGCTTTAATTAGGAGTTGATCTGACCCTCGTCAAGTCTAAATCTGGCCATGGGTTATCTTGGGCTGTTTGATCCTTAGGATTCAGCACTGGAGATAATTCAATGGTATAAAGCTGCTGTGGAAATTTTGTTCCATGTTCAGCTAAAATCCAATTGTTCATGTAGTCAGTTCATCATCCTTGGTCTGGGATTCAGAAATCCATGCCTGAGGGCAGATTTGAGCCCCCTTGTAACCTCCCCTTCCCATCTTGTAAGCATTTGTAAGGGTGACTAAAGTGCTGTGTTAAAGGCAATGGTGTGAGAATTAGGATAGTTCTGGCATCACCTGTGCTTCTTGAGGGACTTGGTCAAGAAAAGGAAACTTTTCATTCATGTTTCATGTTAAAGCTTTTCTTGACTGAACCCTGGCTCCACAGAGCCTGGTACAGGGCAGGACTTCTCAGTTGGTCTTGTTAGGGAGGACAGCAGTAGTACTTTTAAAATATGAAAGCTTGTCCTCTTTGAGATTCTTTCTCAAAGCACCAAGGCCTGGAAAGGATGCAAGGTGATGCTATCATCAAAAATTGGATCTGAACCTCCAGTTTCCTGGAAGGTCTGTAACCTCTTGTCTGTCCCTCGAGCTCTTCAGCCATCCTAAGCTCCCAAAGCCTGAGGGAGGGAGGGAGGAATAACTTACTCATGAATTGAAGTTTATTTCTGGGGCATGCTTTGGCATATACCAAGTTAGACCTTGGGGGATTTGAACTGATTTAATCCATCATTAATTTACTTCCTAAGCAAGATGGCTAATGCAGTCTGAGTGGATGGTGGACAAGGACACATCAATCTGGTTAAATTTAGTAATGTCTTTCTACCAGTGACAGCAACTGTCAGAATTAATACACCCGCCTCTCTGAGATGAATTGGATTTTTTCTAGCTTTTCAGCTCTGTTTATTTAGAGCTCTCCATAGTGTCCCAGGCAGATTGGAGAGCTATGAGCTAGATACTCCATTACCCTCTGGAGAAGTGTTTTGTCCCCTAAAAGGGCTGGTTATACAAGATAGAAGTGCTCAGCGCAACTCCTGAGAGAAAAGCACAAGAAGCAGATCCCAAGGTCTTTGCCAGACACACACCTGTGACCTAAACATACTTTCCAGAGATGGGCCTTAGGTGCAGGCTTTTCTTGGGTTTTGTAGGTAGAGTGAGCATCCCTTAGTTCTCCTTTCTGAAAAATCATTCTTCTGCTTCTGCTATTTCCCTGCTCTTCCTCCATCTGTGATGCTGCCAGCCCAACTTCATTGCCCAGCTGAATGAGGTGCACACCAGTAGCTGTACTGGTGTGCAGTCCCCATTGCCACTGTGGAAGTCCTTCATTCCTTCCGCTGTCCCACGACTGTGGTTGGTTTTTTGCTTGGTTTTTTTTCAGTGAGTTCTGCTACGTAGTGACCTTCCCCTTCTGTGTTTTGTCAAAGCTGGTTAAACTGAGAATAAGAAAGGAGTCACTTCAATGAGATCTCTCTACAGAATAGAGATAATCACATTTTATTTTGTGCTGGCTTTGAGGCACTACCCATATGGAGCCAGGCTGGTTTGCTTACGGGGCTTCTTAAGAGAGGATGGAATCTTAAAGGGGGAGGGAGTGTGAATTACTGCCTCCTTTAACAACTTTTCTTTCTATAAAATGTGAAATGGTCCTCAAAGGAAAGCAGCTGTTGACATTTCTGAGGATTGATTACATCTTCTGACACAAAACAGCTATTGCCAGCTTTCAAACTGTACCTGAAGCTCTGAAAAATCTGATCAGCAGGAATCAAGCAATATCCTTATTAGTTCTTATTGTTGTAGGTCCATTTCTGGCTGTGTTATAAGATAATGACCTGAGAATGCATAAACACCAAATTTAATTTAAACCAACAAAATTCCCTTAAAAGCTTTTTCTTTTTCTTTCTTTCTTTTTTTTTTTTTTTTTTTTTTTAATTTCATTGTATTTCTTTAGCCAACTGTCATTTTCAGAGTCCTTTCTTGTGGCTTCCTGGCATCCTTGGCTAAGGCTATTCTGAAATCCTTTCTGGTTTCAATTGTGCGACTGGGATATTTATTTTTTCATCCACTTGTGCTGCCATTTCACCATTTCCCTAGGGATGTTCCATATACTCTTAAAAGCGGGAAGGGTTTGAATTTTTGTCTGCAGTATTAAAACTTTACGTTCTAGTTCTTCATAAAGAAGCTTTTTTTTATTTAAAAAAAAAAAAAAAAAAGACAAGGAAATATCTGCACATCACAATCTATTGCAGAACAGGGCAATGCTCTTCTGACAGCTCACTCTGGCTACCAGCATGGGGCAGCTGTTAGTTTTTTATGTGGACAGAAAGCACACAAAAGCATATTATGTCCACTTCAATGCTTTACCCTTCCCCTCTAGAACGCTTTGTGGGGCCGGCAGGTGCTGGCTTTGGCCACTTGGAGAGTTTGGCTGAACTCCTCTGGTTCTTTGCTGAGCTGTCTCAAACATACAGCAAATGTGTTATGAAGAACTTTAAAATGTGCTGCAAAACATCCAGCCCCATCTTTTGCCACCTCTGCTATGCACAGAATTTTCATTTTTAAGTGCAAGGAAACAAAATTGAGTACAATTGCACAATTTCCTCAAAGCAAAACCCAGGGTATCTAAATAGAAGGCCTAGATAGAAAATCTGACTTAAGTGTTTCTGCTTTTTCATTCTGTGGAAGGAACAGCAATAGACCCACACTGTTGAACATGCAGCATATTTGCAATGTGGTGTTGCTTCTGGAACTTCTATTTTCTGATATATTTTTAAAATGCAGCAACACTGGGGTGGTGATACAGATCTACTGGATATAGAGTAGTAGTTGTTGTTCTATAGGCTATGAATACCCAAATTCAGGGTGTCTTGCGTTTCTGCCCTTTAACTCTGCACTGGCCTGCAATGTGTGATTAATTAGAGTTTTATGAATTGCGGATGACAAGGGAGTCCCTGCTCTGGAATGTTGATCTGGTTTGTCGAGAGGAAGTGCATTAAGGTCTGTAGCTCGATGCCACCGAGGGATGGCAAACCATGGAAGCAGTTTGCTGAATCTACAGTGACATGGCAGATTGGGTTCTGCTCTGGGAGGAACAAATCTGAGTACTAGTAAGACATTTTCAGGCTGCCACAAACAGATCTTTTCAAAGCAGCAAGTCATTTTAATAGGGTGGGTTGTCAGAACTAGAATGCCAACTTGTAAACCTCCATGACTCGGAGCTTATTTCCTAGCTGAAATATTTTCCATCTTGAGTATTACTGTTCTGGTAATTTATTTGGAGTAGTTCTTGAATGTTCTATGTCCAAAGAAAAGAATAAAAGTGAATTAATTTCCATTTAATACAAGCTGACTCCTTGGTTTATTACAGTGGTTTCTCCAAACAAAGCATCTGCGGGAAAAATGTATTACCAAGGGGCAAATCCAGGGAAGTTATGCCATAACAGATGTAATGAACAATAACCTAACTGCCTTCTCTGTTTTATGGAGAGGATTGAAAAGGTCATACGATGGGTTGTCTTTTATCAGTTGCAATCCTGGATTGTCTGTCTCTCAAGACACTAATTGTATTACTCAGTAATGTGGATCTGGAAGCTGACAAAGAGCAGAACTGGGATTTGTTTTGATTACCAGCGTTATGATGCTCCAATCTGTCTTGGATTTGGCTGTTGCTCAGTTGGTTGGAGAGAATGTCACTGTGCAAGTTTACTGGAGATATGCATGAAACCAACGGACTGAAACAACTTCTTTCTTCCTTTTCTGCTCAGCCAGAAAAAGGTGGTTTGGGCCCAGCTTCCATTCCAGGGCAGTTCTGTGCAGAAGTAGAAACTGCTTATTACACTCTTCATGGCTTAACTCTTGAGAGTCCTGGTTCTTACTGCCTTTTATCTGTCTTACTGTGTTTGTCCAAAAGAATGTTGGCTGGAAACCCTTTATAACTAAAAAAATTGGAGAAACAATGAGGTCCAAACGGTGTGTTCGTTCTTGTTCCACCCACGTTACTGGACAAGAGCTTCCTGTGATCTCTTTTTCAGCTTTTCCATAGATGAAGATTATTTCTCCCCCCCTCCCCACCCAACCCCTCCTTTAAAGATGCCATGCCTCCAGCTATGCACCAAAATTCATTGTGTTAACCATGCTTAGGCTCAAGGTGAAAATTAATTTGAATTCCGCCAGCATTTGAACGTGGGAAATAAAGGGGCTCAGATTTCTTGCTGGGGAAACTATAGTTTCTTGGGTTAAAAGGTGGTCCTATTGCTTTGCAAACCTGAATCTGGTGCTGTCCTTCTGTATCTTCCTGGGAACTTCTCTGTACTGAAAATCTCAAGAAAACAGGCCATTTTCTTCAGTTATGGAAATAAAGATTTAGAAATAGAACTTCAGTCACCTCATTGCTGCAGGCCATGACCAGAAACTAAAGGGTAAAGGAAGAATAGATGTAATGTGAGAGGAAACTTTTGCAAGGGGTAATTAGTCAGGGAAACCCAGGAGAATCATCTCTGAGTGCTCAGGGGAAAGCTCTTTTAACTGGAAGTGTCCAGTGTGAGAGAAAGGACGGGTGAGGCAGGTGCATGACCAGCTCAGGCCTTTCTTGCTTAGAAGGGTGGAAAGGAGAGGGAACTCAGTAGGAGAGTGGAGCTTAAATTTGCCTTGTCTGTTACATTCATCTTCCTTTTCTTTGCCTTCTTCATGGCCTTTTCCTTTTCACTGGTGTTTGTGTCCCTTACAGGGTTTGATACTGCTACAAGGCAATCAGGTGAACGAGCTGCCACCTAATCCTGATGAACCAGGGAAACACCTCTTTGAAATTGCCCCAGGTAGGCCAGCATTTCCTTGTACTTTCAACATATCTCATTCCCATCGGTTGTCATTAATGATAATTGAACTGCACTGGTCACTTCTAAGCATCCTGATATAAGTATCTAGAGACTGGGAAACAGGACTTGACAGATGATCCTGTGTTCCTTGTTTTGGAAGTAATTGCTGCTGTGGTACTTTGTGAAAATAGGGATTGAGATGCATCAGGCTCTTTGATTTTTCTTTCTGGAGGGGCTCCATGCCTGGAGTGCTGCGTGGTCTCACAAGCTCATGTGGTTTCCTGGTTATTATGGGAGAAGCTGACACAGCACAGGACTTATAGAAAAAGGGTGTGTGGTATCTGGATGTAATTTCTTTCGTGTACACTAATTGGGGGGAGGAGAAAAAACATTTCAAAATGTTTCTCTTTCGGATAAATGGTTTAAGAGAATAAATGACCTGCCAGGGAAGAGAGGTTGAAATTTTGTTGGGTAGAAAATCTAACGATCTGTCGGCATCGTCTTAATGTAAAACTCTTGAAATTGTTTTAGTTCCCATGTAAAAGCTTTCTGTGGACTGGCTTGGGAACTCCAGGTATATTTGGAGCTTAGTTCTGTGTTGCAGCACGGGAGCAATTGTGTTAACTTTACGACTGTAGTTGGGAGACCCTCTCTGTGCACAGATTTGAATGCAGTATGTTTTGGGAGGAGTTTCAGGTGGCAGGATGTACCGAGAAGAAAGCTGTTGCATCACTAGCCATTTAAGACCAGAGGAGGGAGAAAGATGAATGGGATTAGTCTTTTCACAGCTAGCTCCCAAAGCCTGAAGGCTGAGCTTCTCAAAACAAGGAGAGAGACAAATGTGACTTCAGTAAAAATTACCTGAGTGCACTAGCTCAGTCCTGCTTTTGTTCACAACCAGTTTCTCCCACAAAGAGCAGAGCACTGGGCTCAGTCTTGCTCACGTGGGAGACCTCCTAGGAAGTGACATTTGCTGCCTGAATGTGACACATCTTCTGCACCATTTTCCAAAGATTCTGCACTGTACTGTTGTAGGAGGACCGTGGATCTGGGATGTGAAAGCACTTGGGTGGTTCCCCTTGTGAACAGTCCCGTGTGTTCTGTCAGTGATCTGAAATAGCTTATTGAGCCACAGACTGGCCCAGGTGAGTTTGCTCTAGATTTTGAGTTTGCCCTCTGGTTCCAGGTGGGAAAACGGTCATTCTGCACCTCTTGTCCAACCTGTCGGGTTGTATTCTAGGCTGCAAAAGAGTTGTCCTGAACTGCAGGCGGCTGTTGCTTCAGTGAAGTGAGTAAAGCAATGCCACGTGGCTGCTGGAAAGAAGCCATCCAGGAAGACAGTAAAAAAAGTGACACTGTTCACAGCATCACCATGAATCCCAGGACATCTCTGTTCAGCTTGTGGTTTTGACATTGCCCTTCTCTGTGTTCCCTGGAAAAATGATTCAACCTCAGCGCACCACTGCCCACAAAGCAGTTGTTTTCCTTACCTTGTGGAGCTAAATCCAGTTGCTACATGGATAACAAGTATGGAAAAAGGCCATAAATAGGCAGTCAATACAGACTGTGATTTGGTACAGACACCACTGGAGAATGTGGCCTGAAGAGTTCCCCATTCTCTTCACAGTACGCTTATCCTGTGCTGGTTTGGCCATAAGTGCCTTTTCTTTTCTGCATGTGTTCTGAAATGACTGTGTTCTGCATGGTTGCCAGCCCTGCAGAACACCCACACAGTGACCAGCTCTTAAACGGCTGCCAGGTTGGAAGGGGAGCACAAATGATCTCGCAGCAACTAAATGATTAATTTCCATCACTTCCCGGTTTTCCCCGTGTTGGATGCGTGGCTGTGAACATCTCTCTGCTTAATTGTGCCTCAGTTTCCCCCCCCTTGTAAACTAGGACTGTATAGTTTCTGTAGGGATGATGAGGTATTTTATTATTTTTTTTAAGTTGTCTTAAGTCTTGTGAGCAGCAGAGATTTAACTGACAAAATCAAGAACAGAGTATAGCATGTCTAAAATGTCCCCGTAGTGTCCTGAGGCCAACTTACCCAGCAAAGAGGAGAGGCTGAGATCTCCCAGCAAGGAAATGTCCAAAGCTTTCTGAAGTCTGTGGTACCTCCATGGTAATGCTTTCAGCATCCTTATTGCTGGAAGTGTCACTGGGATCTTCCCACCTTTCCTCTGGGCTGTGTAAAGCTTGGCTGTGGGAGCTGCTTCCTCAGAGTGTGGGGACCAGGGTAACAGCACGTCCCGGGCTGTAACAGAGCATGTATTGATTTTTTGCTGAGTAACAAGAACTAATGATGGGCATTGTGTATTATTCATGTTTCATTGAGTTAATTTCTAAGCTGTATAGTGCAGCTGGGAGAAGGGTTAACTGGGGACATGAGAGACTGCAGAACAGTCCTACAGTCAAACCAGTGTTAGATTTGGTGGGCAGGGCTTCCTGAAATACCTCCTTTGGCAGAGATGTTCTCTATCCTCTTTTCTGGGGGAACTATGTACATTTCTGGACCCATTTTACCCCATTCATGTTTTTCTCCCTAAAAGCCAGTGAAGCCCAAAGTGGGAGGGTAGGATAAGCTGTAGGTTCTGGGACTGGGACTGAGCACTACATGGCAATGAGCTGAAGAGTGTACAGAACAAAATACATTCTACAGTATCTCCAACCTATATGCCTATGGTGAACACTTTTAAAAATGCCTTAGGATTAAAAAGAAACATACTTTTGGAACTGGAACACTATTATATGGGAATATATCACAGAATGGTAGGGGTTGGAAGGGACCTCTGGAGATCATCCAGTCCAACCCCCTGCCAGAGCAGGGTCACCCAGAGCAGGTACCACAGGAATGTGTCCAGATGGGTTTGGAATGTCTCCAAAGAAGGAGACTCCACCACCTCTCTGGGCAGCCTCTGCCAGGGCTCTGCCACCCTCACAGCAAAGAAGTTCCTCCTCATGTTTAGATGGAACTTCTTATGTTCCAGTTTGTGCATCTCCTTTGGATCTATTGTCTCGGGCCTTTTGCAGACTTGGAGCAGAGATGACTGCCTGTGCTTCATTCACGTGTAGAAGGTTCTTTTTAAAACTTCAACAGTCAGAGCTCTGTGACATGGCTCTTCTAGTAGTTACGAAGGCTGAGCTCAATGCTGGCAGCTTGTCCTTATGAAAGGGACCTGCATTCAATGGTGACTGCTTTAAAGCCAGACCGGTGGTTGTGCTCTGCCACAAGTTGAGCTGGGGCAGCCTAAAATGCCTCACCTGGGAATTTTTGTGCAGGGTTTATGTAGAAGCTATTTCACTGCCTGGCTTGTTCTATATCAAATAGGAAATCCAGAAAGGCAGAATCAGAAGGTGGGAGTCCTAACCCTTCTAGGGACAGTAATTGCTGATGACTTGTTCTGTAGGGAGCCCTTCAGTGTCACTGGCAGCGTCTCACGGAGCAGTTGGAGTGGCAGCTTGTTTGTCTTGTCCCAACAGGGTGAATGATGTTTGCTCTGTGGTACTCTTCTGTGTCTCAGGTGATCAACACCAATTAAGTAATTTTTGTGGCCTTTTAATCTTAGTTCCTGTTGAGGTGGTGTGTAATTCGGATACCTGGAGGGGAAATTAGAAATTCAGACATTAAAAATTATTCAATGCAAATTGCAATTCTAACTAACAGCAGGAAACTGAGTTTGCTGCTGGTAATTAAATTTTCTCCTGAAGTCTATAGCTGATAACTGACTGTGCATATTTGAATATGTGATGAGGTTGAGATTGGAGGGTTTTATTTAGGTTTCTGGGATTTGGCACTCGGAGTATTGACTAGGGAAATGGCAGCAAAATGAAGCAGTTCTGGGTATTACTAGAAAGAATGAGACATTGTCATTTCAGAGGTGTGTTGTGGACATTAAGAGTCCAGGGCATTGCAGTGCCCGGCAGGAGAAGGTGGGTGGTCTCGGTTTTGCAGCGGAGGGCACTGTCTGATCTGTGTTTAGCACTTCTAGATGGCTGAAGTGCAGCTCTGGGCATGGAAATTTGTATGTTACTAAAACCAATGGCTGTCTTTTGGAACATGAGATAGGTTTCCCATTTATTAAGGAGGAGAAAAGCTCCAGTGTCTTCTCTGAACTGTGTTTCAGAAGGAGTGCCCAGAACGATAACCTCACCTGCCTTCTTTGCAGTCACAGAGTCTGGAAGCTTGTTTATTATTACCTTGGGTTGAAGCAATGCAATAAAACCTCAGCGCTAAGATAGTGCCAGGTAGATCTGCCTGGCTTTTGCCAGCGGCAGAATCTCTTTTTACATGCAAAATAAGCACAGCCCGAGGCTCCATTGCAGTGTGTATCGTGTGCTTCCCCACCTAAAAATCCTTGGTAGGTTCTTGTCGATGTTCTGTTTGCTCCCTCTGCCCCAGAGCACTGGGTGGTGCTGGTGCTTTCCACGTTGTGCTGGGACACTCACTGTCAGTTATGGGCTACGTCCTCAACTCTTGAGCTGGAGTTCATCCTGCGAGAGGAAATCAGCCACTCGACTGTGTGGGGAAACCTCTGGACCCCAGGGCTCTGCTCTGGTCAGCTGAACATACTGACCCAGGTTTTACTTGCCCTTTTGTGGTATCTGTTTTCTTCCTCCCCCATTCTGAGCCTGATAAAACTTACTCTTCTAAAATATCTGTCTTCAGGCTTTCCCAGATTTAATGAATTGGCGTTTGCCTCTTCCCTCCGGGTGCGGGGGGTGATCAAACCTCTCACTGTGTTGCTGCTCAGAGATCTGCTGGGAAGCCCAGAGGATGTTACTGTCTTCCTCAGGGTAACTCCTTTCCTAATTGTACTGAAATTCTTCTGTCTGGCTGAAAGAGTTTTTCTGGGCTGTCCAGACCTTGACAACTTCATTCAGAAGTATCAATCAGCTCCCAGTAACTCCTAGGGTTGTTCTATAATTGGACTTGAGTGGAATAACTATTATTTGAGTAAATGAATGCAGATATTAAACGGTAACAACTCAAATGTTCTGCAAGCAAGGTGTCTCTGCTACTCATCCTCCTGATCATCTGCACTTTCCCTGAATACTTGACTGTACCATGTCAATGAATATTTCTGAAACAAGAACCTGAAAAAAGGGACTGAACTTTGCCCTCGGAATTCATGGAACCTCACTCATTTCAGCAGTGCTGTGTTCAGGCTGGTGGTGGATCCCCACGACTTGACCCCACGTAAGGTGATGACTCCTTGCTGGTGAAGGTCACCCCACTGCAGCCAGGCTTTTGTACAGCAAGGTTCTTGGGCTCTTCTTTCCCCCGAGGGCTCTGAGGCTCTCTGATAGTTGAGAATGTTTTGACTCACCTTATATTATCAACCTAAAACATCTTGAAGGGCATCAGGAGGCACCTGCAACCCATAAATTGCTTTTTGCTTTGGTTTTTTTTCCCCCCCCCCCTAACATGTGCAATGCCCAAGGCTTATGTTTGCATTTGGCAAGCAAAGATCCTGCTTCATGAAATAAACAACATCCTGCCTTTGTTTCATTAGAAGTGTTTGATCTCCTCCAATTTATACCGTATCCATCCCCCTGGTGCTCTGGGGCCCTGGGCAGTTGAAAGTAGGCCTGGAAATGAGCTGTGACAACAGATGTGTTCTGCTCTCCTGGAATTTAGGTCTCGAGGAGAAGCTCTGCAGCTCATCCCTGAGGAGTAGCACCTACCTGTCTTTAATGCATGCACTGGCTTTCAGTGGGAATGCTGGTTTGTACAACTTCAATTGCAAGGGCACGGATCCTGCTGGGAAAGGAGGGTGAGGCTCATGGAGTTTCATTAATAGCCTTTTTCTGCTGGTGCAGCTCATTAAAACCCAATCTCTGACTGTTCTTGAGCAGGTTCCTGTAACCCATTGTATTCCTCCAAGTCAAATATTTGAGCACTTTGTGGAGGCTGCCCTTTGGGTATAGAAACATGGGTCTGTAAGATGATGGCATATTGCTGCTGGGATGTACAAGGCGGCATTTGATCCCATCAGATTGGCTTTTTTTAATACAAATAAGGTAAGATTTTTGAATTTTCCCTGCTGGGACGTTCCAGGATAAGCACTGCTATTGAGTATTCTGCCTTGAGGATAATATATTAAGCCCTAAGGCATGTGCTGTTAGTAGAGATATTTTTTTTAAGAGCATTTCTGTGCAAACCCAGCATCATTCCATAAAAATATGCCTACCAAGCTGTCAAAACGATCAGTTATATAGAACCTTCCCTGTATTTCTTGCTAATTTGTCAGAAACCAAGTCTTTCAGTGCTGTCTCACAGCTTGTGTGCTCTGGTGCTGCTGTTGCAGGTATAACTTTGTGCAGCCCCAGAAGCAGCTGTGTTCCCATTTGCAATAAGAATGGGTGAGTTGTCCCCAAGGTTTTTGCAATGCTTGGGACCCCTGAAGCTCAGAAAAGCCCTCTAGGACTTTTGGGTTAGTAGGTTAGCACAATGAAGTAAATAAAAGAAGACACTTTATATATGGCAGTGTATTTGTTCGCACTCAACAAATTCTAGCAGTGGTAAAAATAAGTATTAGAGGTCACCATCAGCACAAAGAGAGAAAACATCAAGCTAAAAAGGCAATTTCCTGCTTAGGTGCCTGCTCCACAAATATTTTACCAGCTCAATAGTCTTAGTGAGGTGAGCTGATCTCTAAGTCTTGTGGGATTGGGGCCATTATCTGATTTCCATTCTGTGGTTCAGTGGGTTAATTCTTGTCCCCAGCTGATCTGGCACAGTCAGGTTAAATGACAAATATAAGGCATTTTAGGTTAATTTGCAGAGTTGTGATGGCTGTGTCTGATGGAGATATTCAGTTCACTTTTTTTTTTTTTCCTCTTTTTTGGTATTTCCAGGGACTGCTCTCTTCTTTATTTCCTGTGCCTGAGCTTTTTCAGGGTCAGCATGTCTGCAGAGTGCTTTTTCTTTAGCTCTGATACTGCAGTAAATTGTTGAAATTTCGCTGGAGGGATGATGATGATTCTTTGGTTGTTGAGGTGGTTAAGTTGTTGGGGTTTATTTTTAATACTCTGTGGATTCTGGATGTGTCAGTGGATGAATGTATCTGCCTGCAGAGCTCATGCTTTAGAATAGCAAGAATAAAGACAACACCTCTTTGTTTCTAAATGTAAAATTTTGTGGATGGGGAGCCATAACTGATTTTTTTTGTGTAACTGCTGTGCTCCTGCTGTTGCCTTTACAGAATTGCTGTAACATCTGCAGCACTCAGTGGCTTGTGGCTTTACCTGCTTGGAGATGCTGTGGATACGCTTCTCTGGGGTGTGCAGTGGGGTAGAGGCCGTGCAGGGTAGAGAGAAACAAAACCAAAGCAAAGAAGAAGAGAACAAAAAGGTCTCTAAACATGTGAAGGATGGCACGTAAGTGAAAGAAATTAAAACATTTGCCCCCTCCACTGCTCCAGAAGAGAATTCTGACACAATCAAAAAAACCAAAAGACCAACCCCACAACAAACTTATCTAAATGAGAGGGAACCAGCATCCCAAAGCACACGCTGTGGAGACAGTCATATGAGGCTGCCCCACTGTTGGGGTACCTGCTGGTGCTGGTGGTTTAACTGCTCAATGTAACATACGGTACTGGCTTGAAAGTACCAGCTGGAAGTCAGTCTGGGGAGCAAAAGTAAGAAAAATAAAACACATTTCCTTTTCACACAGCTCCCACAAAAGCGTGTGTGAGGTGAGGGGAGGGAAATGAAGCTGATAATGCACTGCTCCAGCATCCCAAAGGAATTCTAATTGGGAAAGCCCTATCTGGGGTGTTTATGAAGCTGTGCCTCTGAATGATGCACTAATGCTAGTTTGAAGTGGCAGCCAAACAGCTGTGAGGGGTCACTGGAAACCCCCCTCGTCTGAAATGCTTCAGGGGTAACTCCAGTGGTACCCATGAGAACCAGCTCATACTGGGCTTTCTGAGCTTTGTAGGGAGGAGGAGGAAATATGGAAAAAATGTAGTGCCTGGGGCATAACACTTAAGATTTATACTTTGTTAAATAAGTGGTCGTGCTATAAAATAACAAGACCTTGATGTTACATTGTAAAAGCTTTCTTTAGCTTTAAGTATTTCCAAAGTACTGATTAGGTATGATGAGTGGGGGAGGAAGGCTGGGGTGTTAAAGTGACTTACTCTCTCTTTTTAATGCTTTTCACATTCTTATCCTCCACATGTCCCTGTACTCAGCCTTACCTCTGGGTAGGGTCCTGTCAACTGGGTTGCTCCCAAAATATCTACCTGACTGTGAACTTGCTGATAAGATTTGATTGTGACACAGCTTAGACTGGGTCATCACACAGGGTCCCTCTTGGACTTGATGCTTATGAATAAATTTTAGAAGGTGCCATGTTTCCACAGGGAAACAAATTGGTCTGACACCCGAGCTGTTGAGAAATACTGACACTAACCACGTAAAAAATGGAACACATGCAATTTTATTAGTTCTGAGTGTCCCTGCAAAGTAGAGTGGCGAGCTAAGGAATTGATTCTGTGTTTGTTTTAAATATTAAATTTCAAGACTATCAGTCTTTCCCATCGGTTCCTGTTGTCCCAAGAAATTCATTAAGCAAGGGATGGATGTGGAATCTTTGGCATGTCCAGAATGTGTGGGATTTTTCGTGGTGCAGACTCTTCCAACAAACAGGATCCTGTAGATTCTTGGATACTGGATTCGCGTGCACTTCAAGACACTGGGAGCAATTCCTCCTTCCTGAGAGCTTTATTCGCTGTAGAGAAGTTAATTCCATTGAATTTGAGTAACTTGAACACAGCCTACAGCCTGTTGGCTTGGTTATTTTAGCAGTCTCTTTCTGAAGAGCTGTAAAATACCAGATATTAAAAAGTGCTCCTTCTTACTACAAGCACCTGAAAAAGCTGTATTTTGTACTAGAGTTTTCCATCTTATTTTCAAAAAGATCTTAAGAGGAGCTTGACTTAGTGAATACTGGGAACGCTTACTAAAGCGTGGCTAATCTGTGTTGAGTTTAGTGGCATTGCAATGACTTTATTCTCATAAGCTTAATTTGAGCTTCACAGCATCTCCATGGTACCCATGGCAGGGGCTCTGCTCCAGGGACTGTTCCATAAAGGCAGGGTCCTAGCTGGAATCGGGATGATGTTGTGTTTCCTGTAGCACGTTCTGATAAACCTAATCTTCCCAGTTTTCTTCAACCACCCCACTTGAAATGGATGTGACTTCTTCCATTAGGAAGACAAAGTTCAGGTCACAGAACTCTTCCTTTTAGCAGATCCTAAAAGTTTGTTTTCTCCAAGTTTGTGTCCTCTATCCCTGTTCTGGCAGGTGCTCAGCCCTGTGCCGAGGTCAGGCTTTGCTTCTGAGCCAGAGGAGATGGATGTCTTTGCAACTGCAGGATTAGGTGGTGTATTCTACATCCATAAACCATTGCTCATCTAATTGAAATCCACTTAAGAAGATGTTGATATCCAGGCCTCCATGTGGTACCAGAGATGCCATATATCATGCTGAACTCGTGAAGCGCTGCTGTCAGCTCTGGGCTTTGCTTTTAATCGCCAGCTGCTGACACTCCTGAAAACTTGGGGAGTGGGCGAGAGGAATTTGAGATAACAAAGAAAAGAGCTACGAAATCAAAAGTATACAGTGTTAAAAGGAGTGTCTGTGAGGAAAGACACTTATAACCAACCATATATTCTTTGCATTGAAGGATAGTTGTGCAGACTGTGTTACTTACCTAGACTTGGAGCTGTGGATTTTACTGTAAGGATTTACCAACACATGGGCAGCTACTGACTTGAGAGATGAAGAGCCTTGTCTACATTAGGAATGTGCTGGTATAATTATGTCAAAAGAAAGCCTGTACTGGCATACTAGTGTAATGTGAAGAAAGATTACTTTTCTTAACACAAATAGAAGCATCTACAAAGGTTAGCAGCCCTCTAGCTGTGCTCATGTGAGATTCCTCCTGCTACACAGAGGCCATCAAGGCTCTGCTTTGAGACCATATGGACTGCATAAGAACTGGAGAGTAAAATGATGCCTTCTGGGAGGGTTCAGTGGAAGATCTTTGCCAGACTAAATTTCCTGTGGTCTGTTTTGAGTGGACAGACCAGGGTTCAGCAATTTATTTCTGTCCTTATGTCCTTATAGGTCATGCCAACTAATTGTCAGTGTCATGAGTTGCTGACACTGTAGGACATGAGAGAACACATTCTACCTTTAATGAGCTCTGTGACCCAAACACATCACAGCAGAGAATCAAGTTAGTACAAATGGAAATATTTTGCCTATGGTCATTCTTAGCAAGATAAATATTCCTTCCTGAGCTGGTGGGGGTCTGTAGAAGGTGTCATAAACATGGCTGTGGATCTGTGGGGTAACTGTCTTACTGAAGGGAATATGTAAGTATCAGGGAGGAGCAGTGGGAGGAAATTAAGTGTCCTCCCCTAGTAGTGCTTTGAGGTCACAGCTATTTCCTCTTGGAAAGCTCAGTTCCACCTTCAGTTGTAAAGCTAACATCTCAGGGTTCTGCTTTGGTACCAGTAACTTTGATGAAAACATGACTAAGCTACAGAGAAGGAGTTGTTTATAAACCACCTTCCTTAAGGCATCCCAAGCTGTAGGACTTCAGATATTTTCTATCTATCTCAGACCTTCTTGCCATTATTTTAAGGTTCTCCAAACTTAGTGTCCCAGCACTCTCTAATCAGGGCACATACTGCCTTTCTCCTGACAAAAAGGGACCAGTAAGGACATCAGCTTTGCCAGGACCAGGTGCAAAAGATTCACTATAAAGGGACTTCACCTGTGGGTAAGGCTGAATATTCAGGGATTTTTTCTTTACTCAGTACTTTGATGCCAGACCCCTTAGAGCTTGCCCCTGAAGCAAAGACCTGGGGATTTACTCACTGGCGTGGTGTGGCTACAGGTATATTGGAATTTACTAGCCAGCTTGCTTCGTTTGTTGATGCTTGCACCCCAAACTATTCTATTTTGAAATTGCTTGAGAAGCTGTGAGAGTTTTGCATACAACAGATGGTCCCTCAAAATTCGTGGGATTCATTAAACAAGTGCTTTGGGTTGCAGAGTCGTTATTTGAATGGAAGGAATAAAAGAAGGTGGACACCTGGGAATCTCTTTCAAAATATGGTCCGTGCTATGGAAAAAATGTCAAAGTGCCTGTGCAAATTATGGACAGCCAAGTGTCAGGTGGTGTAATTTCAGATGCTGAAATTCTCTTGGAATTGCAGTGATTGGAGAAAAAAGAGGAGGGAATGGCCCTACTCAAATAAAAATAACTTTTCATAAATTGAGTGCCTTATGACTCTTCCTAGACTAGAAACTGTTTAATAGGACACAGTGGTATGTTCTGAAATGTTGTGCCCTGGAAAAATAGGAGTATGTTCTAATATGACCTGGGAAAAGACAGTGTGTGAATACAAAAAGTGTATTTCCATGCAGTACCTACCTCTCATACAGCCTAGAGATACAGCCCCATCCCAACTCATGTTCTTCTCTGCCAATGTCTTCCCTAAGGAGTGGATGAACTATAAATTGTTCCTTTAAACCGTGAAGGTCTGATTCTTCTCTCAGCAGATTATTTTTCAGAGTCTTACCAGCCTGAAGAACCAGAGTTTGCAAAAACATGTCCTTCACAGTTTATATTAAAGGCATTAGAAGTGTGTGTTTGGAGGGTTGGGCCTTTGGGGGTCGGGGATGATGGAGATGGGGGCTCAGAAGGGGAGGATAGTTTAGACTTCTCCAGTCTCAGGGGCAAGAAGCCTTGGGTGAGGCAACGTGTCACTTTATTACTAAATAGTAGCCCAGAAAACTTGCTTGCTAGTTTGGGAAAAGATGAAATAGGTATTTAAGGGAGTTAGAGTATTTAGAGATACATGAATTAAAACTGTCATGTACTTTTCTACGCGTGTTATTACACTCCCAAAATACTCTCTCTTCTTCCTGAGATCCAATGGCTCTCAGGAGTTCTGTGGAGGGCCACAGGCTGATCCCACTGTGGCCAGGGAAGCCACTTTTACAAGTGAGGGAATAATCCAGGTTGAACCTGACCTCTCAAAAATCACACTTGCCGTGGTAGAAAGACTACCTTTTCAAGAGGCAGTCTGTAGTTTATCAGCTCTTTGACTTGAAGAGTTTTTGAATTGCATGGGGCAGCTCACAGTATAAATGACCTTGCAGATCAGACAAAACAAGCTTTTATCAGGCAAGCTTGAAAATTTTAACACGTTCTCCTGGATTTTGGGCACGGGTATTAGTATGAAGTCAGCTTTTCACGAGTGCATCTGCTTCGTACTGCCTGGCTCAGATCTGTTCTCTGGGGAAGCACAGTTCACCTGTTTTCATAGTAATTACCCAAGGTGTTGCCAACTTTTGTGTTCTTCAGCCTTTTAGGAGAGGGTTGAGGAAAGAAAAACCCCAAACCTTGTAATCCTTGCCTTGTGCCTGAAAGGTTAAAAAGTAACGTTCACCCAGCTCTAGGGATGCAACTCTGACACATTTGGAAATCACTAAAACCATTTCCCTTCTAGTAGGGGAATGAAAAATAAATACCTTCAGCCACAGTCAACCGTCACATCTGGAATGAATTGTTGAAAGAGAATAGCATATTCCTCTACTCTCTTGCCATTTGTATTGGTTTTTTATTTTGCTTCAGTTTTTTCCCCCAGAACTTAAGGGGTTGGCTTAACTGAAATGGAAATCTTTACCTGTGGTTTCCAGATCTTCAGCTCAGTCATTAAATAGGAAATTTCATTATTCACACAACAGTGTTCAGCAGCCAGTTTTCCTTTTCAGCAGCAGCCAATACACTGTCGTATTTCTTAAGAAATGGAAGGGGTGATAAGCTTTAAATCAAGAATTTCAAACAGTGAAGCTGAAACCTGTGGCAAAAAAAAACCCCAAATGTGTAGAGTATATTGGTTATTCAGAGAAACTTACGGCACTCAGTCTGCCCCAGGGGAAGTTCTTGGGGGTTTTGAAAGATCAGCCGAATTGCTTTGTACTTGAAATCAAGATCTAGACGTTGAACTAACTCCTGATTTTGTGAACTTTAGTCTGAAGTCGGTATGTGCGGTTGAAGGAGAAGATACACAGGGATAACCATAGATCTAAAAGGTCAAATTGATAAGAATTACAGAAATCCCACTTTGAACAGCTCCAGCTGTGCAGGAGTTCTCTATATTAACAAAACGGGGTCTCAAAAGACTCTTACTGCAGAGTGAGCAGGTTTAGTTGCTGAAAAAGTACAAGCATATCCACCTTTTAACTGTAGGAATAGGCTAATACCTATTGGAAATTTTCAGTGTGTGTAAATCTACTTTATGATGTTTAAAAAATTATGAAATCTCAGGGGTTTTTGACCCACACAGGTTTGGCTCTCTCTGCAATAGTCTTGTGTTGAGCCTTCAGAAGCTTCAGGAGCAGAGTTTGTACCTGTTTCTGATAATCAACGTGTCAGGGTCTAGAAGGAGGGTTTATTTCTAGGGTTGCCTTTGTATTTCAGCTGATCTGGGAGGCAGTTCTCGATCTCACCTTCATTAGCTGCCTTCTGGGATGATCCGCCTGGGGCTGACTGCAGCCCAAAGACAAACTAATGAGGTTTAGCCTTTAAGAATCTTGAATTTCCCATGGGATGATGGATCTGGCTTCTGCATCTCCCAGACATTGTCCAGCTATTTCAAAATGGATTTTTTTTTTTTCTTCCCCCCCTTCCCAGCTCTTTCTCACCCCTGCCTTCCCCCAGAGAAGGGGTCTGCTTTGTGTCCATGTGCTCTGCCAGCCTGGGCTCCTGCTCCCTGCTTCTGCCTGGCAGTATTTGGGCTGACAGCGTGTTTGACAACAGACACACATGGGCTTCAGTTTAAGAAACCAAATGTGTGCCCTTTAAAGCTAAAATGACAAATGAACTGCAAAGTGCCCAGGAGGTATGTACAGCATGTGTGTCCTGGCTTATATGGATTTTTTCAGGTCAGAAAAGAAGTTTTATGAAAGTGATAGTGGTTATAGTATTTTACTGTGCTAGAGAGTAGGTCTCTGCTTAATCCCATACATCTAGTTGGTGGAATTCTCCTACATTCCCGCTCCTTTGGCGGATTTACAATGAACAGCTCTTTAGCTACATAGAGATGGTCTTTTATTTTCAGGACTTTGTGTTTCCCAATTATATTCCTAGGCCTTTCACTCCCAAAACTCTGACACAAACACCTATCAAAAGCACCAACACAGTGAAGATTTTTCTTAAACGAATCATCCATTATTATTATTATTATTATTATGAACTGGTGTAGTTTTGGATGAAATGTATATACCTTGCTGTGAAATGGAAAGCATGGTGGTTCATGCATGTGCCAACTGTGGAAAGCAGCCAATATTGGCTTGTTTTATTGCTGAACCTCACTGTAATTATCATTGCCAGCCAAAGTGCTCTGTAACTCCATTTCATGTAGTGATGCTCATGGGTAATGTCACATTATGTCCCTGTAGTAAGGACATCAGAGGCTCTGCCTCCCTCTAGCAGTGAATGTGGCAGAAGATTATTCTCTTAAATACACAGTGATGGTTATTGCAGTAAATGAATCTCAGCTGCTTTCATTTGGGAGTATTTAATCCCCTCATGTAATGTAACATAATCAAAAGGGAAGACAAAATTTCTGTCAGTTTTCCAAATATTTTTTGAGAAGAAAGGGAATTTAGAACTTTCAGTTTTATAGAATCTTTCAGTAATAGAAATGCCAAAATTCATGATGTGCTTTACTGACACTGTCAGTTTGATAGTTTAAAAGAAGCCTGTGTGTTTAACCCTGCAACAGCCTCTGTCCAACGACATGAGGGGACGTATCAGCACTTGTAGGAGTTCTAAAACTTCTTAAAATGCTCCGGTTTCAGCGACCTTTAGGTAGTCTGAGGGGCTTGCTCTGAGCTGTAGCATCTAGTAATGACCCCTGGGGAACTGGCTTGGCTGCCAGGTTGGAACCAGCTGGAGAGCAGGGTTATCTGCCCCTGATCTTGAGAGCAGCGTTTGGAAAGACTTTGTGTGAGTTTTCCAGAACTTAGAAATCTTACCCCTGCCCCGGGGTTGGGGGTGTCTCTGGAATTTGCTTTGTGTGAAAGGCGGGAGTGTTGCCAGGAGAGAATCCAGCACCCAGGCAGGTGGTTTGTGTGCCTGTTCTCTGAGATCCGATCACTCTCCAGCCAAGAAGGAAGAGGAGTAGCTGCTGTTTTACAAGGGGAAGGTGGCACCGTGCACAGGAGATAGATTTCTAAGCAACTGTCAGCTCTTGGTGGTGTTTGACAGGTTTAGAGGCTCAAGAAAGCAATGGGGATGGGTTCTCCGGGAGGAACAAGTTGGTACCAGCGGAGCTGGAATATTGGATTTCCTTCAGCTCTCCCGCAAGAATATCTGGAGTTTCCTTTGGTGTGTTTGGTGGTGATGGGAAGGTTTTCCTGCCTCCATCCTGTGTGAGATTTGGTTTTGTTCTGGTTTGGGTTTCGTGCTAACTAATGAATGCTCGTGGTCTGGGATGGCTCAAGGGTGCAGCAGCAGCAGCTGGATACTCTGCAGGGGGACCTCTTTGTAGCACGTTATCGTAGTCTTATTTTTCAGACGATGGTTGATCTGGTAGACATCTAACCTTTGTCTTCTTTAGTTTCTATACTGAAAGTCCAATCTGAAGAATTGACTCAGTTTGAAGGGGCTGGGATATGTGTGTGAGCAGGAGGTGCAAGATTCTTACTAGGTCTTGGTTTCAGGCTGTTTCTGGTATTTGCTCTGTATTTAAAGATAGAACTCCCCGTTACCAACCCCGTTTCCCTCTTACCCTACCCCAAACTTCTCTTTGTGTACCTCTCCCCTCCCACTGCTACTCTGATTTTTGTGGATTGCACACTGGTGTCGAAGAGAATTCTTTTCAGTGCCCAACCTGGAGAAGACTTTGTCACTTGCCCTCTGGCTTGTGCCGTCAGACTCTGAACACTGGATCCAAGCTTTTGCAAGGACCCCCCCCTCACCCCCGGGGTTGCCTGTGAGTTGCTGCAGAGAACACAGCTGCAGTGATGAGGGTGTTGCTGCTTCTGGGTGGTGGGTCTGCAAGGAGCTGGGTCCCTGCTGGTGTCAGTGAAGTGCTGCCGAGCCTAGAAAGCAAACACCGAGCGATCAGAGAACCAGCAACCGTCGGTGCGGGGCTTGTCATTCTCTCCTTACCCCACAGCCAGACTCACTGTGGCTAGCGATTTAGTTAGGTTAATGCAATTAAAAGGAAGTGTTTAAACAAGCCTTCTGAATGTTGCTGGAGCAGTGCTGACCTCTGCAAGAATGCAAGGTCCCTGTAACTCCCGGTGCTTACAATCTCTGCAGAGACTCCCAGAGATACACGGTGAAGTGTTTACTCTTGCGGGGGGGTGGGGGGGGAGGAAGCCTGTGATAAGGACCCTGTCCTGTGCTGATATAATTTTGCAAGAGGTGAAATGGCCTCTGCAGTATCTTTTCATGCTCACGGAAGGTTTACATTTGGTTTCTGCTGCCCTCTGGCCATCCGAGCACCAGCATCTGCCACTCGCCAGAAGCGGCCTCTGGCGGTTTTCACCCCTTCAAAGGGACGAGTGTAATTAATAAACCGGTGAAGTTTAACGGGCGGAGAGAAGCGCTGGGATCTGCCCCGAGGCCGGCCAGAAAGACGGGCGACAAAGGCGGGGAACCCCGGGGCACCAACCCGTCGTTGTCCCCTGCGGAACCTGTCGGGAGCTGCCCGGGATGCTGGAGGCGGCCCCGCCTGGCCGGGACCGGGTGGCCGGGGCGGCGAGGGACGCTGTCACCTGCCATGGGGCTATGCTGCTGCAAAGGCTGCGGTGAGGAGCCCAGAGGTAACGAATTGCCCCCTCAAAGGTGACAGGGCAACTGAGGCGGCCTCTCTCTCTTCTTCCCCTCCCCGTCTCCCGCTTCTCTCCTGTCCTTTCGGCGCGGTGTGGCCGGGGGAGGTGGCGGCGGTCCCCGGGGGGGGTGAACTGCCCGCTCCCGGCCCCCGGGGGGAGCGCGGCTCCGGATCCGCGGCGGCAGCGGTCGGAACTGCATTCTGTTCGAACAGGACGAAATGGAATGGGAAACGGGGCCGTTTTCCCCCTGCGGTCGGTGTTAGGCGTCTAGTCCTTTGGAAGGTGCCATCGCTTCTTTTCTGGGTCATTAAAATAACCAACCAACCAACAACACACAAACAAACAAAAAACAGCCCAAAAAACCCCCTCAAACCAACCTCCCGAAACCCCAAACAAAAAAAGAAAACAAAAAACTCCTAAAAAGTCTCTGTGAGTATGATCTTATGCTTAAAACATAACTCATTGTTTCTTCTTTTCCTCCACCAGCAAGTGACTTTTGGTGGGAGAGGGAGTGTTTTTTTCTTTTCTCTTTCAGAAAGGCTGTATTAGGGTTAGGTGACAGAGCCTTTCCTCCTCTGTTCTTCAATATCCTGATGGACTTGAATACTTTCTGAAGAGTCACGCTCCCAGGAGTCTAGAAGAGGCTGGTGTAGGAGGCAGAGAGGCAGTGTCTGTGGCCCACGGAAGGCTACTGTAATTCTCCTTGTCTCTAAATGCATTGTCACTTACTCCCAAGGTGGCTCCTGCACGGGTTTATCTGTTGGGACCCCAGCACCCTGTTTGCTTTGATGCAAGCGCGTAGTTTGGATTCAGGGGGGTCTAAGGAGAGGGAAGGGGAGCAGCGTTAGCAGCGTTTGTGTGGAATGGCACTGAAGGAACAGCGGGGCAGCTGAATTTCACTGTACCCACTATCACAGAATAACAGGTCAGAAGGGACCTCCAGGGAGCACCTTCTTGGTAGGGAGTGATTTCCTTCGTGAATCGTGCTCAAAAACACTAATGTGCGTGGAGTTTGTAAAAGGAACTCTTAAATGTTTTAATTATTTAACAGCCGAAAACATCCAAAAATGAGTCTGTGACGTGATGCAGTGGAGTGGGATACAGCCTGGCAGGAGGGGAAATGTGGGGCCAAAACCAGAAGTGGGGCCACTGAGATTGAGCCGAAGCAGTGGATCCCTGCCTGCGCGAGGAGGGCAGCTCTGCAGAGGCTTTTCACGTATAACTCTATCACCTGAGAAGCTTGAGCAGTTCTTTCCTCTGCAAACAGCCTCGGTGCCCCTTCCATGAACTCCCTCTTACAGGTTAAACTGCCTCCTGCGTATGATCTGTGCACAGCTGAAGCTGGCACCTCAAGATCCGATAACATCTCCTGTATACACAACCTCTGCCTTGTATTTACTGTCAACAGAGCCTTGTTACTTGTTGATCTAATTTCAAGCTCTCCTGGTGAGAGAGCTCATAAAGGCAGCAGGGACCCCTGCAGAGACATTGCCTCCGCTCTCTGTTACCCCATCACTCACTTGTAACAGGAAAGCTTCCTAAACTGGGATCTGTTCTCTCTTCTCCAACTCTTTTCATATCCTCTATTACCTTTTTTTTTTTCCCCCATAAATACAGAGCCTGTCTCTACATAAGGGCTCTCAGCCTGTCATGCTACCACGGGTAGAACGTGTGTTCATTTTTATTTTTCTGGGGGTGTGTGTGAGGGAACACTTGATGAAGTGTATAAACCAGCTGTTGCTTGGTTAAACATGCTGTGGGAAAGACTACTTGGTGCTAACGTCGCTATTTCTTTTCAAAGGGGTTAATTTTATGAAAGTGCTGACTCTGTGGAATCACAGAGTGGTTTGGGTTGGAAGGGATCTTCAAGATCATCCAGTTCCAACCCCCTGCCCTGGGCAGGGACACCTCCCACCAGACCAGGTTGCTCCAAGCCCCATCCAGCCTGGCCTTGAACCCCTCCAGGGATGGGGCAGCCACAGCTTCTCTGGGCAACCTCTTCCAGGGTCTNGAATTGTTACCCCTCATCCCATGGCTCCACTCCCTGATCAAGAGTCCCTCCCCATCTCTCCTGGAGCCCCTTTAGGGACTGGAAGGGGCTCTAAGGTCTCCCCAGAGCCTTTTCTTCTCCAGGCTGAACCCCCCCAACTCTCTCAGCCTTCATAGCAAAGAGGCTCCAGCCCTCAGCACAGTCTTGTGGCCTCCTCTGGACCAGTTCCAACAGGTCTATATCCTTCCTGTGCTGAGGACCCCAGAGCTGGATGGAGCTAGACTTCAAAAATAAGAAGACGTTATAGAAGTCTGTACCTAGACAATACTTAGGCACACTCCATCTTTGACCAAGGATTTATGAGCGTTTCTGACCTCATTTGGCTTTTATCTAGAACACCTCATATAATGGGCTACACAAGTGGCTTTGCAGGAGAGTTGGGGGTGTCTCTCCTGCTGCTTCTCCTGGGACATCCCAGGAAGCGCTTCCAGCCTTGCCATGTTCCCAGGACTCCTGCAGGTATCGGTCCACAGCAGGGACTTCACAGACCAGCCTTGTTTGTGTCACGGCCCATGAATGACAGTCGTGTAGGAACTTTTTGGACATACTTGAAGGAGTTAGTTCTTCCGTTTCAGATGCTGAGAACAGCTGTGCTTGGTGTTATCAACTGGTTTGCACTGTAATTTATATTTGATACTTGCATCTGCTGTAGGGTTTCTCCATGAGCAGCTGCTCTAAGCAAAGGGGGCTTTCAGATCAGTCACTGACAGTGTTTAGGGATAGGAATAATCTAACAAAACAAAAACCAAACCGTGGGTTTGTTGAATGTTTATTGGAATAATCAACAATGTTATTTTGTTGATTTTTATTTATTCTCAGGAAGTATAATGTTAGCATTATTGGTAAGTGTAAATCTAGCAACAAAGCAGGGAACAACATTTTTAAGGAATGATAATAACTTGTTTTGATTTTCAGAAAGTTGTCTGATGCTATAATCTTGGTGGTTACATGGCAATTCATTCCACAGAACAAAGAATGTTGCTTTTAAATGGGATCACACACACCCCCCCACCGCCCCAAACCATAAGGCAGGCACTTCCAGCGTTTCACTTAGAACAGGACTTAAATCACTGCTTTTTTCCTTCGTTAATACATGGGTTAACCAAGAGGTTTGGGCCAAATACAAACCCTCTGTGAATCAACACAGCTTTTTTGGGTCTGTGAGATGGGAATCAGCTCTTTGAAACAAGACGGTAGTCTGTGTTCCAACAAATACATGTTTTAAAGAGTAAAACAAAGTGATTATTAAGGGGAGCCCAGGGGAAGAATGGGAGAACACTGGGTGGTGGTAAAGTATGGTCAGTCTAATAATTAGTTTGGTTTGGGTTTTTTTTTTTTAAAGTATAATGGAAAAAAGGTTCAGGAACTCTTCTGATCTTTGTTTGGGATATTTTGTAGTAGCAGATAGGCTCTTCATTTTACTGCTTTTACAGTTACCTGCTTCCCTAGTGACTTTACTTTCAGCAGTTGCCTCAGTCTATGCAGTGAAAGAGTGGTCTGGAAGGTAAGTTTGGCAGCTCTCGTGTAATCAATGTGCTTCTGAAAGGAATAAGTCATTAAACTCGTTCTTAACCGAGCAGAGGGCATGCGATATAAAACAGTACAGCAGCTGTGGGCTTGGGGGGACCGGGGTGGGACCCCAGGGCTTCTATTTTACAGCTGGGAGATGCCACATGAGATAACAGACTGGAGTTTGCCGTAGCTTGACTTTACAGACTGGACAGTCCTCTTGCTCTTGTAGGAATTTCCTGTCTTAAAAATCAGGTAGTAAGGAGAAGGAGCTCACAGTGCGCCCTCTGGCAGAGGCTTTGACAATAACTGAGTGATCTGAGTAAGTTTTTAGGAGAACTGGGCCCTCTGAGAGAAAAGCTGATGAATTTCAGCAGTGTTTTGGGAGCAGCTGGGGCTGCAGCAGAGGCTCTCTGCCCTCCCACAGCCTTTGCAGCAAAAAACCGCTCTCTCTAAACTTCCCAAGTGCGGTAACATCTCGGAGTGGCAATGGATATTCAGCCACGCTGTGTTGGCAGGTTAATGAGCTGAGCCAGTGAGTCTGGCGGGGAGTTGAGAAACGAATGAGATGAGCTATTTGAAAGCCTCCTTTTAAATTAACTCAGTTCTAAGGGATCTATAAAAAGGCCATTACCCTTCAGCTGGGAAGTGTAACGTATGTGCTAGTTCATTAATAACCCGTGACACTGAGCTAGCAACTGGGGCCTCCGTGGTGCCTGGGAGGTTACAACCATTGCTTCCCAGTAACTTCAGGTGTGGTTTCTCTTGCTGTGTATCCCTGTAGTGGGACTGGTTGCAAGCTGGTCATTTACTGTGAGCTGGCTGTTACTAACCCAAGTGGATTGGGCTCTGCCACTGGTATCATGAGGATGAGAGAAAAAAATGCCTGTGTGAAGGATTATTTTATTTCCCCCCCCTCTAAACCTTGCTTAATGGTTTGTTATTGGGTGGGCAGCAGATAACACTTCTCCAGTGTGAGTGGCGGAGGCAGCATCCTGGTAGTACCTACCGTGGGATGGCCCTGTCTCCCAGCACCTTCTCTATCAAAACGTAAATCAGCAGTGCAGCTGGTAGGGGAAGTCATTAAGTTCTCTCCACAGACTGTAAAATCTTTCCTACTGAGCATCCTGGTTTTATGAGGTTGCTGGGATACGCAGAGCTACTGGCGTCAGAATGAGAAATGAGAAAGACCGTGTATCACCATGGCCTTCTCACCGACGTTCTCGCCATCGAGATGCTGTGGACAAAGACCAGAATAAAGAGAGAATCTAAGGAAGCCTAATGGTTAGAGCACTGGTTTTGGGAGACCCAAATCATCGCTCTGCCCCCATGCCAGTTGCTTCGTTCCTTATTTGTGACAGCCAGTTAATGACACCTGGGGTTACCACTGAGCACAGAAGGTTGTGAAGGAATAACCAGAACCTCCTTATTTTCATGAGTCTGAGATTGTGTGTTGTGTGAGTAAATGTGTTAAGGAGTGACAGTCAAATAACACACACAGAAATATAATTACATACCAGTAACTGCTCATTTTAGCAACAGTGGGCAATCTAAAATATATATTGTTTTACTCTTTATGTGCTGCAAAGTATTGTGGTTGTAAATGCAATCATGCCATCTTGCTCCCCATTTTCAGCCATTTATAATTCTTTATATGTGGAGATGAAAACTTTCTACCTTATGCCTTATCCAAGGGAAATTTTTACTAAATATTGGAAGGATTTGAATAAAACAATCAGACTAAACATTGGGAGGTCAGAATAGTCAGAATAAGAGCTTTGTTTTTCTTGTTTGGTTCTTGTGAACTTTTTTGACTATCTGATCACAGCAAGAAATCATCCCTCACTTTAGAGAAGTTTCTTTGACTTTTCTGATTAAGTATTGGTAACATTTGATAGTAATGACTTGTGAAAATGGTTCATGAAATTGGTCCTTCCCTGCTTCCTGCCTCTCCTCCCCTGAGCTCCAACACCATAAATGATTCTCTCTATTTTTTTGGGAAGACACCATCTACACATACTTGTATGTAGCAAGTACTGAGAGCATAGGTAAAAAAAAGTCAGATTCAGAGATCTGCCTGTATAAAATTTCTTGAATTATTTTCTTAGGTATGTTAAACATTTGAAAATACTGTTGGTGGCATGAGTTGGGTATAGCTGACTTGGAGTGCCTCAGACAGGACTGAGATAATGACTTTAGTGGAGGTAATTTGAAATGGACCACAAGTTACAAGGGTTACAAATTTACTTCTAAGTTATAGCAAAAGGATGTGAAACTTAAGAATCAAAATAAGATAAGGTTGTTTTGCCTCATTGTTTTCAGTGATCTGCCAAAACCCAAGACTTAAGAGGGTGGGTTTGATTTGTTGTTCAAGTAAGCGTGTTTGTGTGCTTTAAAAAAAACCCCAAAGACAAAATCCCAAAGTCATTTCCTTAAAAATAGTGAAAATAGACAACAGCAGGGCTGGTTTCTGCCCTGGGGTGTTCTATGCCTCACACTCCAAGGTGTTACGTGCTCCAGAAGTTGTCTCTGTGCTGATGCTCGTGATCCCGGTTCCTCTTTCTGCCCTTAACCACGACGTGCTGCCTGAGACACTCTCACCCACAGCTGCTCTGGGTGCAAAGGGACACGTCAGGTTGAGAGACAGAAAAGCCCTGCCTGAACCTACCGCTGTCTTCTCATGCTCTCCGAGGGCTTGTTTCCTTCCCAAAGTTCCACCACTTTAAGCACCTCTAAAAAGGTGGACTCGGGGGCTTGTTTCCCATTCCCCCAGACATGTTTTAGCTCTTGAAGTAAAGTTTTGAAAAAAAATCATTCTTTTTGGCTTTCTGTGTGGGAAAATCTGTGTGTGCTTTGCTGATTAGCCCACTGGGTCAGACACCCCTCGGGAGTGAGGAGTTCCAACTGAAGGGCGATGGGAGGGGAGGGTTTTGGCTCCAGCAGTCCCTTTCTGTCTGCAGCTCCCAGGAATGCTGAGAAATCATTGTTCCCCCCAGAGTATTCTCATGTGCTTTGTCCAGCCTGGCTGTAAGCAATTCAAGTGACAGGCATCCAGCTCTCCCTTGGGAAGCAGAAAATAGTTCAGCCATCGTTGTAGGGAAGAGAATGAGATTCCAAGGAAATGGGGGGGGGGGATCTGCTCGAAACCGGCAGCGAATGCGAAGGGGCTCTTAGATGTTGCTGTTGGCTTTACTGGGCTGAGGCAGACTTGGGCAGTTTTGTGCCTGCTGACAGTGGCACTGACTTAGAACCTTACTGTATGGTATTTTATGTTCTAATTTGCTTCCAGCTTGATTCTGGAGATCCAGTATCGGCTCATATACGGTAGAGAGAGATTTCAGAGTAGGAGGAACACAAAAAGGGAGAGTGGGATGTGAATTATTGCCTTGAACCAAGGGGACCAGACCAGTTGAGAGGCTTCTCAGGCAGCTGTTCAAGGGCTGGGAAGGGTCTCTGAGGACACTACTGCTGAGATGCTCTGGGAATTACTGCTTTTAAGCACCCTGGTTCCATGCTCATTAATACAAGCTATGTATTGCTAGATGACCTGGCAGTATAAATGTGATTCTCATGCACAGGACCAATTCATCAGTGTTTTGTATTGGTTTAGGTAAAGCACATAGAATAGTTTTATGCTGGAGTTTTATGCCTTGTATTGCCTGTGGGAGCAGACTGTGCCGGATCTGACATAAAACTTCAAGAGAGGTTTACTCTTTCATGATGTTTATTAAATCTGAACATGGCAGACAGAACTGGCACCCTTGTTTTGCTCTGTGCCTCTGCGGGGTTCTCTGATATAACAGAAAATGCCCTAAAACTTGCTTTCCTGCCTCAAAGGACCATGCTCTGTTAAGCCACCCATGTGAATTCATGGTCTTATCAATTAATGAGGTCATTCCTCTCATTCAGAGCATCCCAATAATTTATCCATACTGAGTTGTTCAACCTTTCAGAGACCCAAACTGGTATTACTGGTCTTACTGGCAGACCTGGTTACTCCAGAAAGTGTTTAAGAATCACTTTTTTTCCCCCACTTCTATGATGCTGTAGGTGAGCAGATGGTAGTGTAAAATTGAGCAAGAAACATTTGTATGGAGGAATACAAGTAAACTTTTGGAAGTTTGTGGTTTCTGCTGAACAAAAGTAAACTGTACTCTGATTTCATGGCTTTGAAGCTAATTTATGCATCCCTCATCTGCTCTCAACACTCCTTTCTGAATTATCTAACACAAGAGCAAGATCATACTTGAAGAAATCTCTGCAGCAAGAGCCTTTCTCTGACAATGACTAAAACAAAGCGTGATCAAGGCCTGTTTTCACTGACAGATCAGTTTCCCTGGACAGAACCCTTGCTGAGCCGTTAATTATCAAATTATCTAAGTCTGTTGTTTTCTTTTTCTGAGAATGCAGCAGTTGCTGGACTGGATCCGACCCAAGGCCTGGGATTCTGTCTCTGACAGTGGCTGGCACCAGATGGGCTCTGCAGCAGCAGGTGGGAGCTAAGCTACCCCTCCACTAGGTTTTATCATATCTTTAACAGCTAGAGGTAACTTAAGCTCTGAAAAAGATGCTTCAACATTTCTGCCAAACGTCTGTTGCAGTAGTGAAGTGATCTTTCTGGATAGTTTCACTAGCACCAGGAATGTACAACACCTTTGAATCATAAATTTTGTGGAGTTTTCTTTAGTCTTCTCCCCCCCTCCTCTTTTCTTTGCTTTTTAGTTGTCCATCTGTTGTGGTAGCACAAAGGGGATGCTGCTCCTGCTTACTGAACTGTCAGTTCTTCCAATCCTTCCTATCTCCTCAGGGAAGTTGTTAATAGTTTGGGGCGGGGGGTTGGGGTTGTTTGCTTGTTTGTTTGTTTTATTTTGAAAAAAGCAGTTTTCTTCTCCATTGGAGCCAGCTCAGGTGCAGTGATGGTAAAAGTGCTGGTTGCTGTCTACTGCTCTTGGGGGCTTCTCTGCTGAACAGCGTCAACCTGTAGTTGCTCTGGTGCAGCCTGGCCACGTGTAATAAGCAACTTTATCTCCTCTGCTCTTTTGTTAGCTGGAGTTTAGTAAAATCTAGCTTCATTTCTGTAAATGTAGTGTCTGTATTTTACAGAAAGGAAGAGTGAGGCAGAGACCAAGAATGTAATTTGGTCAGATGGGATTTTTTAGCTTCTTTCAATCTAATTGCATGAGTCCAGGTTTGGAACCGAGCAAACTGGTGCGTGGGGCATGGAAAGGTCTGTGCATGTGGCTTCTTGACAACACTTCTGCTGCTTTTCACCTTCCATGTAACCTACAGAACACTGGGATGGATTCATCATCCCAGGAGGTGGAGTCGACTGGTCCAAACCTGTGTCATTTAGCCCCACAATAGATGAGATCTGTCCTCTGTCAGTCTTCAGTGAAAGCCACTGTTGAGGCAGCAGTTGCCAGCTATGACTGCTTGGCTCCCAGTGAGACAGTGTGGCTTGGTGATGGGTTGGGAGGGCACGCCAGCCTCAGCAGCCCATGTGTGATCTGCAGGAGAGGGGCTGATATTTCAGTGGTGATGTCCTAAAAGGTACGTGTTCTCAGCTATGGCATGGCTAATGCTCAGTACTGATGCCATAGTCAAAACTCTTCATGTGAATAAATGCCATGGTCATCATCAAAGCCAGGGATATCAGGCCTGGTAATCTGGATTAAACATAATGATAGAAAGGAGAATCTCCCTAAATGTGTCATTTCATGGAGGGACAAGGGGAGGGATGATTTTCTTGTATAGGTTCCTGCCAAGGAGGAGTTGGTCAGTTCTGACATCCTTTTTCAGTGTCAGGATGTTGTGTCCAGTCAGATCCCTAAGAGTCCCACTAGTTTCCTGTTCTGATAGACCTTTTGTTCTGTTCCAGAACCTAATTGCTATTTGGAATCAATATGAACTAGACAAAAGCTTTCAACTGAAGTGTCCCTCAAGGTTTACTCCTCAGGGAATTTCATAATTACTACCACAAGAGTGGGCTTGATGTTTTGTGAGGTGTGTGCAGAGCTGGTCCTGGGCTGTACTCAGTTCTGCAGCCACGAGAACGTTCAGAAATGGCTAAATAATACATTCAAATATGGGGGTTTGCCTTGTATTTCAGTGCTTTCTGCATCACTAGGAGAAGATGAGCCTCAGAAAAGGTGGTGGCAGGGGGGGAGATATCCTCAGAAAAAGCAGGAGAAGCAACTTCTCCTTGTGGGCCTCGAAAAGGTTGTTTGAACTGGAATGGAATCTGAATCCATGCAAATGAGCTGGAAAGAGGAGATGTGCAGTAGTTAATGTCCAGCTTAGAATATGTTATGGGGAGGAGATGTAAGTTTATATCGTAACTTTGCCCATTGCAACCCCCAAAATAACCATACCTCTGAAATTCCCCTGAGATACTGAGATTTGTGGAGGGGGGGGGAACCCAAACCAAATAAATTCTCAGTTCCAAAAAAAAAATATCTCACCATCTAAAGTGTGCACTGCTCTCACCTTGTAGTTTCTCTAACTTCTTAATCAGTTATTGCAGCTGGGTAAAGTGCCATGTGAGCGCTACCAAACCTGTCGTTTTATTGATGTTATCCTAATGGGCTGGCTGAATTGTGTGTATGCAAATAGCTGTTGTCATGATTAATTGGAGAGAGCAGGTAGCGCTTCACGACCAGAGGAATGAGGCTGCTGATTTCTGGCAGTGATTTTTTTTAATTTATTTTTTTTCCTTTAGCATCCATGGTGAGGAGGTGAAATTTGGGTGGTGAAACCTTGGTTCTTAACTTGTTAGTGCCTTGAAAAAGTTCAAACAATTTGATTCTATCGTAGTGTTATGATCAAGACGGGTGGAATAGAACTTATTTAAAGTATTAATTGTTGAACTACAAGTTGAAGCTCTACATGAAACCTCACCTGGAGTCCTGTGTGCAGGTCTGGAGCCCTCAAGATGGGAAGGACATGGACCTGATGGAGCAGGTCCAGAGGAGGGCCACAAAGATGATCAGGGGGTTGGGCACCGTGGCTACGAGGACAGGCTGAGGGAGCTGGGGCTGTTCAGCCTGGAGAAGAGGAGGCTCTGGGGAGACCTAAGAGCAGCCTTCCAGTACCTGAAGGGGCTACAGGAGAGATGGGGAGGGTCTGTTTACAAAGGCCTGCAGGGACAGGATGAGGGGCAATGGCTTCAAGCTAGAGAAGAGCAGATTGGGATGGGATATTAGGAATAAGTTCTTTACTCTGAGGGTGGTGGACCACCAGAACAGGTTGCCCAGGGAGGTGGTTGAGGCCCCTTCCCTGGAGATATTCAAGGGGAGGCTGGAGGAGGCCCTGGGCAACCTGGTCTAGTTGGGGGTGTCCCTGCTGACATCGTGGTTGGACTAGATGACCCCAGAGGTCCCTTCCAGCCTGGTCCGTTCTATGATTCTGTGTAGCCATACTTGTCAATGGGGATGAATCCTCCTACTGTGTAGCTGATAGTGGGTTTGAGGTAGGTGGGACCAGCAGAGCGTGAACCATTTGAAAAGGAAGATCTTCCCAGGTTTGCTCCAAATTCGTGAACCTCAATCAAAAGGTCTCTCTGAGAATGCAGATGTAGCATTAAGGACTCTCATCATGAACTGCAGCACCAGACACCAAGGAAGTAGGAAAGTAAATAGGAAATGACTGTGTAAACAAATAAGAAGTTTTCAAATGCTGGAAAGAAATGGAGAGATGCTTCTGTAGGCCCTTGACTGCTTTATGAACTCTGCTTAGAAGTGAAGGCTTTTAGGCCAAGTTAGGCCAAGAAGAAGTGTTGAGGAAAAGGCTAAGCGTGTTGTGTATAACAGTGGGCTTCTCACCTCGGTGTCCACAACTGACTGCAAGCTCTTGCTCAAACCAGTTAAACTAATCAGAGAATATAAGAATTATGCTAAAGGCTGGGTCTAGTAAGTCCACAGTGACAAAAAGCCTTCCTGTGACGATGAAAGAAAGCTCTGTCCTGGTGGACTGCTCCTCTTTCCTGTTTCCACTCAGGGTCTGTCCTGCACCGGTTTAAAATCTTCCTGGGCTTCAACTGGTATTTCTAATGGGTTGGTTGCCCTTAGTTTATGCCCGTGAGACAGGACACATACAAGTATTCAGGTGTTGCTGCTCACTGCACTGAGAATATCTAGAGCCTAATCATTAAATAAAAAAAAGAGAGCACGATGTAGTTATGCCTGTGATATTCTCTTCTTGTCTGCTTTATTTTAATTCTTTTGGTGAACCTTCGTGGTAACATCAAAATTCTGTGTCCAGCTAGTGATCCTCACTGAATTTCCTCCTTGCACTTTGATAACTTGTTTGAAAAGCATTTTAAGGAAATGGCATGTTATAATATAGCAGTTCAGAAGCAAGATGCTCACCCGTCGTGTGTGAAGCCTGTAAACTGTGGACAGTAGAATAAAATGGTTGTAATTAGAAGTAGTGGTGTTAGTTAGTTCTTGAGCATAGAAATGTGAGGTACTAATGCTGTTCTGTCTGGGGGCTAAATTATATTTTCAGTCTTTTTGCCTGACTCTGCTGCCTGCAGACTGTTTAAAGCTGCAGTCCTTTAAAAATATGTCTGTCCCTGCAGAGATACCCTTGTTTCCTAATCCCTGTTCTCAAGGCCATGTTGGATTAGTTTGAATAACGAATGTGGCTAATTGAGGGGAGTTGACACTGGATGTAGCTTATACACAATACTGTTGGAAACAGAGCATAGTGTAACCTTGGAGAGGACATAGTAATTCTTCTTTTGAAATGTGTGTTGTGAAAGACTGTTATTACAGGTGTTGACAAGCCATGGCTCTTAAAAGCCCACTTCATGAATGCTGAGGCTGGAGAGTTAGGGGTGTTCAGCCGGGAGAAGAGGAGGCTCCAGGGAGACCTTAGAGCCCCTTCCAGTCCCTAAAGGGGCTCCTGGAGAGTTGGGGAGGGACTCTTGCTCAGGGAGGGGAGTGATAGGATGAGAGGGAATGGTCTTCAACTGAAAGAGGGAAGATTGAGACTAGATTTTAGGAAGAAACTCTTTGCTGTGAGGGTGGTGAGGCACTGGAAGAGGTTGCCCAGAGAAGCTGTGGCTGCCCAATCCCTGGAGGGGTTCAAGGCCAGGCTGGATGGGGCTTGGAGCAACCTGGTCTGGTGGGAGGTGTCCCTGCTCAGGACACGGGGGGTTGGAACTGGATGATCTTTAAATTCTCTTCCAACTCTAACCATTCTGTGATTCAAGGAACCTTGTTTTCAGCTGTGTGACAGCAGAGCAAGCAGCACAGATGTCTCTGCTCTGGGTTATTCTTCGCAGCTGCCTGCGGAGAGTGGCCTTTGGTCCCTCTGTTTCCCACCTCCCCAACATCTTTACTGAGCTGCTGCTGGTTTTCCATACAGGTAAATCTCAGTCCCGCCAAAGAGATGAAAGCTTAGAAGAGGATGAGCTTTACATGGTAGTGAGTGCTGTTTACAACACAGTGGGGCAAATATGAGTATCAAAGGAGGTGGTTTAAAACCGTAACTCTAAAGGAAGGGGGTGATGTGGTGGGATCTCACATTTCTAGTATCGGTGCTCGTCTGGTGTCACTATTAAAAATGAAAAAAAAAAAGAGATGGTGGAGACCTTCTGTTTTGTTTGTAACAGCTTTTTGGTTTTTTCTTTTGTGTTGGCTCAGCAATGGTGCTGGCTCACACAGAAAGCTGTTTATGGAATGCATTGAAGGTTTTGCTCTTTTTTGAAGGAAAGAAATGAGTCTCTTTTGCCACAAGAGGGAGAGCGTGAGAAATGCCAGTGAGAGGGACCTGCACTGTAACAGTTGTGCTTATGTCTTCATTTTAGGACCCACAAAGGGATATTTTTGGAGCTAAACTCCTATCTTTATGCCCATACTTACTGGAAAGCCCTGATACTAGAGATGGTTAAAGTCTAAGCCTTGTCTAATCGGTTTTGCCTTGTGGATCTTGCATGAATTGTGATTATAACTCAGCTCGAGATGTACATCATTAAGATCCTGTGAATCAAACTTGCAGAGTAGTTTATTCAGTGAGTCAGTCACAGTTCTGGAGCCGGGGCTTGGAGCCCAGGGAAGGAATAATGTCAACAGTTAGAATTCATCGTTGCTTGTGTCTGGTTGACACTCTATTGCTAAACCCTTTTAACTAAATGGATATCGATTTTTAGTTAATTTACTATCAAACCAAGTCATGCTGATATGCTTTTAATGTATTCTGACTTTAGTTATGCTGAAGGGCTACATCTATTTAACTGCATTGGGTTTTATGTCAATTTAGTTAAATCTAAGTAGAAGTGAGTATCGACAAGCTCTAAGTGTTTTGTAATGGGGTTTTGCAGTGTAAGTTCATTCTCCTCCAGTTCAGGTTTTACCCCACGATCAGGTTTTCACCTGCTCTTTGGTGATAACATTTTCTGGGTTTGTATTTTATTTTATAAAATCCGCTGCAAGAGTCATTGAGTATTGACACTGTAAGAATCAGTACTTCCAAGTCAAGAAATAGCTGCCTAAAGCTGCTTTTCCTCCCGTTTTCTTCTCCTTGCTGCAGATGTGCTGTTATAACAGACGTCTGAATCATCTCGTCTTTTGGTTTTATAGTGTTCTTTTTCCTTTTTCCTTTACCAGAGATACTTTCCAATCCCCTGACATTGTGTCTAACCTGCAAAGTCCGTGAGAGGCACCCACAAAAGTTGATTGCCCACACTGCTCCGCTCAGCCGAGATGGGTGGAATATGAAGCCGCAGGTAGATCTGTGCGTGGCAGGGGTTTGAGCTGAGGGCAGCGGGTGGTGCGGGACCCAAACGGAGCGGTAACGGAGTCCCTGGCTCTATCCATGCGACCCCGAAGACGCCTCACCCTTCGCCTGCAGTTCCCCACCTGCCTCTTGAGGAGAAACTCTACGATTAGATAAACTCTGCAGGGCATGGACCTTCTCTTGTTGTTGGTCTAAAAAAGCCCGGCACGTCCCTCATGAGCTCCCGCTCCCTCCTTGGACTATTTTTCCTTGTTGTTTGTCTCGGCCCGTTGTTACTTCTGCCTTGCAGACGGTGGAGGCTGCCAGCTGCGTGTTTAGACAGCACCTAGAGAGTCTCGGTGAACATCTCCAGTCACTGCTGTGACTGTTTTCCAGCACAGCTTTATGTGGTAGAGTGGCTTGGTACACTGGAGCTTGGGTATGCCTAAAATTTTAACTGTTGGCCCTTTCGGTGACAGCGCTATCAGCCGTTCCTCAGCGTATTTCAGGCTTTGAGGGCATAAACTAAGTTGAGAGAAGTGAAGTTTGAGGCATAATCTGAGGGGGCAAATTGCACAGTAAATAAGCGATTTTTGAATTCAGATGTTTCCTGAAAAAATGAGAGGGGGGAAAACATCCACGTTCTTTAGCCAAAGTGAAATCTTCACAGTTTAGGCAGGCAGATTAATTTAGGACAATTCATTCTGTAGTTACAGGTCTTTAAAACTGTGAGGACAGCCTGAGGTTTCAAAGAGATGAATGCAGGGATGCCAAGTGCACACCACACAGGCCAGAACATTCCCCTCCCGTCCTGTTTGTTGGTGGTTCTTCAGATGTGGGCAGGAAGTTGGGCCGAGGACTGGGGGGATTATTCTGCTAGTCCTGTCCCTGCTGCACTCCTACCCAGAGGCTCCATAGGCTTTTCCCAGTGTGTGAACAAAGTAAGTCCTTCAGGTGAATAAAATTCTAACAGCTCCTCTGTGTGCAATAAGGACACACCTGGAGATGTGTTGGAAAGGGCAGGGAACACCTGTGTTTGACTCTTCATGTGCACATCCCATCATGAGATGTCACCTACCTGTCATGTGATGGATATTTAATGACACGATGGGGGTTGGAGGTACAATGCTTAAGGGCCTAGAATCACAGAATGCTCTGGGCTTGGAAGGGACCTCTGGAGATCACCCAGCCCAACCCCATGCCAGACCAGGGTCACCCAGAGCAGGTCCCACAGGAACGTGTCCAGGGTTTTGAACATCTCTAGAGAAGGAGACTCCACCACCTCTCTGGGCAGCCTCTGGCACCCTCAAGGTCAGAAGTTCCTCCTCATGTTGAGATGGAACTTCCCATGTTCCAGTTTGGGCCCATTCCTTCTTGTACTGTCCCTGGGCACCACTGAGAAAACCCTGTCCCCATCCTCCTGACACCCACCCTTGAAGTATTTCTA
>VXBJ01005103.1:2106852-2183404 GCA_013400055.1 Nycticryphes semicollaris
GGGGGGGAAAAAAGATCACAGTGACTTTCAAATCTTTGGCCAGAAGCCAGATACGTTGCTGTGGGCATCGATTCAGCGTTGCAACTGCAGCCATGAGAGAGAGAGAGAGAGAGAGGAAGGGTTAGAAAGGACTGGGGTTTATTTTTAAAGTGTACTTAATTCCAAGTTTCTTTCTCANCCTTCTTGTACTGTCCCTGGGCACCACTGAGAAAACCCTGTCCCCATCCTCCTGACACCCACCCTTGAAGTATTTCTACGTGTTGATCAGATCCCCCTCAGCCTTCTCTTCTCCAGACTAAACAGACCCAAGTCCCTCTACGCCAAATAAACTTGCTACTTTTTTACTTTTTTTTTTCCCTCCCATGGAAAAAGCTGCCCATATTTATGTGAGTTTATGGGAAAATCCAGCATTTGTTCAATTTAGAAATAATTCTGAGACTGTTCAGATGGCTGCCCTTTGAATGGGCACAGCTCAGCAGCCCAGGCAATAGCAAAAGGGATTATGCCAAAGACCATGAAGAATTCCAGCTGTGAGTAAATGTGAGAGAGCAGCCTCTGGGTACTCAAGTCCTGCTCCCCNGACTTTCAAATCTTTGGCCAGAAGCCAGATACGTTGCTGTGGGCATCGATTCAGCGTTGCAACTGCAGCCATGAGAGAGAGAGAGAGAGAGAGGAAGGGTTAGAAAGGACTGGGGTTTATTTTTAAAGTGTACTTAATTCCAAGTTTCTTTCTCAGAATGTGAAGCCCTTGCTGGCACGCTGAGGCCCAGCCCTGCCCCTTCTCACTCTCCTGGCCCTGACCTGGTCTGTCTCATTCATTCCCTTCAGCTGTTATTAATAGAGATCACTTAGTTTATTTTTCATTCTCTTTCTTTCAGCTGTTCCCACTCCACTTTCAGTGTCTGAGGAACTGGAGAGAGCCGAGATGGAAGCGAGGAGGCTGGGGTGGGTAGAGGGGTTAACTTGCTGTCTCCAGGAGATGTTTACCTGCCAGGTTCTAATCCCATTGCTCCTCCCACATCGTGGAGGGAGCTTTTAGGGACTTGCTTGCAAGAGCTGTGGTTGGTGAATGAGAAGGTTCAGGCTGCCCTTCCTTAGATATCGACTTGAAATGCTCAGCTCAGGAAACTGCTGTTCTTTTCAGAGCAGGCATCTCTTTGGGTCTTGGAGCTGGGAGCAGGGAGTATCCAAGGCACGTGGAGTGTCACTGCGAGGATTTCTCTCTGTGCATCCAAAGAAAGTCTGGGTTTAGCTTGTCAGCAAAAAGGTTATTATCATCGGAATTAGTTTCAGGGAAAGAATTGTAAAGACTGAAATTGTAAAGACTCAGTGAACTGCTGCAACTTTGGAGAATTGGTTGTGTTAAAAGAGTGGGGGAGACAATTTTAACCTTATTTTAAGACTCCTTTCAGTTAGCTGTAATGTTGCCAAAACAGAGCTGTTTCGCACAGTGGTTGCCTGTGTGTCACAGGCTGGTGGCACCCGCTGCACAGCAAGGGCTGCCTTGCCCAGGATGGATCCAACACCCCAACCCAGTCCTGATGCCTGCCTGAGTTCTTCTGTTCTGGTGGAAAGGAGTCAAGTGAATTCCTGATCCTGATGCCTGCCCGAGTTCCTCCGTCCCAGTGCAAAGGAGTCAAGTGAATTCTGCTAAGAATCTGACTGGGTCCCCCAGGGAGAGGAGCTGGGGAAGCATCCCTGCAACTGGTTCTTCCGAGAGGGCAATGGGAGAAGGAAATGTAGTCCTCTCATCTGCCACTCCATCTGATTAGTTTTCAGGTCTTTCCTTCAAAGCCCTACCTTTTTCCTCAGCGCTTTCCTCTACAGCCCTTCCCCCAGACTGACTCCCTGAGGCCCGTGGTTAATCCCCAGCCTGGAAACTCTGGGAGATTTCCCTGGCATTCGGCCCATTCCATCCAAGACCTGACAAATCTGAGCTAAGGTTGCTGGTTGGACCTGCAGGAGTTCACACAACACTTGTAATAATTAGGGCTTCCTAATTTTGCTGTAAAAACCTTGCACACAGGTTCTCTCAACACATAACAGTGCGTTTGCTGCGTAGACACAAAACTGTGTTCTACACTGGGTACCGGCTCTGCCTTAAAGGGGAATTAGGGGCTGACAGGCCCTTTGGACATTGTGATCAAGCTGATGCTACCATTAAGTGCAAACTTTCCAGCTGATTGTAAAGCTTAATGTTATTATAATCTATATTTTCCAAGCAGACATGCTCAGATTTCACTAGGGAACCATATTCCATGGCTCCTGAACTTCTTACTCAGGTTTGTCTGGAACAAGGACACTGCCAGAGGGACTCAGAACTCAGAAGAGCTTCTCAAAAAGGCGTTACTATATCACTTGAGAAGGGACATGAATATCCAGCAGCAGAGGAGAAAGCTCAGAGAGAAAAGGCTGGTTCTTCTCTGAACTGGAACACGATTTCGTTCCCATTGCAATAGTTCACAGAATCTCAGGGATTGGAAGGGACCTTGAAAGCTCATCCAGTCCAATCCCCTNNNCAGTTCCCTGTCCTTCTGGAACTGAGGGGCCCAGAACTGGACACAACATTCCAGATGGGGTCTCTTCCCCATGTGCGAAACAGCGACAACTTGTTGTTTCTGTCTTGCCTAACATGGGCAGAGGTTCCACAGCAATTAATGCTGGCTCTGAGCTAACAAATCACTTAATAAGGCATGACTGAGCTAGATCAGGCAGGGACACAATCGCATTTCTGTCAAGTTAGCGAAAGCACACAATAGAGTTTACATCAGCTCTACGCCAGCTGTGGGAGAAAAGATACCTAATCCAGCCTAAAATTGGAGTGATAAAAGCAGCCCATAGCTGAGCTGGAATAAAGCTGAATAAAGCTGGCTGGTTTACAGCTGGGGAGGTGGGGGGTCTTTTTGCAATTTTTTCTTATTCCCCCCCCCCCCCCATAAATTTGAAACATGAAAATGAATTTCAATCATACCAGTACTTTGTATCACGTGGCAGCACCTTTGGTACTAACAGCTCTCAAATCACGTTAAATTCCTGCAACAGCCTCAGACTCTCAGCTCGTCAGCAGAGGTTACAGCTCCCATCGCAATACACGCCGTACGAGGCTCTGGTCTCAGCTGTGCTTCAGCTCTCGTATCTAGATTTGTGTTTGCGTTAAGACCTGCTCCCTTTAGAGCCATCCAACATTCATCTCTCCCTCAAGAACACGTCTTGTAATGCTTTATTTAGTGTTCAAACATCTTCCTAAAGGTCTGTGAGAAGAAAAGCGTGAGAGCATGTGAAGACACTAACAGCCTTGCAAACTGCGGTGACAGAAGCGGAGCAGAGGATCCTAGATAGGTTACAGAGACAAAAATAGGCACAGGAGATTAAAAGCAATGTATGGTGTGAAAACAGTGTGTATGTTATGGAAAAATGAATCCTGGCAGCAATGAGAGATGACAGGGAATGGCTAATTACGAAGGAATTTGTATGGGATACAAGCAGCGAAGAAAGCACGGTTTGGGCTGCAGAATAAGAGATCTCACATCAGTCTTCTTCTGACACATTCCGTGGGTCTGTGGAGCTACACCTTTCTGGGGTTGTCACCAGGAGGTGTAAACGCTGCTGCCCTGCACTGGCACACGTTTCTTAATGCCATTTCACATTTCTCTGAGATTTCCTGTAGATCTATCCATTTATATCGTATCCTTCTGCAATGGGATCTGGTCGCTGAACCCCAGCATTGACATGGCAAACACTACCCAGAAATAACCCAGAGAGCACGATGCAAACCTCCAACCATGGAGAATATCCAACAGGAACAATTTGGGTTGACCCTCATCCTGGATGGGGTATCACGTGTCTGAAGGATTTTCCCTGCGCTTCAAGACAAGAAAGTGAGCAGAAAAAAAACAGCAGGTGAAAACATCAACAGGATTGTGCTCTTAAGAATAATTTTAAAAAAAATTAATAATACAAATTGGTCTGAAAGCAAACAACCAGCCCTAAGTTCCTGCAACATCTCTCCCTCCATAAGCAACTGGGGTAACATTTTGGGGTTCTGTGGGCAAACAACAGAAGAGAACTATAAAGATTCAATGTGGAATCCATCTTTTCCCCCAACTCCCTGCTTCCTTCTTCTGTTTTCAGATGCCTCCCCCGCCTCCCATCTGCTCCCTGCCTGCAGGGAACCCTTGCTAGAAGCCACCACAACAGTTGCTCATCTCTGTAGCCTCTCCAGTTGGATTGGTGTTATTAGCAGCGAGGCACACACAGCTCCTAATCAACTTTATTAAAGCCATTCGTTACAACGTACGCACACCACTTGCATGCTCACGCCAAAAATGAACCTCAAAGGCTCAATTCTGACAGTATTAACAAATCAATGTGGGGCAACAAGCAAATCTGGTTTTCCTAGTAAAAGCAAGAGGGTCTCTTGAGTCACAGTTAAAGAGACTGACACCTTCCTGCTGCTGGTTTAAGATTAAAATCTTTTCTGGTTTCCTATTCTAGCAGCCACTCTCCATCTACACACCTCATTGCTTGTGAGCAGATTCTGCTTTCCCCATACCCTGGTACAGTGGGGAACAGAGTGTAAATCGAATCAATGACTACTGATGTCTGTCTCTTTGTTGAAGGAGGGGGTTTTTAACTTCTCTGTCCCTCAAAACTTTCTCTCGTATTGTTTATCCCCAAACTTACTTGGCTGCTGTTATGTCTAATGTCAGTCAAACACCCTTTCCTCCCTCTCACGTGTTTATGTAAAATAGAGGTGTCTGTTTTAAACTGTATAAAAATATAGCCCGGTTTTAAGAGCTGTGTTGAATCCTGAACTCCACGGAGCCAGGAAGGAGCGGTCCTTCGAAGTGATGCAAATAACCAGGTTTATAGGCAAGCGGTAACACATGCTACCTACTGTCTGGATGGATGATGGCCCAGGGGCCACCACCATCGCAGAAGGATAATGCTGGGTGGCTGTAAGAGGCTTGGCAATAATGCAAAATGCTGTGTTTAAGCCAAAGTTGAACACAGGGAAGCCAGACAACGCTGATTTTTAACCCCCCTTCTCTTGCCCAGTGGATTACCACGATGTGGCTGCTGAGACTTGCTGGTCTGACCCACAGCATTATTGTTGCTGCTCTGTTCGTGGCAGGGCTGTGGACACAGCTTCAGGAACGGTGGCAGTGGCTGAGCAGTGGCTTCTGTAATGTTCCCTTCCGTAGTGAAACTGCGACAGCGCTCTCAGCCCCTGGTAGGGGGAGGCATCCTCTTCAGTGTGCATCAAAATAGGCAAAGTCTGAAGCATTCCCAGCTAATGTGCTGCTCTAATTAGCCTATCAAAAAAGATCTAAGGAAACAAGATGACTCCAGAAAGTGTTCTCGCGCTGTTTGGCTGCAGCAGCCCGTTCAGAGCCCCTAAAAATAGCCACCTATGGATCAAAGCCATGAGTGGTAGAACTGAAAATGCAGACATCCTCGTGCTGTGCTCCCAAACCACGCTGAGCACACGAACTGCAGAAATGGCAAAGAAACAGCAAAGCTGATTTAACTGAAGTCTCAAGTTAAACAGTTAGTTTATCACCAATACTAGGGGTTGGAGTTGTGAATCAGGGTGACCAGGCTGGGTCCAGTTTTCCAGAATATTAGATAAACTCATGGGATCCAACCCTTCTGAGCAAGCACAGTGTCACCTAAAATGTGTGAGGCTTTTGAATGTCCCCTGCTCTGGTCCTTCCTCCATCCTGAGACCACATCCCCCTCCCTCCCTGCCTGCCTGGGGGCTGCATTACGTGCCTGACATAAACCACTGATGCCTTGTGACCAGATATCTAATCAATACTGATTTATCCATCTACATATTTACATTTTCAGTCTTTGAAGGAGCATTGTGCTAGAGAAGCATTATTTCTGGCAGACGTAGGGAGCACTTGTCCCCAGTCTGAAATGGAGATTATCGTGGTGCAGTGAGTGATGTGTGGTGGCAGGGGGGGCTGGGTGTTTGTGTGCAAGTGAATAACAACAAATCATCTTAATCGGTTAAATGAGGATGTTTTGCTTCACCCTGACTGGGTTTCGGAGTTAACACCTCAGTTCCTGGCTCATCAAAATGGTTTTGAGTGTCGCTGTGCTGGCTTTCAGGTGTGGTTTAAAGCAAAAAGGTGGTGAACTCACATAGCGCCTGGAGCCTCACATCTCGTGTTCAGTTGGGGCTCCAAAGGTGGAGAGGCTCCGTTTCGCTCCCTGGGGACACATGAGTAAAGCAAACTCCACAGAATCACAGGGATTGGAAGGGACCTTGAAAGCTCATCCGGTCCAATCCCCCTGCCAGAGCAGGAACACCTACATCAGGTCACACAGGAACGCCTCAATTCATGCCAATTCACCCCCGTGGATTTTTAGAGTGGAGGAGATGAAGGTGCTGCCAGTCCTTACGGATGGTGTGAAGGGTTGAGCTGGTGGATGGTGATGAATGGGAGCAGCTCAGAGCACAGCGCGTCAATGTCTCCTCTCCATCTCCTCTTCCACTGGGAAAGGAGCTGTGGGAGCCCTGGGAGCACTTGGCAGCTGCAGGGCCTTTTCTGAGCAAAGAACAACTCTTTGGGCTTCATCTAGATACCACTCAAAAAAAAGGTAAAAAAGGTGTTTTGGTTTTTTTTTTTTTTCTTGTGGTATGGGGGATTTCTATTTCTATTTTTATTTTTTGCATTACTTGCTTACAGTTTTTTTTTTCCCAGGAAAGTAATAATCTCAGGGAGGAAAGAAATCTGGGGAAAGAGAGTGTGTTGGGCTTCTTGGGGAAAATCAGGCAGAGAAATTCAAATCACTTTGCAGCAAAGCAACAACAAAAAAACCCCGCTCATTTTGGGTTGTCCCAAGACAGTTTGCTGACTTCCAAACCAAATTTTTTTCGTTTATTTCCACATTTATTGATTTTGCCCAAAGTTTTCTTTTGCTGTAGACCAGCTTTTAGACGAAACGTGGAAAAATATTGAAATATTTTATGCAAAATACAGTATTTTGAAGGGCTTTCATTTAGGTGCAATCCATTTGCACTGAATTAAAAAATGGTTCCAGTCTCTTTGCAATATATTGTGATACATCCTTCCATTTCTTCAGGCTCTGTCCTGTTGTGGAGATGTTTCCATGGGTAGCAGTGCAGTTAAATTACTCTGGTTGTACCAGTCTGAAGTCAAATGTAAGTAATAAGTTCTTTACTATATAAAAATAGATGAGAAAAGGTGAAAATAGATGTGTTGGCTGGTCCTAGAGCCTTAGCAGACACTGCCAGTGCAGTCAGGTATCAGCCCTTAGCTGTGGTTGTGTACAGGGGAGAAATGGGGCCAGATCCTTGGCTGAGGATAAATTAGGCTTTGCTGACATGATTAGAGCTGATTGAGTTCTACCTGGTGAGAACTCGGCCCAGCATGATGACTGCAGGGTTTGTTTTTTCTCCTGCTGTACCTTGCAATACAGCCAGCTTTTGTCTGATTGAACAGGCCTGTCTTCTGGCTGGGACAAGGACTGTTGGAATGGCCAGTTCTGGAGAGAAGGTGTTTACCTGCTGTCAGCTCCAGTGGAGAGAAAGGGAAAACAGAAGGTTAAGTGTCAAGTCGCTGCTCTGAGGAGCCATCATCATCTGAACAGACAGATCCTGTCCCGAGGGCAGGACTGTGGAGGTGCAGGTCATGGGCAAGCAGCAGGGTAACCCTTAAAGAAGGTTGAAGAGTCTTCCAGGAACCTGCACAGTCCTTGTTTCCTCACACTCTCACACGAAAAAGAAGGTCTGTCTCTGTCTCTGCCCAGTGGAGGGCTGGAAAACAGAAATACTGCAGTACAGTACCTGGGTACTTCAGCCTGCTGCTTGCTGAGAATTCAGATTCCATTCAAAGCCAGGGGATTGCTGAGGCAGATGTGCTTGGATGAGCTTAAGGAGAGGACCAGGACTCTGGTTACCAGTGTGCCTTCCTCCAAGCAGTGCTCCCAACACCCAGGGAAAGAGGAAGAAGTTGTAATTAAAGGCAGCTTTGAAATTCAGCATGGGGCTGATTTGCAGTTTGCCATTTTATTTCCCTTCCCCCTTGCCCCTGTAAAAGCCTGGGGAGGTTTGCACGGGGAGGCTGACATCGCTGCTTTGCGTTAGGAACGCTGGAGGGACTGTGGAGGGGCAATTGTGTAATGAAGGTGAAAAATCAGAGTTTACTCTGGGGAGAAAAGAAACCTTTTTCGCTTAACTGGTGGCCTCAGGTTTTTATCCTCTTGATTGCACACTTGGGGCAAGGCTGTGACGTGGTTACTAGCAGTAATCAAGGATATAAGCAAGCACTGAGGGTATAAGCAAAGGCTCCTTCCCCCTTTTCATAACACTTGCAGGTTTATAGTTATTTATTCTGTCCCATTTTACTTGCTGTGTCACTGAAAACCCCACTTTGCGCTCAGTTCCAGCAGTAAAAACGTTAGTGAATCAATTTGCTTTATCAGTGCCTTTTCACTAACAACTGCAGAATTCCCACTTCATCCTGTTCAGCTTTGTTAGGGCTATAGATGTATTTCTGTCTTCATTTTGGCTTAGGTACCTACGTAATTTCATTTATTTTCTTTCCAAAATGAATGAAGGAAAAGGTAGTAAGGCTGTGGGATTCCCCATTCGGAAATGCGTGGGCCTGGATTCATCCGCTCTGTTCATTACGTCTGTGTTTTCCCTTAAAAGCCCTAACTCTGAATACTACCATTATGTAGAACTTGCAGCTTTCATTAGTGAAAAGCAAGCCTTTTACTCCTTGTAGATTTAAAATAAAGCTATCAAATAGGATCTGCAAAGGCTCAGGAGATAAATAATAGTGAGAAATTCCTGTGGGCTGGAACCCAGTCTCCAGATTTTGGTGGCCTGACCTGAAATTTGTGAATGCCTGGAGTGGCAGTGATTGAGAAGTCAGATTGTGTGCAGGCTGGTTGACAAACACAAGTTGCTGTTACTTGAGAAACGAGTCATTTATCAATCAATTAAGATAAAAATGCCTTCTGGAAGCTATCAGTGGGCTTCACGCTGCCGTGTAATCTTCTGTATCAAGTGGGTTTTCAACACATCACCCTCTTCAGCTTCGGGAGTTCAGGAAGTCCTGGCACACAGAATAAATACAGAGATGTGGGATGGAAATAGCAGCTCTTCCTCTCCTACCCCCTGCCCTGTTAAAGTAGGAGGAGAAAAATAAAAAACAGGGCAAATTCTGTAGCTTTTCTGCAGGGGAAGTCCTGTCCACCTCAGGGAGAGACTTGGCTCATGGAGAAGTCCGGGAGCTGGGCCAAAGTTCCTGTTCTGGTTTTTGGGAAGTTACTATCACGTGTTCCCAGACTGATACCACAGAGCTTTGCAAAGGTGGAGCGGTGAAATGCCTCCAACTCAGTGGAAGTTTGGCATTGAATTCCTGCAGGCTCCACTCTTGGTGTTTGGAAAAATCTTTTCTTCATTGGAACAGGTTTGCTGGAACACGCCGTGAGGAAACCAGCCAGAAGTGCTCCAACAGACCCACAGCACAGGCATAAATCCAACCCCCTTCCTGCTGTGGGAGAGAGAAGCACGAAGGGTCTTGGTGTCCTGCAGGTGAATCAGACCTGATTTGGTGATGCTAACACTGTAAAGTTGCAGGCAGCCCTGCCGACGAGCCCCGAGCATTTCAGAGCCTGGGCATGAGCTCCTCCTTGGCTATTCTGGCCATAATTAATGATGACAAGTATGTTGGGAAAATAATTATTTTGCTTGCTTGTAAAGACAATTGCTTGCTCAAGGCAAGTGAGGGGGTGGGATTTATGTGGCTGTAATAAGGGTATGTAGATGACATCTTCCCAGAAGAATATTGTAGCCACAGGATCTTTTTAATTGACCTAAGATTCTTTTGTTCTGCAGATACAATTTATGTATGTGGTCACAGACTAAAATGACCCTACTTGTTCTAGGGCAAGGCTGAGTTCTGAACTGCTGAAAGAGGGAAAAAAAAAAAAAGGCTGCTTTTTTCAGCTCAGTCAGCAACAGATAGAAATCTCTCTCGGTCACTTTGCAAGAGGAGGCAATCTTTTTGAATGGGTACCCTGATAAAATAGAAGATGGGGGATATGGCAGCAGGCTGGGGTGTGAACATGCCACCCTCTGATGGCCACCTGCCTGCTCTTTTCCCATGTTCAAGGAAAGGCTGAGGGACTGTTTAGTCTGGAGAAGAGAAGGCTGAGGGGGGATCTGATCAACACCTAGAAATACTTCAAGGGTGGGTGTCAGGAGGAAGGGGCCAGGCTTTTTTCAGTGGTGCCCAGGGACAGGACAAGAGGGAACGGGCACAAACTGGAACATGGGAAGTTCCATCTAAACATGAGGAGGAACTTCTTTCCTGTGAGGGTGGCAGAGCCCTGGCAGAGGCTGCCCAGAGAGGTGGTGAAGTCTCCATCTCTGGAGACATTCCAAACCCACCAGGACACATTCCTGTGGTACCTGCTGTGGGTGACCCTGCTGTGTCAGGGGCTTGGACTGGATGATCTCCAGAGGTCCCTTCCAACCCCTTAGTGTTCTGTGATTCTGTTGGGCTGTGAAACCTTGGTCCCCTTCCAGCCCAGCCATGGTGGCAGAGTCAGGGAGGGAGCATTTGCTCCTCCACCATTGTGCTACTGGGTGATGAAGGGCAACCGCTCCATCTCTGCTGCTCCTCCTTCCCCACCAGTCATTGGCATAACCTGCTTTCAAGGCTTATGAGAGCTGGAACAGAGCAGCTGTGGCTGCCCCATCCCTGGAGGGGTTCAAGGCCAGGCTGGATGGGGCTTGGAGCAACCTGGTCTGGTGGGAGGTGTCCCTGCCCAGGGCAGGGGGTTGGAACTGGGTGATCTTTAAGGTCCCTTCCAACCCAAATCGTTCTATGATTCTACATACTCTTACCACGTAGGCTCTGGTCAAATCTTTAACAATAAAGTTTCACTGCCTTTTCTCTCTCAGTTTCAAGCTAACGTTGCCCAGGTGGGAAATAACAGCAGAAAGTCCCCCAAGGCTGTAATTCAGCGGAAAATTCCGAAATGTGGCCACAACTAACAGCAGGTTTTGTGTCTGTTGCCAGTCACTCCACTGTTCCTCTAAGGGGGTGACACCCTCTTGGGCCATAGGAGAGAGAAGGGGAACCAAAAAACTAGGTGCTAATCGCTTATGTACATTCAGAAAAATCTCCTTCTTATTCCCTTTCTTTTAATCTTGTGGTGACTGTAGAGAAGTCACGATCCCTTTCTCCAATTCCCATCTGTCAGATGGGGAGGGGAAGACGATGCTGACCTTCTTGGTTCAGCATTTTGAAACCAGAGCCTGGAACTTGTTGCGGCAAACACAGTATGGAGAGTGGTAGGTGCTTTTCTCTGCACGACCAGCCTGCTGCCAAGAGCAAAGTTGGGTCTGAACTTGGGGAAAGGAGGAACATTAAAAGAGGAGGAACCCAATAACCATATATTAATGTGGTTTTGGAGTGGTGATACGTAGCAGAAAAATATTTTGATTTCTTGCAGTCCCGGTTGTGTGTAGTCCTTTCGAAAAGCATCACTAAAAGCTGGATGAATGATAAGGGTTCAGTGTTTGCCTCCAGTTCACTCTGTTCCTGGTGTCTGCAGATTTTTGCCGGGGTGGAACTTTTCACCTGATCTCAATCTGTTTGGAGAGCTGATAAAGGAAACCCATGCCTGAGCAACAGAAAAATACTAGAGGATAAAGAATAATTAGTTCCCCCACCGTGAGGATACGAGGTCTTAGGGTTTGTTGAAGTAGGTTGTGGCAGTAGGAGGTGGGAAGTGGAAGAGAAAGAGCCTGTTTCATTGTCCTGGCTGAGAGACACAAATGTTTGTTTGCATAAGGTTAAAGTTCTCTCTGGAAATGGCAGGTCGAACAGGAGAGCAACCTTTGGGTTTAGCTCCAAGGGCAGAAAGAGCTGAAAATGGGGCAGAATATGGGGGTGCAGAAGTTAAAAGCAGTAGAGTTTTGTGCAAGGTCATTAAAGGGCCAGATCCTTAGGCAGCTGGGAAGGATAACTACATTAGTCTATATTTGACCCAGTGTTAAACTGGCAGAGAAGGGAATTCCCTTGTGGTGCTGTGGTTTTACTGGGTATTTCTTTTTGGGTTTTTGTGTTGGTTTTTTTTTAATTTACTGTGAGCAAACAGGCAGACTTACTTTGGCAGAAACCCCAGCCTTGTGTGTCACTCTGTGGGACATGTCTGCTGGCAAAGAGGAAGCTGAAGGGTAAAGGGGATGTTCCAGGGGTTGTTTGGGCGTGACATCTTTTCCCGTGTGCCCCCCCCCGATGACAGCAGGAGGAAGTGTCATGAGGTTCAAGGATGAACTCGGAGAGTTCATCCCACCTGCTGAGTTTCTCCTTCCAAATAACCAGATTCTAGTGCAAATCTTTGTCTGGGGTCTTCTGGAAGGAGTTAGCAGTGATGGAAAGCCTGCCCTCCCCACAACCCCCACCCCTTCCATGTTTACGGATATCCATGGAAAGATTTGTCAGGCTGTAAATTGTGTTAGATCTGGGAGAAAGTCAGTCCTCTTTGATGGCATGAGATTGGGATCTGGCGTTGTTTCCAGATCAAGTATGGTGTAGATGGGCTTTACTGGACCAGTTCCATCCATGAGTGCTGTACCCCAGTCTTTTTGGGAGAGATGTTCTGGTCCTGGCTGGAACATCCACACGTAGTAGGTGTGTACAAGATTTTTCCAGGTTCTGAAACAGACGGTATTGGGCCATCTCCAAGGGCAAGGACAGTAAGTAGCTTGCCCCCTCGCCCCCCCAATTCCAAGATCATGTGGATTCCCCAAGTCCAACCCACAGGTGGCAGTTGGCCATGTCACTGACTCACAGGGATTCTTTTCTCACCTCTTTCCTTTCTGCTGTTCCTCTCTGCTCCATAGGTGCTTAAGTACCCTGTGGTTTAAATGGGTTAACGCGATGATGTTAACCTGAGCTCAGCCTGAAGTTTGCTATGGAAGAAATCGGTGTGTCTCAAAGCTCCTCAGCTGCTTTCCAAACTGCCTGATGGAAAAGCAGAAATTTGGGGTTTTGGTATGGGATGCATGGCATCTATTGAGCATGGCAGGGTTTATGAATACTGAACTGTGGTGAAGATCTTTAGTTTTTCCTTGAGCACAATGCTCACCTTTCCAAATAAAAAACGCATTTGTGCGCTGACAACAAATGGTTCAAGAAAAGGCCCTGTTGTTCCTTCTCTTCCTTGTGGAGGGCACAGTTCATATAGTCTTCATTATAGAATTGTATATTCTCTAACTTTATAAGAATAGTAACTTGGGTCACTTGGGTCACTTAATCTTGCTCGTCTAGAAAGCTGACTTCAAATCCAGCGGGTCAATAGTTACTGGTTGCAGGTTGTAAATGTTCTCCCTTGACTTGGTGGTATCTCCAAAGCTGGAATCAGAAAAAGCCAAGAGCTGAAGCACCCATGGCAGTGGAGATCTTTTGCCTTTATACTTTTTTCCTGGCAAGTCCATGAGCTTTTAAAAGAGTGATTCCCACCTTCAAGTCATTATACGTAGGAAGACTCAAGTACCCAAGGCTGCGTAGTCAGATTTCTGGCATTGTCCTTTCTGTTCCAAGGAGTAGGGGTAGAGGTGCTGCCTGCCCCAGAGATATGCTGTGGTTGCAAGTTAAAGGTAGATGACTCAGGAGGAGGCAGACACGGATAAATGTCATTGCCATAAAAGTGCTGTCCCAACTTTATGGAATTAGGAAGGATATGAAGTCAGTACCAAACTGAAGTTCTCCAGAGAGGCAGCAGAAGCAACAAGGATAAGACTGAACTTCCAGATTGGATTGTCTTGGCTGAATAAGAAGAGATTCCTAGGTGGCCTTTGGTCCTAAAAGCAGCTGGGCAGAGGGAAAGAAAATCAATGACCATAATCACAGAGGCTGAAGCAATGGGGTTAAACCCTCGTTTGTCTCTTAGGACCTGCTGCCCAAGAGCCTCAAAGATTTTTACATGCACATGGCCACATTGTCACCCCATTTGAAAGACAGGGAAACTGAGGCACAGGGTGGTGTTTGGAATCCAAACCTTCTGATGATTTCTTTAATTATGTGTAAGGCTTCACTTTGCCCAGATGTGCCCAAGAAGCAGCTGAAGGGATAGCCCTGGGACATGACGTGGGAGCTTTGCAGCGATACATTTTCCACTCTTGGCAAGAACTGGTTAATAGAACCAGTTTTTTTTTTACATTATCCAAACCTGATGTGTGTTTTTTCTTTCCTCTCAACATATTGCTGGTTGCTGTAGCAGCTGAGTAATGCAGAAGTTGTGCCTGAAAAAAAAAAAAATGCTTCCTCCTTATATGATACTGTACATATTGTCATGGAAATTGTCCTCATTTCCCCCGAGCACACTTTAAATAACTCCAACAGCAGTGCTAATGAGCAGAAAGATATCTGCAATCCCCACCGTGCAACTTGACATACTTTATCCCACTCTGAATTCCCTTTGCTCATCATTGAGCATTTTAAAGATCCGGGATAATAATTTGCTTTCTCTCTTTGGTCCAGTCATTTTGCTCTTCGCACTTGGTAATAAAAGGTCAGCTTTGGCTGAAAACCTGAGTGTAGCAGCCATGCCGTTTTTTACTGCCAAATACCTTAAGAAAAGCAAGTGTCTCCGAAAGGGTAAGTCATCATATTTCTGGTGTGTTTAGTGTTGTCTGTTTTGCTTTAAATCACAGTAAAGGATTTATTTGGAATTAGCAGGCAGTGGGAATGGATGTATTCATGCTGCCGGTCGGTTCAGCACGGGGGGGTTTTATTATGCTGTCTGCATTTTTGCTTCAAGATACACTGTATGTTATTATCTTGCGTGTTTCTGAGCGAGAGAATGTTTAACCCTTTAAACGTGGAGCGTATGTTTTGCAAAGGGATGGAATCCCTAACGCAGAACAAAACAGCAGCAGAACGTCTGTGCATATTTGCTTTTCCAGATAAGTTTAGGTGGGCAGCAGAGTACTGCCCTAGTATTTCTGTTTCTGTTGTCCAAAAGGAGCATTTTTTTAAAAAAAACCCTACACTGAAATAATAAATGAAAATAAATAATACCAAGTGAAGGCAAAGACATGTTTCCTTTTAGCATCTCTCCTGTGTAGGGCTACCTGTGTGCACGATCCCACATAGGTTTTTAGCTCATTGTTTTGAGATTCGCTGTGAGAGTGGCTCTGTGAGCTTTTCCAGGAAAGGTGATTGTTCTACCTCCAGGTAAAGATAAAACTCTTTAAGAGAGCAGTTTGCCTGCAGCATGATAAAAATTGTCAAGGTATTACACTCCTTATAGAGAAACACAGCTCTTGGATTTTTCTTGTTCCATTCCATGTGTCTTTGTTGTGACATTTGTTATCTTGCCAGCGGTCCAGATGTGGGCTTGGCAGAAAGGCAAAAGGCAGTGATTTCTTGTAGCTGGGACATGCATCGATTCTGGAGGATCTGAGGAGTCTGACTTGCTTACCTGGCTAAGCACATTATCTCTCTATCTATCGATCTGTCTATCTATATGTCTGTCTATCTCTACCTATATTTATTTATTCTATGCATTTCCCTAATTCATTGTTTGAACGTAAATTGGTTCAAAGGCGGAGCTGGAAGGCAGAATTGGGTGGGTTTTCATCACAAGTTTAAAGCTGAAGAAAAGGTTTTGAAGAAATGCAGATTTGCTGGTTTTTTAACCTACCTTTGTGTTTCCTACTGGGTTTCTCTTTTAAAAGGGGATTACACAACAGGAACTGCCACTTGGGGTGTGAGAACTGAGCTAAGCTGAGCTGTAGCCACTGGTACCAACTTCTTGGTATTTTGTTGAGTAAAATGTGTGTGTGTCCCCACAGGTTTATACAATCGTTCAGGAGTTCTTAAGGATAGAATCATGTCAGTAAAGGGTTTAGTAGAAAGAAGGAGAAAAGATTGTGATCAATCCTTAATTTGCTTTTGCTAAGTGGGGTGGTTTTTTAGTTTGTTTTAGCATTTTGTTGTATGTATGTACATATATTTGCCACTTTACAAGGGGGCATAGGATGATTTTTGCTCCCTCTTTTTTACTCATGTGCTGGGGACGCTCATCTAATCAGTGCTTCTTTGCCTAATAGCACATGCCACGGTAGGAATGTCTCTAGATAGACACCGAGGAAAGGAGCCTGCCTTTCCTCTGTCCCCAGCAGGCGTTGCAGGACAGGGCTGATGGCACAGCCAGGAAAGGGAAGGTCATTCTGGCACGTGCACCTGAAGATAAACTTGCCCAGCCCTGGTGCCTGCTACAAGAGCAGTGCGTCTGCACCCTGCTGAACACTTGCCCCCTTACTGTGAGGTGTTCCCTGCCTCTCTGTAGTAAGAAGCTGTGATTTATTAGATGCAGAGCAGTCCCTTTAGGCTTAGAGCCCAGCTTGAGATAACCAGCATAAGTCAGTGTGACCCTCTGAAGGTTACAGTTTGAAGCGGAGGAGCTGTCACTTGCTGCCCAATCCTTTCCCTAATCAGTCCATCCTTGCTGCTGCCGTGATTTGACATTCCCACACTTGTGGGGACAGATGCTGGGCTGGTGTGGGAAAAGGGCTGAGCCTCCAGAAGCAGCAGGGTGGGCAGGAGCTGTTGGTTGTTGGTCTGGACTCGGTGGTGCTGCATCTGTTGGGAGCCATCCAGCCCTAGAGCTCAGCTGAGGAACCAGGAGGGGTAGGTTGGTGCCCAGCCTACGGAAACAAGAGAGCACTATGAAGAGACCATTCCTAAACCAGAATCAACACGGGCATAATCTGGGCCTTTTAGAGATGACTGGGGGAACCCTGACCAACAGCAACCAGTCGTGTTCTTAGTGAGTCACTACCAATGTGAAGATTTTCAGTGAACTGAATGCCTAAGAGCATCTTAGTGCGCCAGAGAGGATAGAGGGTGTTGCTTGTCCAAGCCTGCTTCTGCCAACCTTCTTCTGAAGTGAGAATTCCATTTAGCTGCCCAGAGCACCTCCTGGCCCAGGCCTGCTGGCAGGGTAGGGATCCTGCTTCCTTCTGATGCCCATCCTAGTCTGTGCTAACCTTTCTCCTCCTGCTTTCAGGACAGTTTGGGAAGGGAAGTGCCAAAACATTAAGGTAGAGCCTCTGTGTCTGGGCAGGGAGTGCTGAGGTAGTTGGGCATCTCCACGGGCTGTTGCTAATGCTGCTTTGAAGAGGCTGAAGTTTTTCAGCCACTTTCCATCCAGTTACTTGAGGTGATCCCTTCCAGCTGCCTTCCAGAAAGCACTTCATTTGCAGAGGTTTTTGCTATGATCTGAGTGAGGAGATCCTTCCCAGTAAGGAAATGTGGTCATTAAAAAGTATTAAATGATTACAGAGTGCCCTAAGCATGGCATCAAAAGTGCAGTTGCATAAAAGCTATAGCAGCCCTGGGCTCACAGTGGGTCTGCCCTTGCTGTTCTCTGTGTCTCCGCAGACCAGCAAGAGCAGTGATCTCTTTCCCACAGGTTCAGGTGGCCTAGGGACAGGGAATGTGGGCTCTGGACAAATTCATGGCCAGAAATGTTGGTCACGAGGGACAGAAAAATCCCAGACAAAACACTCTGGTTTGAGCCTGGAGAGGGCACTTGCCCAGACTAATGCAGGAAGTGGCCATCAGAGCTGGGAGCTGGGACCCGGTGCTCCAGCGTCTCACAGCCCCAAGCCCCCGGCAGAGCAGGGTTTTGCCTCTTAGCTCTTTGGACAACGTTTGTACCAAGTGGTACCTGAAGCCCCGTTCTCCCCAGGTCACCTTTATTTCCACCGTGCTCCCTTTTATTATCTCACTAGTGTTCCAGGCCAAGCTACAATGTGTTTTGGATTCATTTTCTATTTGGGTTTTTTTTTTGGGGGGGGGAGAAGGAGGGTTCAGAGAGTTTCCAGACACCCCTGAAATAAAACAGCCAAGCCAAGTACAATGTTCTCTCTTGCTGTCCATCCTTTGCTTCGCAGAGTGTCGTGCTTATGGAGACTTCCCCCAGGTTTCATTTGGTGGTGTATCCTCAGCCTACTGGTAAAACCTACAGCAAGGACAGATTAGGAAAAAAATACAAGTACAGGCTCCTTTATTCCTCCTATTACCAGTTTTAATCACCCTCAAGCTTTTATCAGTTACATCCCCTCCTATACCTTAAATAAGGCATCAAAATAATGAAAAATACTTACCAGCCTCTGCAGCCTGTTTTAAAGTTCACTGCTCGCTCAAATGCCCTCCCACAATTAAATTCACAGAGTGCTGGTTTATCAGTACTCCTCACTGAGCTATAAAATGCCAGAATTATCAGAATTGTCTCTGATCTGGCAAGTCACTGTTGATTTTTTCACCTGCCCCTTGAATTTCTAGTAGGGGAAAAAGAAAGTTTCAGCTCCAGCAAAGCCTTTTCCTCTTTAATTAAAAAAAAAAAAAAAAGAATACTGAATGCTTTATTGCCAAGTGGTCCTTATTTTGCTGCAGCTGTAGGTTTACAGGAGTTCAAAGCTGGATGATTAAGGCACAGTTTGAGTTTGTAGCCAGACAAGGCAAACAATCCCAGCTTCAAAGGAGGGGGCTGTTCTTTAATGCTCGCTCTTTGTGTCCGGCAAAGGGAGCTGCTGGGGAAAACGCCATGTGCAGCAGACAAGTGATGTGGCTGTCACTCCTTGGAGGGGGGGGGTATCCTCTTAGCTACTGCCTGAGAAGAGCAGCCCACGCTCAGCAACCTCGGGATATCTGGAGGCTGAAGATTAGGTGATTTTCCACGACACCCACCTATGAGACTTCCCGCGGCTGCTTTTGGTGCGCTCAGAGCTTCTGCCCCCGGGGAGCCCTGGGGGTGGCCGTGGCAAAGGCAGGGTTTGGGCTTGAGTCCTGTTGCCTCTCCTGGTCCCTGTACCAGATTGTTTTCCTCCTCTGATGTGCTTGCAGGGTGGGTGGGTTTTTCTGCATTAGGGAAGCTGGGAGAGGCTATCAAACATTGTGTGTTCGAGCAGAAGAGGGACCAGGACTGGAGACGAGGCTGCTCTGCATCTGGCAGACTACGCTGAAAAGGAGCCATGGTGATTTCACTCGTATGTTACTACTTTATCCAGTCAACCATACCTTCCCAGTTCAATCAATCAGGGAGGGCAGAGGAGCTGGGTAGCTCCATCGTTAGACAGACCTAGACCCAGAACTGTGGTGGTGTGTACTTTACTCTGAAGCCCAGGCAGCGTGACCTGACCCTTTGTGTTTTATTAAACCCCTTATCCACAAGTATCCAGTGGATGCTCCAGTACAGAAAACAGAACAAAAGCCTCATGATACGGCAGAAAAAAGGGGCTGTTACCTCTTGGACCAGTGAGAGCATTATTTTCTAGGACTTGTTCCTCGACTAGAAATCAGTCTTAAAAACTCCTGTAAATAATGTCATTCTGTAGCTGTGGGATGCAGCAAGGCACAAACATGTTAGGGTGAGGTGTGTGAGATCAAAGCCAAGCCCACGGGCTGTCTAGATTCTGGCTGCAGACTCTGCTGCTTTGAGGGGTCAGAGACTCCAGGAAAGAGTGTGCAGGACTCCATGGGCCTGGAGATATGACCGGAGCTGGCAGGACACCACAGAGACACCTCTGTCCTTCAACAAATGAATTCCAGAGCCATGTGGAACTGGGGCTCTCTCCCTCATCAGTACGAAAACCTGAGTGGAACTGGGGCTTTGTCCAACCAGTATCTAGGCTTTTGTGGGATGCAGGCCATCTCTCCACAAGCCCCCGGGATTCGGCAGCCGGAGAGGCCGGTGCTGCCAAGACGTGTAGTTCTCGCCAGGCAGAGTTGGCCAACGCACTGCTGGGCTCTCAACGAGCTCTCTCGACGCTGAGGGAGCGGTGACTTCAGCTTCCCAGTTACAGCTCGCCAAAAAGAAGGGGTGCCAGGCAACCCACTGGGGCTGCCGAGGGAAGGAACAGCTTTTTGAGACACAACACGCTCCTAATTTCTACTGTGACTTTCCCATTCTGAGAGCACTGCTTTGGTGAGAACGTGCCCTGCCTTCCATCCTCTGCTGGGGACCAGTCTTCATGCTGTTCAGCTTGTTCTCTCTCATTCTTCACTTTTGGCTTTCTAGGGCTGGCACTGCCTCTGCAGTTGCACACGACTGACCTTCCAAAAATTATTCCTTGCTTTATGAGAATCAATGTTTGATTAATCCGGGGTGCCTGGATGGGGTAGTTCTGTTTTCCATTCCTGGCTGTGCTAGTTGCTAGCCAGTATCGTACTGGAAATCATTTAGTATCTCTGTAGCTCGGTTCTCCGCTGGTATGTAGGAATTTCTCACTGTGGAATGTGAAGGCTTTTCTTTCTATTTTTCTTTTCTTTTTTTTTCTTTTAATACAGAGAAGACATTTCCCCACTGATGCACACTATAACCTTGGAAAGTAATTTTAACCTCTCTCTGCCCGTTCCCCCAGAACACTGATGTTTAATTCTGTGACAACTGTATTCTAGCAAAGGAACATCTTTTTTTTTAATGGCATTTAATTTATTTGTTAATAGCATTTGCAGAAATCACTTCCACTTGCATATAGTTATCATAAGACTGTTTTGCAGTTACTGTGTTGTGACGACTCCTTATCTGAAAAAAAACCTGTGTTGGATATTTTTAATTGGAGATGGATATTTTTAACTGGGGAGAGAAGTAGTAGAGCTGGACTGGATGAAGCCCATCTTAGGCTGAGGTGTATGGTACGAAGAACTCTTTTTACTGCCTGCTTCTGCTTCTGAGAACTGGCACTCACTCATATTTAGACTCTAACATGGACAGGGCTAGAATATCTGTAAACAGGAGCATTTAAGGGTTACAGATGTTTGACTGTGCATTTGAATATGTGCTCGCTCCTTATGATCATTTTGATATAATGCTTTCAAGCCTGGATATCCAGATGGCCTAACTTCAATTAAACAAGGCAAGAGAATTATTAAATCTCTTCTCTGGAATGCTGGAGGAGCTGTGTCTGTTTGGCAAGTGCTTGCCAGATTGGCTTCAGAGACTGTACAGTGAGTTATCTCTTAAAGAGAGGTACCTCAGAGAGCTCAGACTGGCAAGGCAGTAATTTACTGCTGTCTTGGGCTCTTGCTTTCACACTGTGGGCTGATTAAATAAAAATAATGGTAAAATATAACCTGTGCCTTTAATAGTAGAGCAGTAAAAGTGGCTGCAGTCACAAGCCATGCAAACTTACAGCTCTGATATTTTTTTTTTCTTTCCCTCATTTTAGGTTTTAGGTCCACTTTTAGGGACTTTCAAACTCACCTGATGGCTCTCAATAAAAAATGGGGAAGAGAGGAGAAGTAGGCACTTTCCGTGCTCCCCCCACTCTCCCCATTACCTGGCTGGGGCTCAGACAAGTCACTGAGTCACCCGCGAGGGCTTTTTTTTTCCAGCCTTGCAGACCATTAAGCACAAATAGTTGTTCCATTTCCAAACCTGGTCCTCCCCAGCTCTCTGTGTACCACAGCTTTGCTGCAGATCCATAATTCATTATCTGGAAAGGCGCTGTTTTAATGTAATATTAAACAGGCAGCAGCTCAGCAGGTGTCCCCAAGGTGAGGAAGGCAGCATCCTGCTGGCAGCAGCTGCTGGCTTCAGGCTTATCAAGATTTCTTTGTTTTGAAACAGAAGCTGGAAGGCTTTTAATATAACTTGTCATCGACTAAGCAGCTCCTGGTTTCTGGCTGTTATCCTGCCTTTGACTGCAAAGACAAAAATTCTTAGAACACGTGCTGCCTGCGATGGCTGGAGACAGTTCTGTGCTCTCAGGAAAGGAGCAGGATGAGGGGAAGGAGGAGGCTCACAAGACAGAAACACATGCCCTGTTTCCTGCTCTCATATTTCTTAGCGGTCCAGCCAGGCTCTAAATGTATCTGTGGAGCAGGACCCCTGATGTCAGTGTTGTCAGAAAGGGCTGTTTGCTTCTAGAAGCATAAAAATACCCAAACATGTAGCCTATAGAGGGCATTCCAAGCAATGAGGCTGATATTCCACCAGTTTCACACAAGTGCTAGTTCTCAGTGGCCTAAGTCTGTGTAATTAGATCTAATTTGCATAGTTAACATCACTCCAGCTTAAACTTTGGCATTTCTGTTTGAGTAACACATCACAGTGTGCACTGGGCAAGGCTTTTTTGTTCCTTGGGATAACAACTTCGTCTTCTGTACTGGAATGTCAAGAGTAAGATGGTTTGAAGGACCATCTGGAAGTGTATCACAGCCCTTGGAAGGTAACAGTGCTCTTTGCTAAGAGACCACACATGCTGGCACAGAAGAGAAGAAGCTGCCAATCCAGGTTTTCAAATACAAGGGTTTCCCTTCTGCTAATTCAGGCTGGAGGAAGACCACCAGTACAGAGCACTGGGACTCCAGGGCCATGCAGATCTAGGAAGACCAGGAGAAGTTCAAGGATTTCTGCAGGAAGGGGGTCACGTTCCTGGAGTACATCTGCAGTATTTCAGTGTGCTGGAGCTCCAGTGAGAGCTGCAGACACTTCCACTGAGAAATCCACTGAAACCCAGAGCTGAGCGGTGTTTTCAACACTCATCAGCTGAAGGTGTCTCTCAGGATGAGCTGTTGTTTACCTAACAGCCTCTTTTCATTTCTTGCTTAAATCGGACCTAAATCAGCACGTTTTTTGAAAAGTGAGGTTACATCTGCTAACGATTAACCACTTCAAAGGAACTTGGGTGGACTTTTTGATAATGCTACGATCTGGGAGGAGGAATTTGCCCATGGCCAGTGGGTGGAGAGAATTAGGATTGATTTTTCCAAGCATTGTCCTGCCAGTGATTCACTGACAGTTGTCCTGAAGCACAAAGAATTGAGGTCCCCGCTTTTTGAGCCCATTGGCCATCCGTAGTTGCATTCTGGGGAGCAAATATGGACTTTCCCTTTTGCCAAAGAGCGCTGTTGCCACAGAGAAGAGAGCTGTGGGTGACACCATCGTGTTTAGGAGATTCACTGGTTACCCAATGTATAGGCAGATGTAGGAGAAGACTGCTATAAAACCGGTGCTCCGCGCAACCTGCAACAAGGCCATGGGCATCGGAGTGTCCCCGAGCTCTTCAGTCTGGGTTTACATCAGTAGTACTTCCATCTGCATTCTCTGATCATTAATGTTGGCAAGGGTTTCTTCCAAATTTGCCAACATTGTGCCGAAGGCCTACAGTGTGTATTCTTTTGCATTTCAATCCCTGTTCCGCATTAATGCGACAAATAGCTTCCTTTTTGCAAAAACACAAAGTCTGCAACTGTTGAGGCCTTAATGATGGGCCATTTATTTGCTGTTGCCAAAACTGTGCTTGTAAAGCTTCAGTCACTTCATTGAAGAAAATAATAACGTTTGCAATTGCCTTGAATTTCCGCGGAACTCTTTATTCAGCCTAGAGAGAATCGGAGTCTTTACAGGCTCAGCTAAAAGCTCTGGTGTCCACAGTCTAAGCTGGGGCAGCTGGTGGCTTCACCTCATCTCTTCTTAGCTCTAGCTCTAGAGCTTTGGCTGAGACGGGAGCTGCGTGGCCCTTTAAAGATACAGTGTGGGTGTCTTTGGTTTCACGGTGGACTAGCTGCAGAGGAAAGAAAAAAAAATAGGTTTCTGAGGGGGGAAGAGGAGAAGATAATTGGAGAGAGACTTAGTTAGAAAACACAAGAACCACTTCATTCCTGTTGGTGAGCAGACCTGGAAAACATGAGCACAACAGTCCCAGAAGAATGCAGAAGGGGGATGTTATCTCTTCAAGACTAAATTGCCAAAGCAAAACAGATCAGGCTTTGCCTTTCTGCTGTTGGGGGAAGTCGTTTCTCATTGAGAATTAAAATTTCCCTCAACTCCTCTCTTCAGTGTTAAAGATTTGAAGAAATTTATGGGAATTAGAAAATTGCTTGTGGTTGCATGGTAATGCCTAAAAAATTATCCAGTCATTTTCATTCAGATATTTCAAAGCGTGAAGTATCATCATCTTTGGTCAGGAAGGAATTTCCTCCCTTATAGTAGCGTGTAAACATAACCACAGTTGGAATACGTAATTTGGTGCATTCCTCAGAAGCACTGAGCACTTGCTGCTTTGGAGAACCCCATGGAACCGTGGGGCTTGTTTTTCATAGACGTGTCACTATTTTCTGAGGTTTTTCATGCTCAGACATACTCTTTTGTATCCTCAAATTCATAATTGCCTTCTTTTAGGTGTGTCTCCTGCAATGTGCCTCATGAGGACAGGCACACGGCTCCCGCCACTGAGTTGCCTGAACTGACCTCCTTGTGAGCGTGGGGCTTCAGCCAGCCTGAGCAAAAATTCATATTATTCATTTTATTTCCTTTCTGTCCAGAGCAGAGGACACTGAAACGAGCAGGAGTTCAGATCCCAGGCAGTTCCAGGCTTCATCAAGGTTAAGGACTAGGCTCATTGTAATTTATGAAAGACACTGAGAAAAGTCTGTAAGGGTTGGTTTTCAGGAGTGGGAGGATGTGGAAGGTCAGGGAATAAGCTGTGCAACCTTCTCTTTCTCACCCTTGCCAGCCCCACCTGGGGTCACTAGCACAGGCGTGATTTTGTTGCAGGGTTAGAGGGTTACGATCCTCTTTTGTGAGGGGAAGAAATGGCTTTTCTTTTTTGTCTTACTCCCCCTTCTCTCAGGGCATCTGCAGACAGACAGAAGTTGTTGTTTTTGTCAAAGACCTGAACAGTTTTGTCACTTCATGAGGTGAATGGCTCCCTAAGAGCTGGTGACACATTGGACAAATTGCAAAGAAGGGCTTTGTGAGCTCTCAAGCTCAAGTTTGTGCAACTGGAAGAAGCTGGACCACAACTACGGCTGGGCTCCGAACACCTTCAGATTCTTTTCCAGTGGGAGCTTTCTTTTTTCCAGTCAGAAGCTGGTGCCAAGGCAGATACCTGTTGCCTGGCAGCGTCAGTGTCAGCAGAGGCAACAGTACACCCTAAATTTGTCTGCTTTGTCAGCAAATATTACTAAGTGGCAGCGACCACGTCATTGCAGACCGAGAGCTTCGCATAAGAAGCTGCCGCTCTCTAGGTTTTTAAGTGAACATACTCGGTTTGCACAGGAATCCCCTATCAGGAAACATTACTTGGGTTGAGCCGTAAGCGTTTAATTGAGCAAACTGCTACTTATTTGATAGTCTCACCCCTGAGGCATCCTTGGACATAATTAGAATCTCAGAACTCCCAAAGTCACGCTCGGGATGAAACGCACAAGTCGCAGCAGAGGTGACATGGTGTCACACAGCTCCCAGCAATTGCTGGTGTCGTAGTTGCTCCTCATGTTAATTATTGTTGATTGATTCCTTTTTAGTGTGGTTCTGCTGGCTTACTAAACCAGCTGTGACCTTATTGAAGACATTTCATCTCTTTGCTACTTGCTGACAGACGCTGATACAAACCCCAAAGCAATAACAATACAGCTCTGGAATTATAGACTCAGAGAATGGTTAGAGTTAGTTGGAAGGGACCTTAAACATCATCTTGTTCCAACCCCCTGCCCTGGGCAGGGACATCTCCCACCAGACCAGGTTGCTCCAAGCCCCATCCAGCCTGGCCTTGAACCCCTCCAGGGATGGGGCAGCCACAGCTTCTCTGGGCAACCTGGGCCAGGCTCTCACCACCCTCACAGCAAAGGTATGTTATGCTTGGGCTCATCTCAACCCTAAATATTGGGTGGCTGCAGTAGAAATAACCTTCCCACAGCTGGGAATTCACCTTAGTTGAGTTAATGTGGGCACAGTGAGCAGCACATCCCAGGCAGAATAGCAGTTTCCTCTCTGAAGTTTCAAATTCTTGAAAACAAGAGAGCACTGGAATAAAATAACAAATATGTTTTTAATGCCAGAAATGTAACTTAGCAATGACTGAACTGTTTTTGAGCAAAACCTTTCACGGCTCAGCCTAAAGCAGATTAAACACATAAATAACTCCTAATAAATAGTTTAAGTAGACTTAAACACTATAAAGCATAGAGCAAATGAAAGCGGGTTTTATAAGCAGGGGCTCAAGGTGGCATCTGTGACAACGCTCCTTGCTCTTCCTTTAAGTGTACTTCAAATTCTTTCTCCCTTCCTCTTATCTGGCATCATCTTTTCTGTTTGCTGTGGTCCCTGGAGTGTGACATCACTCACCAGCATGTGGCCTACCCGGAACATGGATTTGTTATTTATTATTTCAAGTGACTGTTCAAGTGTCATTAACCACTCTAATTAATTGGTGAGTCTGGAGTAATATAGGCCACACGTGTATCAAGAAAGGTGTCTCTAGGCAGGAGTGAGAAAGTACCAAATTGGCTTGACCTGACACAATTTTGATGTCTAAAAGGCCACAGATTAAATCGTATCTTCCTTTCTTTCATACACTCAATTCTAACGCCTGACCTAGAGAGTCAGCCTGACTTTTTAAGGGTTTTCTGTAGTCCGTGTACCAGTACAGAGAAGCTGTGATGCCTCTGTTCATGTTAAGTCTTGTCAGAATTTTTGCATAAGAAACCACAGTTCTGAGGTCTAATCTCTTTGTTGGTGCTTTTTAAAAGCAGTTTAATGGTGTTTGAAACCACAGAAGGCAGGGGAGGGAGAGCAGATCACAGGGCCTTTGGGTGAGTTTGTAGATGGCAGCAGCTTTGGAGTGCCTGCCTTTGCTTTATTCTCTGGCATAAGGCCTAAGATCTGGGATCTAAAAATCATTTAGGGACTCATGGAAATCCTCTGCAAGGACTTTTAGGTGAAAATTTGATGATCTTCTGCTTGTAGCTATCAATAAACCTGGTGGCTTGAAAAGCATTTAAGGAAATTGGGCATTTGTAATTTACTGAAAAGTCAATGAGATTTTAGTGCACACTTGTAAATCCTACCCTAAGGAAATTTGAGCCATGTCAGTTTATGTGTTGAACTTTGTAAAAAAAAAGGTATTTAAAATTTCGTTTTCCTCATGGACACAACCAAATGAAATATGAATGATAGAATCCCCTCAAACTCATTCCAAACTCTGGAAAGCAAACATCCTTTAACTGAAAAGATACATATATTTTTTGCTGTCCTCAAGTAGCCTAAAGGGAGCCTTTCAAGATCAGTTTTGTATTCACAGCAAGTTCTCCCTTCTCTTACAGGATCAGGCAGAAAAAAACATCAGAAAAGCAGGAGGGTTGTTACTGATTGTAGCATATTTAAGCTGCTGGTGGAGGTTTAGCCCAGATTCAGGTACGACAGAGATGTGTTCTGTCTCTAGCGTTCAGGTTCTTGGACTGTGCTTCAGGATGACGTTAGCCAGAATTAAAGGTGGTGACTGAAGAAATGGCATTAGGTTTCAAATGACTGTTCCGAGCACTCCTAATGACCATTTGCTTACTCACTAATATTCCTTTTGTCTCTTTTCATAACCCAAAGATCAAGACAGGTGCGTGGTTTTGTTTGTTTGTTTCCTTTTCCCCCTTACTGTACAAAGAAATATTCCCTTTATCGAGCCGCCCTTAATCTCGACAGAATTCACCTACCTCCTTTTCCACCTTCCTTCATTATCGGGGAGATCTTAGAGCCCTGGATCTGATACTCCCCGTTACAGACGATCACGAAGAGCAGGACAGGGAAGATGAATCATGGCAGTTGTGCTTTTCAGCTGCGGGTGCTAGTTTTTGTCCACTTGTCAAGATCTTTGTTGCTGCTTGTCTGCAATCAAAGGCTTCTTGTCCCTACTCGCTTTCGTACCCAGGGCGCACGTCTCAGCCGGGCCCCGCGTTACCCACCAGCCGCCCCCTTCATAATCCAGCCTTCAACTTGCCCTTTGCCTCCCCACGGGCTGCAGCAACTAGAAATTTCCCTCTTAGTGAAAATACCTCTCTGCTATCCACACCAAAGGAATCCAAACACGTAAATACACACACACACACACACACACAAGAGTTTGTAGCTGTATAAATCTTCAGCAGAGTTGGTATAATGATAACACACAAGCGCCATCAGTGAGCAGAGCGAGGTAAGGAGTTGGGTGAAAAGCAAAGGAGACGGGTGGTGGAAGGAAAGGAAACAATAACAGAACAATAACTGAACAATAACAGAAAACTGCCAACTCCAGCAGAATCTTGAGAACAGAAACGTTTCTCCTTTAACATGCAACGGGGGCAGGAAGGTCTCCCACCGGGAAATCCAGTCCTGTTCCCCCCCAAACTTTCCATACAGGCAAAGGAGATCTAGGGTTCCGCTCCACAAATGTTGACCTTAAGAAAGTCAAGCTTGTGTGAACAAAGCTCGAGGCAAACAGAAAATTCTAATGTTTCTTCACTGGAAACAGCTTATAAGTGGAGAGATGCAGTGGAATGCCTGCTATGGGTCCTTTGGACAGGAATGTGGAGCAGAAGAGGTAAATACAGCATAATGGCAGCCTGATGCTTTGCAGTGAGCACACACCAGACTAAAGATAGTCAAAAAAGGCAGAATTTTCAGTAAATTGGGCTTTGAAGGTGGATGGTGAATCCTGCTGCCGTTGCAGCACTCCATCTGACCTTCAGCCAGTCACTGAGCCCCAGTCTTTTGGTGTTTAATCTTCCCTGTTGTGGGCTGTGGAGGAGAGCTGCAAGGAGGGCTGTGATGAAGGATCAGGAGGTGGCATGTCCAGTCTTGAAGTTGTTTGGTTTCTGTACCCTTGGGAATGAGGCCAGTAGCGCTGCCAATTCGCTTTAGAAAACCCAGCACATCTTATCCAACATGCACTGGGGGTCTGCAGCAGGGTCCCCTCCCTGGTCGCAGGTTAATGCTGAAGCAGATGGACTCTTCATCCCCAAAGTTTAGGCCTCAGCTTCTGCCACATCTACTGAGGTGCTTGCTCTCTGTTTGTGTTCACACACAGTTGTGTTTTCCCTCGGGTCTGGAGATGAAAGTAGCTTTGAGCAGAAGGACCCGAATATCCACCCACGGCAATCCCGAGTTACGCAGAGTTGCTCCCTGAGGACCAGTCTTGTTTGTATGGGAGCTTGGTTAAAGGTGAGCGAGAAGTTTTGTTCAAGGGGACAGCAAGCCCTTGTCTGTGTTTAAAATTGTTAGTAGAATATTTGTCCCTACCACAGGGCTGTGTGGCCAGAGCCCTGTTGGATTCAGGGAGTAAAAGCAGCACTTGTGCTTCAGGGTCGGAGTCTAAGGGCAGCCCTGCTGAGGGCTGGAGCTCCCTGAGGGCCAGAGGAGAGGTTTGAATCCAGTCTTCATTTGGGTGTGAGAGCCAAAACTGAAATTCCGTATCCAAGTGTTTTCTAGGCAGAAAAGCTTAAAATTACTTTCCAAAAAAAAAAAATTCCTAAAGACTAAGGTGTTTGAATTGACACCATACTCGTGTTGCCAACGCAAATCTGAAACCCATAAGAAGATCCTGGTTTGGGCCTGAGCGCAGAAAAGAAAGCATTTGTGAATTTTGGGCAAAATTCTGGGCTCCTGAAGAAGGTGTATGTGGCATTGTTTCCTTGTTGTTTTGTTTGGGGTTTGGGTTCTTTTGTTTTTTTTAAGAAGATCTAAGTGTTTGAATTTAGGTGTTTCTCCTTCTTGTGACTACTAAGACTTGAAACCTGTTGAATGTTTACAACAACGTAGAGAGACGTGTCTGAACCCTGCCCTTTAGGCTTCTTGCCTCAAGGATGTAGTGAAAGGAGCCAGCCGTGTGTGGAAAGGAACGTGATTAAAATGCTATTTAAAAAAAAAACAATAACAGTTTATAGGTGGGTCTGCGTGCTCTGCCACCGCATCTTCGTGTCATGGGAACATGTGAGGCTTTCTCTGAGGAGCAATGCTGAAGGGTATTCTTGTTTCTAAGCTCCTCTCCGTGCATGGAGTTGTCTTCCTTTGCTTGTACTTGTGTGACCGCTCGCTGCTGACTCTCCCACAGGCAGCTCGTCGGGTCATGGCCTTGCTCTTATTTAAAGCTGCAGTGGGGAAAGCCAACCATGGAGGAGTTTTATGTCGCTTTTGGCAGAGGCTCAGCTCGAGTGTCTACAGGAATTTTTTAATTTTTTTTTTTTTTTTCCATCCTGTTTTTGTTTTTTTAAAGCCTCAAATAGAAGTATAAACGGTTGGGGTTTTTTTTCCCCCTAAATGCTTGTGTGAAAAAGGCCCATGAAGGTTTAGAAGGCAGCTGGCTGGTCCCAAGTCACATCTTAGGGGAAGGGGAGTTGTAGTCAGGTCCCTGTGGTACAGTGGCTCAGCGGGAAGATACTGAGACACCACTTCTGCAGAAGTCCAGTAAGAAGCAATCTTCTTCCTTCTCTGATTATTATGCTTTTTGGGGCAATCTTTGTATGGGTTAGTTCAGCTGTTCTGACTACATTTGCAGACTGTAATTAATTTTAGGCTAAGATTCTGGTCTCTTCTTGTCATTCAAGGCCCAGGTGGGCAAGATCTCAGCTGGGTCCTCTTAAATTTAAGAACAGGATCTGTGTTTCACTTGAGTCCAGTTTGCTGGTGGTGTGACCCATGGAGCATGTGGTTTTTTGAGACCATTTCATTCCTTTGAAGAGCTAGCTTGGGCCAGATCCTGAACCCCTGTTTCCTGTGTGTGCTGAGGGCCATGAAAAGCCCCTTTCTTGCTGTTGTATCTCCTGTAAGATATTTAGTTATGAAAGGACTTGGCAGTGGGTCTGTCAGGTAGCGTATAAGAATTAGACCTGGTGACCTCTGCTTCCACCACGAGGCTGAGTAAGTTGGTGAAAGAATTGGGCTGTGAGTTCCACAGGCTGCAGTTTCCTGCTTTGATGGTTCTGTAGGTAAATGATGAAGTGTCCCCTCCTCATGGTGGAGCATAGTGGAGCCTTGTTCCATTCAGATGCCTGTGCCCAAGCCTTGAGCTAGAGAGCTCTTCTGTCTTGTGTGTCTTACGGAATATGAATCACTCAGTCGATTCAAACTGGGAGACTGTCTGAGAGGAAAGAAGCTGAATTTGGATAAATGTGGGGAAAAAGCATCATGGCTTTTGTTTTCTAAGTCGTGTGCCTACTCCCAGCTGACTGTTGTCTCTCTTCTTTGCTGAAAGACTTCCTCAGTTTCCCAGTTTGGGGAATTGCTTCTCAGGGAGACAGAAAATCCTTCCTAACACATCGCATTTTGCCTCATTTTCTTTGCAAATCAGCACATGATCCCTGAGCGTGTCTCAGCCAGGAAAACAACTAGTAGCAAGAAAATGTACCTCCTTGGCTTGCAGGCAGCTTCCAGCTTGCTCCTTTCCCCAGAGCAGCGAGGATGTAGGAGGCTAATTCTGTGTACGAGGATGTAGGAGGCTAATTCTGTGTACACTAACTCAGTTCTGCAGAAACCACCACATACCATCGCCCTGCTCTTATCTCTGAATTCCAGGGACAGGCTGGCAGCTTTCGCTTGCTGGTAGGTACTGAAAGCCATGGAAGCGTGGAAATGACAGTGACACAATGACAAGATGTTATCTCCCTGGCAAAGCCAAAGGCAGTTTCCATGGTGATGGAGAAGCTGACAATGATGCAGCTGCTGTTGGACAGGATCAGTAGCCTTTTTATACAGAGGCTGCTCCAATAAAGCTTCAGGTGGTATCCAGCTCTGGAACAAAACATGAGGAGTGAGGGGGTGATTTAAACTGGCTGAAGTAGGTGCTGAACTAAAAAGAAAAAAAAAGGGAAAAGATGTGTGAAAAATGTAAGTCTTGGAGTGTCCACAAGTGACAGATGTATAGGGCAGCTTGGGTGCATTTGGTTTTCTCTGCATTTGCTCTTGTGGCCAGTGCTGTCCGAGATACCGTGTTACCTGTGCCAATGTTTAGTAGCTCCTAAAGTTCTTACTTCAAGCAGGAGCATCAGATTCATATCCCCAAGTCTTAACTCCTCTTCAAAATGTTCCTTCTGAACCGGGTGCAAAATCAAAATGGTTCTTGTTTTTTTCTTATATTGAGACTAGAAACTCACAGGGACTTGAGGAAAGTGAATGATCTCGTGACTTCTGCATCTCAGACACTGAAATGTTACTGTTCACTTAAGTATTACTACCTTTGGGGTAGTAGTCTCTCAGTATCTCATCACGGGGTATGGGGAATTCATTTCACACTCTTCCTGCAGTGTCCTACAGCCTGTGCCTTCACTTGGCTTATTGCTGGGACAGCAGGTACAACATCCCCAGGTTCCCGCACTGGAAATGAGCACTTTGCACTTCTGCTGGGATCTTACACCAGCTTTGTGGGTGCTGCAGCGTGTGAGTAGGTATTGTGTGTAAAACTCTTCCATTAAAGTAATCACTTGATCACTTTGACCCAGACTTTTGGTAATTTTAAACACTGGTTTCTCTCTTCTTCACTAGATGCTAAAAGAGATTTGTATTCTGTCTTTCAGGTGGTGCAGGGGACCGGGAAAAGATGCCTGTCAATCATGAGACTTTCCTGCTCATGGCTAATTCCCAGAACGAAATGGAAGATTGGGTGAAAGCCATCCGACGGGTTATATGGGCTCCATTTGGTGGAGGTATTGCAAATAGCTCACATGCACATAAATTAAAACATTTGCCTCAAGGTAAAACATATTCTTGTGATACTAGGATATGTGTAACGCTGTAAAATCACTGAGATGCCTAGATAAGCTCTTGATTGTCTGAAGTGTTTTGCAGAAGGGGGTTGGGTTGATTTCTTTTAGCAAGGGTTGGAAGGGAGCGGGATGGAACATCCAGATTTATCTGACCCTCCCTCAGAAATGGGTGTTGGTAGTAAAAATAGCCCTATTGTCAAGACTCAGGTTTTTTACAAGTAATTATGAACTGTTCTGTGGACTTTGCTTGTCCTTATGGACATAAAGGAGTGTGTCCAGTTATCTCAGTTTTCTACCATCTTTAACCTCTGTACAGCCAGAGGCAGCAAAGCTTTTCCTGTAGCTCATGGAGGGCCTAGTTGAGAAGACAAAGCTTCCCCTGGCTTCAGTGGGGGTGTAGCCTAAGGAAGAACAACAAGGTCAGGCTGATTGAACACCTGTAAGATAAAACCAGCTGTTGACAATTCCTGTAGTTAAAATGAACAAAAAGTCCAGGCTGCTGGTGTTGATACTATACAACAATCTTCAAATTCTCAAGTCAGTAGATTAGATAGGAGGTGTTTCTGTGGATTAAGGTAGAACAAGGGTTCACAGCTGTTTTCTTCTGGGTTCACTGTTGGTGACAGCAGCTACTGGCTTGGTACTGGGCTCTCTGTGCTTTGAAGTCACTTGTGTGCTGCTGATGGAGTTCATGCAAACACTGGTATCGGCCGCAGATAGCGGTATCGACCCCTTTTGAGAGATACAGATAAAAAATGGGCCAGATAAGGGTTAGGTAATACAATTACTTTTGCTGAAATGAAGTTACTGGTTTTCCTGGATCTAGGCGGGTAAGAAAAGTGACCTTGATGCAATCTGAGGGAGTCTCAAATAACACAAGGTCACTAAGAATACCCAGTGTTTGTTAGTAACTTCTATCTTTGTGGTTTGTTTTCTTTTTGGTTTTGTTTTTCAAGTGACTCTTAGAGTTTTGAGTCTCTGTGTAGCAGCATTTGGTTTGTCTGGAGCAGATACAATCTCTACTGATGTAATTTTTTTTGGTCCTTCTTTCACTTAGCAGACAGGGTGTGTGTGCGAAAGGAAACTGATACTGAGAGGTTGCACGCGATGCTGTTGTGCTGGGGGTAGAACAAGACCTTTTCACTAGTAGAAACTGATCTACCATGATTTCTCCCCAAACATGAGTATGTGCTTGTTTTGCTTTCCTTCTGAAGTCCAGTCCACAGTGAAAGGTCTTTTAGACTCTGAGCTGGGCCTAGGTCCTTGCAGTTCCTCCGACAGAAGTCTCAGAATCTCTGTGGCCATTTCTATTGGACCTTTTATTGCGTGTTCTACAGCTTTGCTACGTGCATAAAAGGAATACTGTGAAGAAAAAGGACACATTCAGGCACGACAAATGTGACATGTTCCAGCAACAGCCTCTTTCTTTAGGGCATGATGTCTTCTATAAGGTACTGCTGTCTATCAGTACAAATTTGGCTTGTTTTTTTGTTAGTGTCCATGTTTTGTCAGTATCTTAGAATAGTTCCAGAGCAAGCATCCTTTTTTAAGTATTAAAATAAAAAATAGTTAAAACTCTTAAGATTTTAAAAATAAAAACACAAGTATGGCATAAAGGTAGGGATGGACTTATTTTTTTCTTTTTTCTTTTTTTCTTTTTTTTTTTAAATTTCCTTATATGAAGAAGTATTGTCCTAATTAATCCAGTCTTCCTCTGTACCTCTAAACTTCTCTGCAAAGCTACTGGATAACATTTTTTCTGTAAATGAGGTAGATACTCCTTACTCTTACATATGATACCAGGAACTGGCACTTTATGAGATATCAAAAAACCATAGAATGAAATGGTGAGATTGTGGGAGCAGAGCAGCACCGGGGACAATACAGCAGCTGCTGTTTGACGCTGTTTTCATGTACTCCAGATCTGATCTGGCTCCATCTGAGTCAGTGCAAAGGCTGCTTTGGCTGTTGGTGAGAGCAGCCTTCAGCCCTGTAGCAGAGAAGAACTGCTGTTTGTGGAGTTGGAAAGAACCGCAGTTGCATATTGATGTTTTTTCCTCTATCTGTAGATAAAAAATCCCCAAGAATATGGGTACATCCCGCCTGGCCTGAGCTCTCTGCTCTAATTCTCAGATTCACTGGTCTAAATCCAGCTTGGCTCTGTCTGCTTTGTAGTTCCTTATGCTATGGTTTCATTGCTCCTCTGAGCTGACTCAAGTCCTAGCTGCTGTCGGGAGTGGTCTTTTCCCACCTCGCAGCCATGTGTTCCCACCACGTTTCATTCTGCTGCTGCCAGTCGTTATGCATCTGTGCTGTAGGTAAAAAAAGAGGGGGGGGGAGGATTAATTTGTAGATGGATTGGCCCCCTGGCCCTGTTATCCCTGCAGCTGCGGGACCAGTAGTCCCAACGTGATGAGGACAGAAGGGAGAGCTGGTGAGGTGGAGAAGAGATGACAGGGTAGAAGAGGACAGGCTTGTTCATCCTACCTGCAGCCCACACATAAATTGGCTTAAAGAAAACCACGGAGCTGCATCCTTAGTCTCTTTGCACTTCACAAGGTATTTATAGACATGTCAGTAACTAGGAAATAGTTAAGATGTTCACACTGCTCTTTTCAAATGGTTTTATCCAATTTGGGAAAATAATCAAACCTACTAATCCTCCCTCAGAATCAGAGCAGGGCAATCTCTCTGTGAGTGAAATCCAAGCTTAGCTCAAACGTAGGAGGACAGTAAACACTGCTCTGTCTGTCTTTTAATTGAATAATTTGAACTCGCTTTGCTACCACCACTAATTGGAGAGCCAAGTCTTATCTATCGACAGTTTTTAATATACAAAGCTTAAGGGATGGAGGGAGGAATTAAAAAGCAGGCTTCATTATTAATATGTAAATATCCAGCTCTGGAGAAGGTTGATAATGGTGTAAAAATGAATTATGCCAAGATAAAAGAGGAGGCTTAGCCACACTTTAATCTTTGCCGATGTATTGAAGAAACATAAATCAAAAAGGTTGAGGGTATCTTCTTACGTGTTGATGTGGGCACATGAACTATCTTTAAAGGTGAACAGCAAAGGCTTCTTAAAATAAAACAGAGAACTCTCCCAAGCTGTTGAGGATCCCAAATTATTAATAGGAGACACATTCGGGCTTAAAAGCCATAAGGAATGTGTGCTTTGAAATACACTTCAAATGTGGCCTTAAAGTAAAATCCTAGAGTTCCTAAGTCTTTTGAAGGAGAACTGTCTTGTTTATGGGGAAAATAATTTCTAAGAAGTTTCCCTGAGTTTCAGGCTCCTGAATTCTTGAGTCTGGTCCATCTCGTTCAGAGCAGAACATTCAGTAAGCTGAGATTTGAGAGTGCTCTGTGTGTTTTGATTTTGTCATTAAGAATAAAGTTTGTCACAATAGCTTGATAAAAGTGAGTTTTGGAGCACATTCTGACAGAGGGTGATTAAAGCTCTTCCCTGTGATCCTCCTTACCTCCACAGTGAGCACATTTTGCTCTGAGTTTACATCACTAAGAGTTGATCTGAAGAGTCCCTCTGCGCCCTCCAGTCACGCTGTTCTGTGGCTGCTCTTCACGGTGGAGTGCTTGGAGCAGCACCAGAGCCCTGAATGCAAAGGGTTGGTGGCCAAAGGCTTGGGTGAGCGAGGCTCCCAGTGTCCTCTGAGGGTGGACACACTGGAAGTGTTTGGTGGGGTGGTGGGGAGAGGAGCTCATTGCTCACTCTCCACGTGTGCCACAGCGGGGCTGTACTTCTAGTCTGAAGAAATGGAGCTGCTTTAAGGCAATCCTCTTCTATCCACTCACCTCTCAGTTGGGGTGCTTTCTTCAGTTTTGTCTTGCATCGTATGTGAAACATAATGCATTTAGGAGTGAATTTTGAGCCATGGGGTACAAAAGCTGAGGTTTTTTGGTGCCTGAGTTGAAAGCTGAGAGGCTCAGCACACCAGCACTGCATGGGGACAGAATCCTTCTGTGTTAATCGTGTGTTATGTTTGTGTTTGTTCTCTTCTGTTTACATATTCTCTCTTGCCACGAGCAGTTCCTTGCTCCTCTGCCAGAAATGCATGTCACAGCCCCTTTCTTGCTCAATTACTTTGTCCTAATTCCTCCTCCTCCTCATCCCAAGCTTTCATCAGTTCCTTGTGATGGACGGGAGGTGAAGCAGTTGGAAAGGGATGTGCTTCTCTCTGGGAAACACAAAGAGCTTTACCTTCTGGCAAAGTAATTATGCTGCAGGAGCTCCACAAGTGGTTTCTCTGTTCAAGAGGAATAGTCACTTTTTAAATGGTGGCCTCTGAAGAAGTGTCCACTGAGGAAGCCACTCTACTGTCATTAATTCCAGCTCACTTATCTAACCATGATGTGTGGATTCTTTCTTCTTCTGCCAGCAGAACAGTGCAGAGAATGTTTTTGCTGGCAGCAGGGCTCTGTGCAGACAGTGTCTTGTATTAGGGAAGAGCTGCAAACGAGGGGACGAGTCTCTGAGGTGTCATTTCATACCTGACTGAAAGTCACTGTGGGCAAGGGAAGACTAGCCCTACCTAGACCTAATTAGGGATCCTGTTTTAGATGAGTAAATGTCTTTCAGATAACGTGTGTGATAGTAAAGCATGTCTGTTTTAAAGGATCAGATGTTGCTGTTAGATGCATGTCCACCAGGATGCCAAACTGTTCAGGAGCCAGAATATGATGTTAAGTCTTGGGAGTCTTGGGATTTAATTTCTCCACCTGTAAGATGGGGATTTTCCAGTATGAGAATTACAAACATAGAACCATATCAATGAATTTAAGATGTTGAGATACCCCAGTAATGAGGAAGAGGGAGGTGGATTCTGTTATCTGTGTGAAAAGAGAGAGGAAGCTTCTGCTCCCTGTCTTGCTAGAGGACCTCCCCAGAGTGACAGTCTCAAGTGGGGTTCCTGGCTGGTCCAAGAGGAGCCCCTTCTGAAGGTGGTGGGGTGGGCTTCCCTTGTGCAGGCTCCCCAGGTGTGTGGGGAGCAGTGTTAGGTGTTTGTGGTGCCTGATCTGAGTCCTTATCAGGGCACAGAGACAGCTGGCGCCTGATGGAGCTTATCAGTGTTTGCTCTTCAGTGTTGTCTCATGCTGGGAGATGGGCCCAACCAAAGGCAGAGGAAGAGAACGACGATGGGGGTCAGGAGTTCAGATATCTGCCCAGGACTGAGGGATGCAGGAATCAGCTGTGAGAAGGTGCTGGTTTGGCTTAGCCCAGGCAGCAGTAGCACAGACAGAGGGTGCTTTTGTGGAGATAGGAACTGAGACACAGAGTAGAACTAAAGTGAGTTGGGAGTGGATCTTGCCCCTGAAACAGCTTACAACAGAGAAAGTTTTAAGATCTGTTTTGAAGTCTGATTGAGTTATTTTATTTTTCTAATTTACCTCTGTCAGATATTTCTGGGGCTTCTATTACTGCTTGATGACCATCATGACCCAGCCTTGAGGTAGGGAAGGGTAATTGTCCTCGTTTTTTGTAAAGGAGTAATCTGAAGTATTGAGCAATCAAGTAGCTTGCCCCGAGGTCACAATGGCTATCTGTAAAAGAGCCACTCTGGAGAAGCTGTTGAGCAAGGCAAATAGAAGAATCCCAACCCTGGAACTCAGAGAGCGGAGTTTGGCCTTCTCAGGGACATGCTTGGAAGAATTCATGGGATATGGTCCTGGACAGGAGAGGGGTCCAGGACAGCTGGTTGATTTTCAAAGATTAGTTCCTCCAAGTTCAACAGTCCTCCTCCGTGTGCAACAAGGAATACTTCTCCTCAGGAGAGGATGATCAGGATAGGGAACATTTAAAGAAATTGGATATACCCAGGGCCACAGGACCCCGTGGGATGCAGACACAAGTGCTGAGGGAGCTGGTCAACATGTGAGGCCTCTCTAGATAACCTTTGAAAAGACATGTGATTGTGAGAGGTCTCTGAACACTCCTATATTCAAGAAGGGCAAGAAGGGGGACCTAGGGAACGACAGGCTGGTCAACCTCACCTCTGTTGCTAGGAAGTTGATGGAGCAAACAGACCCAGAAAGCACTTCCAAACAGATTAGAACCAAAAAGGTGACTTGGGAGTAGTCAGGACAGATTTATGAAGGGGAAGTCATGCTTGACTTATCTGATAGCTTTCTGTGATGACATGGTGGATGAGGGGGAACAGCAGTGATTTATTGTTTGTCTTGATATTAGCAAGACTTTCAACACTGTCTCCTGTAATATCCTCGTTTGCAAACTCATAAAGCACACTCTAGATAGACAGTGAGGTGCACTGAGAGCTGGCTGAACTGCTGCAGCCCAAGGTCCATCTGAAGGCCAGTCATTGGTGGTACACCCCAGGGCCTGATACCTGGGCCGGTCCTGTTTAACAGCTTCATTAATGATCTGGTAAACGGGACAGAGCACACCCTCAGCAAGCTTCCAGATGATACCGGGAGGAATGGTTGGTGCATCAGATGGTTGTGCCATCATTCAGCAGGACCTCAACAGGCTGAAGAAATGAGTGGACAGGAACCCCGTGAAGTTCCAGAGAGTCATGTTGAAGTCCTGCACCTCAGTAGGAATAAACCCAGGCAACAGCACACGCTGGGGCCTGACCTACTGGCTGGAAAGCAGCTCTGCAGAGGACCTGTGATGCTGTTGGACAAGTTGAACATGAGTCAGCAGTGCACCCTTTTGGCAAAGAACGCCAAGAAATTCCTGGGCTGCATTAGGACAGGCATTACCAGCAGGTTCAGGGAGGTGAGCTCAGTACTACTACTCAGTACTGGTAGATCACATCTGGAGCACTCTGTCCAGTGCTGGGTTCCCCGGGACAACAAGGACATGGGCCTACTCGAGCAGGTCCAGTGAAAGGCCCCTAAGATTGTTGAAGAGTTGTGATAAGTGAAATATGGAGAGAAGATGAGAAGGTTGGGATTATTAAGCCTGGAGACGAGAAGATTCAGAGTGGATCGTATCAGTGTGTATAAATACTTGATAGAAGGGTATAAAAGTAAAGTGTGTCAAGGTCAGACAGTGTTCCTTAATGACTTTTGAAGATCATACCTTTAGGAGTTCAGTTGGCTGCTCTGCTTCCATGTAAAATCCCTGACTTTCACATCTTTTTAGTTCACTCCTTGTGTGTATTCCACCTTTCCAACTGCTGGCTAAAGGCTCTAAGTTACACCCAGTACCAGTGCCCAAGCTTCTCCGGGCTCTGAGTGGAGCCCACGCAGTAGCCTGGTCATCCCAGAGCAGAAATGGGTATTTTTGGAGTACCATATCAGCGTTTGGGCAGTGGGAGGGACAAGTCCCTGCTACTGGTTTCACAAACTTGAGGCAGCAGCACAATTTCTGTGCTGCAGTGCCATTCCAGTGGCCAGTGGCTTCTGAACTGCAAAAGTACTCCACAGGCTGTGTAAGCAATTAAGAGGTAAAACCTATCCAATTTTAGCCCTTTGAAAAGGGTCTGGAAAAGCGAAGATTGCAGGAAGCTCTGATGGATAAATGAAATTACAAATATAAGGAGGATTTGCATGGTACACAGTTATGAGGATGGAACTAAGGAAAAAGAAAAAAAAGCAAAAAGTGTTTCATGCAGTTCACAGTTCAATTATGAAACTCATTGTCACAAGAACTTATGGAAACTAAAATAATTAATGGATTCAAAATAGAATTCATTGTGTTCCCAGAAGATAAGTCCTCCCAGGCCATCAAAGAAAAACTTCTGGAGGGGAATCATTACCTTCGTTGCTAAGAGCAATCCAGCTTTAGATAAAATATGGTGGGGCTTGTGTTTGCTTCAGTAACAGATAGTTTTTTCTCTTCTCATCATCTAATAAGTGCCGCAGAGCGGGGATGGTGGCTGTGTGTTTGTTACGTTGTTGGTGGCTCCTGCCTGTAGCACCCAGTCTGACCAGTACTGCCCCTGACACTGGGTTTCTTAGTGAGACCATTCCTGCAATCGTTAGATCCAGGCTTGATGTCTGAGAGCTGACAGTCTTGAAAACACTGGTGGTTCTCTCTGTACATCCTGGCAGTGTATGATTAATGGGACAAACATGTTCCTGTGGTGTTTCTCAGCTTGAAGGCAAGTATTTTAATTTCTCTATATTAGTCCTTTGATGAATGTTATGAGGATCTGTGCTTACTGAAGGGGAATGGTAGTCTGCTTCTTGCAAGTTACAAATTTAACCATTTAAAGGCTGAGAACAAAGAAATTCACCCCATCTCTCCTTTCATCTTTCCTTTCTAAGGGTTACTTCTACCCCTCACATTTGCTCCTTTTTTCTTCTCCTCTGCCACCTCATCGTCTGTCTTGCAATTTCCCCTTCCTACCTTTTGAGTTGCAGGTTGGGGAAGGGGACATTCAGCCCTTGAATTCTTCTAGAAGCATGCCTGAAGGGCTAGCAGAATTGCTGAAGTGTTTTATCCATTTGATAAATTAGGTCCAAATTCTGTCCCCTCCCCGGGCACAGCCCATCAGGTTCAGCTGATGAACCATGTCAACCGTGTCAACCGTGTCAACCATGACCTCGTGCTTCAGTGGTGAAGGTGTAAGTTATGCTTTATACTGACTGAGGATTTTAGTTGGGTAGTGGAGGATAAAGGGGAGTGCGTGGGAATCAGCCAACAGGTTTTCAGCGCTGATTGAGTTTGAGGAAGCAACAAAGTGAAACCATATACAGTTTGCCTGGCAGTGAGTTTCACAATCGCAGGGTACACATTGACAGAGGTATTTAGGATGAAGTTGGATTTGGATAAGCACCCATCTGTGCAGTGTTGATCCTGTCTGCTTCTCGGTGACTGATTGCACTTAAGTTATCAGCCTCTCAAGCTTGGGATATGAGGAGGCTTGAGGACATAACCTTGTTTGGTTTTATGAATGGATAAAAAGGGCTGGTCTTCTAAATTTTGGTTGGGAATCTCGGCCACAGGCCCTGCTAGGTCCAAGATGACTTGTTTTGTTTGTACTAGAGAAGGGGATCAGCACCAGATTTCAGACTCCGTGGTACTTGCATTTGAACCCACAGCTGGAATTCTCACCCTTCTCTAATGATGAGACTCTGGCAGCAACAACTATACTATCTCATAACTATTTTTTACTTACTAATACCCAGAATTTTTGTAAAACTTTTCTGTGCAGGGCAGCAACGTGCAGTGTGCCTGAAAGAGGAGATCTGCTGGTCAGATGCTTTCTACAGACATAGCTTCAGTCGAGTCTGTGGAAGCTGTCTGCTAAATGTGGACAGGCAAGTGCAAGAGTCAGTAAATAAAACGTTCTGTAAAAGATATTCTTATGTTGTGGGGAGAAAGAAGGTCTCCAGGGCACGTTTGTCCAGCTCACTGCTTGCTAAAAGGCATTTTGTTTTGTTGCTTTTGATGTTTTATTCTCTAAATGATTCTCACCTTTGTTTGGAGAGAAGTAGACCCACAGACACAGGGGTTTGGCTCTGGATTCCGAATGCTGTGGTTACGTGATGCTTAGGTCTGTTAATCATCGTTTCTCTGTAAGCAAACAGTTATAATGTCAATTTAGAGCATAAACTGTTCAGAGTCCACAGCAGAGTAATTTATGGTGCTGCTCAGTCAGTTCCCCTCCTGACATGTTTTAGGGGATGGGAAGACACCTCACACAGGTTAGGCAGAATCTGCTGTCATAGAAGAATAGCTATTTGCTAACCTTTCAACCCAGGATAAACTGATTTATCTATCAGTAAGCAGAAGCCTGGTTATTCTCAAAAGATTTAATTTTCCCAGTAAAGGTTGAGACCCCGGCCAGAGGGAGCTGGGGAGGGGTGTGGGGACATAATTTTGTCCAGAGAAGGATTTGTCCAAAGTGTTTGGAGAGGGAGGAAACTGGAAGGGACATTTTCTGTACAGGTGATGTACTGTTGAAGTCTTTCCTGCTGTTTCAGCCCCGTGACTGATCAGCTGTAGCCCTTTCACTGACAGCTTTCAACAGATACAGGGAGGTGTTCAAGTGCCCACGTTGGCCTGGGTTATGTGTCTGTACAAGGCTCAACTTACCTAAAAATAGGGCAACTTCAGCTCTACCTTTGATACTAGGCCCTTCCAGTACAAATAGACGAAGCAGTTTCCTAGATCTGAGCTCCCCCAGACAGGTCTGCTTGAGAATACCTGTATGTGAGCTAATACTCTGTGTAAGCCAGTGTCTAAAAATACCTGCACCCCATGGGCACTTGCTAGAGCTGTGCAAGCCAACAAGTTTGCTCCCAATCGGAGACGAGGAGGAATATTTTCTGAGTTCACACGGGTTCACCATTCCTGTCTGTTGCAACCAGATTCAAGACTGAATTTGACCCGACTTAGATGCCAAGCCTAAGACATGCCTGGATTTTCTGAGGTTGTGTGAGCTGTAGTGAACTTCCCAGCCAGGCTGGTAGTGACATGTCCGGGCAGGATGCTTTCTCCCTGCTCCGGTACCTGCAGCACAACAACCAAGGTGGTGCTAGTTCATGAGAGCATTACAAGAACTCTCTCCATACAATGACACCAGAAAAGAAAACCTCTCCAGCTCTTCAGCAGCCAGATCATGTGAGATTGACTTGGTAAACACTTTTAGAAACTTAAATTATTCTTTACAAAAATGGAGCTGCCCAGTAGTAAGCTTCTCTACGGGCAAAACAAAAAACCAAAAAAAAATAAATAAGAGGGAGTTCAGTCTCCATTACCCCTTCTTGCTTTGGCACATGTGTGTGGGGAGATCTCCAGGTTACAGCTGTGCTGGTCGTGTACATGCCGTGTGGCCAGCTCTCTGGATATCATTGCTCTTCTTGCAGTACCAAGTGCACTTCTGGAGTCTGCAGCCCCTGCCGCCCATTGATTATGTGTGACTCTTGGATTTCATCGTCGAGAAATGTGGTTAACAGGCAAAGTGTGGCCTGGAAATTCAAATCACAGAAGACAAATTAAATATATTTATTTTCATGGTGATCTTTATTCCAGTCTCATCCTATTCTGTGGTCGAAGCCATGATTTTTAACACAATACTTTTAAAGGGATTTAGAACTGTTTTATAGAAGGAGAGAGGTGATAACCGGGGAGTGCGTAGATACGCAGCATGATGTTTCATTCCTCCCCCAGGACAACTACAGCTGCAGAGTCACCACCTCATGTTCATGTCAGCAAGTGTGTGCTCCTTCTTTTTTCTCTCGCCAAAGAGCTGTGTCCACTCTTTCTTTGGAGAAGAGTTTACATCATCTTTGTCATCTCTTGTACAACTCAGGCCTTTATGAACCAACCATGCTGAAGTCTAATCGCGCTTTGAGTCGTGCTGCGTCCTTGGCCACAGAGAGGCTGTGAAAATCACAGGTTAATTATACTCTGTGTATAACAACATCCATGCTGCACAGTGTGACTTTCTATTTCATTGGGTACCTCCTTGTTCCTGTGTTTTGAGAGACCGAAAACTGGAGAAGTGAACGGAAGAATCAAAGTCTGTCTTTTCTATCTCCTGGACTCCCATCCCAAACACTGAGCCCCAAGCTCCATGATGTTATTAGCAGATGTGACACATTTGGAGGTATTCTTCCAGGGAATAGTGCCAAAAATCCTGATGGTGTCTTGGCCATTCAGAAGAGGACTGGTCCTGCTCACCAGTTCGCACTGTGGGCAGGCTCTCCCTCACCTGCTCCTGCAAGAGAAAAGAGGATAAGAAAAGGGTGAAGAATACCCAGGATCTCATTTGTACTTTTTGTTTAAGGATCTCTATCACTTTCCAAATATTCTTTAGTGGGTTTTAAGAACTGTCTGGTATATTGTCTGGGCTCCTGGTGTCTAGTTGTGCAATACAAGGTACACCTTACTACCTTGCCATTCAAGAATGGGAGCTTTTGATGCTGGTACCGCCTTCACCTGTAATGAGAGTCATTTCTTCAGGACCTTTGGATCAAAACAGAGAATGTAGAGACAGTGTGACCTCAAGCTTCCTGAGTCATGGGACAACACTGTCTCAGTGACTAGAATCTCAGTATCTTCCTGGACAAGGGTGTTCAAACTGAGCCACAGTGTAGCAAGGAAAGTGGTGGAGCATTGAGTTCAGGTGAGTGTGGTCTATGCAGTGACTACAGATGTGATATTTTAATAACACAAACAGATGAACAGATGCAGACAGGGATAAAACTTTTCTTTTCTTTCAGAGGGAGATAAACCAAACTTGCCAAACTTGATAAAATACCCCAGGAGCTGGGTGCAAAGGCTTTTATAGTGACTGCTGCAGACCTGCAGTCACATTAAGTGCATTTTTAAATGGGAGCGAGGGCTGACCTCTGTATAACTGCACAGATATTGTGTGATTAGTATTTTTCTCAACTACAGGCTTCTTACCTTCAGAGCAGGAACCAAGGGGGTGAATTTTTTCCTGTAAGTAGGTCCTAGGGATTGGTTCACATGGAAGAGGCTTGTAGTTCCTTCCCCTACCAGTGATTCAGTAGAGCTATCATTCATCAGCAGGCACCTTCTCTGCAAAGGGCTGAGGGAGAGGCTGTAAGCACAAAAAAAAAGCCACACAGCTCAAAGGCTGTAGCTTTTCCTCCGCTCTGTAAAACTTTCCAACATGTCCCAGAGCCGTGGAGATCCTCTCAGAGCACCTTAAGGCTAAGGTTGGGGGGATGTTCTCCTCCAACAGGAGGTTTTCTGGTGCTTTGTGAGCAGACGAGAGGCCAGAGCAGGTTGCCTGCAGCACAACTAACGTTGCCTGTATGAGGAAGGGATCCAGAGCGTGGCACGCAGACAGCAACTGTTGCTCAGCTTTTCCAGCTATCTCGAATAGATCTGACAAGCAATTAGAGCATGAATATATTACAGAGCCGATGGGGGATGCCTTTGTTAAAACTTGTGACCCATACTTAGCTGCTGTTTACATTGGCGGCAGCTTCGAGGGTGGGCAAGACCCTACCTGCCTGTCTTTCTCCTCTCTGCTTCCCAGTGCGGAGGGAGCCGGGGAGCTCTGCAGCTCATTGGATATTTCAAATGCTTTCTGCACAACTCATAATTAATGCCGAGCTGCGGAGCTGAGACCAGATGTGCTGCCGAGATTATCTCCCAGGGCAGATCGGCTGCTCTCTGCTCCGTAGCGCCGGGTGAATGGAAAGCTGCCAGCGCTGGGACTCAGAATGTGTCTGATGCCTGAAGTCAGGACTTTCTTTCTCTGCCGCTCCTGCTGTCTGACACTGCCTGGTTTCTGCTTGAAGCTCAGCGCCTGTCATGTAGCGGAGTGCTGCACAAGAACGAGAGGTAGGAGACGATTTTCCAAAGTTTAGGTTCGTTACAGTTTTCTTTTCCTAGAGCAATAAGCAGATATTTGAGCCCCAGGCAGAAGCTAGCAATCTAAAAAAAGGAGCTGGCTTTACAAAGTGGGGAAGAGTGGGAAGGACTCAGTCTAAGGGCCAAAAATACTACCCGATGCCAAGCTCGCATTTAAAGGTAGTTCTGGGGAGGTGTGTTTCTGTTTGCTCTTACAGAGAATAGTTAAATGGATGAGAGCAATCGGCTCCTAGTATTTGGAGGCTGCTCTTTGTGGGGATGGGGGTCAGAAGACACCAAGTCCTACCACACACACACCTGTGGGACCTTGGGCAAGTTACCTCATTGGTTTCTCTTGGTTCCCAATTATCTGTCGCTTCCTTTCCTTTCCCCCTTTCTCACATGCTTTGTCTGGCTGATTTTTGTAGTTGTTAGGGACTATCTTTTCTCAGGCATGTGCAGCTCCTAACGTGGAGCTCTTTTTTTCTCAGCTGCTGCTGCAGCAATTCCCATAGTGTGTGTGCCTGGGTGGGCTGGGGAGGGGGAAAAAACCAAGAGTTATAGGTCTGTGTGTGTTTTGTGCTGTGGAAGCGTATGCATTTCTGAATGTCTGCCCATGGGTTTCTTCTCAGTGCTTTCATGTGTGAGAGGGACAAATAAATGGGAGCCTAAGCATGAATGTGGGAAGGTAAAAGCAGGCACCTACCTGTGCAGGTGAGCACGTACACAACCTTTACATCCACAAACTGCCTGTCTGTGAGGCAGCACATGGTGCGCGGGTGTATGTACAGCAGTATAGCAGCATCCAGGTGTGCGCCTGATTATCTTCCCACACATCTTTTAACGTGCGTGTGCTAAAGCTGTACATACAGCTGATGTAGGTGTGCCTCCACTTTTCCCACTTTAACCATATACAGAGTCCTCAGTCCTCCCTGACAAGAAAATGTACTCAAGAACTGACTTTATTATCTCTGTCTTGAGTTTGTTTTGGTCGAAATCAGAGCTCTGATGAAGAAAAATGAAGCAGAGAGTGTATATTTTCCTGCCCACTGCATGTCTGGACAGCATAGCTGAATGTATAGGCTTTGTATGCCTGGAGCTGGTGGGTGAGCTATTCAGGCCAGGACAGAGAGCCTGTCTGTGTCTTAGTCAGTACATCATTCCTGGCTCGCTTTTTCCACAACGAGCCACCTAAATCTTTAAAGAACAGAGACGGCTTGTTCGAGTGGAGGAAAAGAAATTCTGGAGCTCTGCTAGCCCATTTTTTTAGTATCTCTTGAATCTTTTTGAGATTAAGGATGTGGTCCCAGGCATGCTGGGTTGTTGGTTTCTCTTTTTTTTTTTTCCCCTTTAAAACCAAACAAAAGGGCCTAGCTATAGATAAGCCTATGACAAGGAAAGTTAACCCTTGGGTTGCTAGTAGCTTTTGGCTTTATTTCCAGCTTAACTCTGTCTGGGAGTGTGACTGGATGGCACTGGCTCCCCTTCTTCTGAATGAAAAGAAAGACTTTAATGTCTTCCAGCAGGATCATCAAATGGAGTGAAGCGCTGCCAAGTTCGGTCTGAGCTGCAGGCCCCGGTGATTAAAAACAGGCTTGTGCCTTGAGGAGCCGGCGGATGAGGCTGCGTGTGACTGGCTCCACATTAGCTTTTCCTTGTGAGGCAGGGGCAGCCCCTGACCATCCCAGCAATGCTCTCATATCCTGGTAGCTTGAGTACAAGCCCTCCTGAGACCTAGCTGAAGGGAGATGAGCTTTGCAGCCACACTCCAAAGATAGCTCTCAGCTTGCTCCTTCTCTGAACCCTAAAGCTAATTTCCTTTTCTAAGCCATGGACGAGCTCAGCAGCCACTGCACAGATGAACGAGTTCTCCANAGCAATTTTCCTGAAGGTAAACTTCAGCAAGGTCCCCCCAGCAGGTGCCCAGATGGAAGATTTCTACAAGCCCAGAATTGCCAGCAGCTCCAGCTTGCTTTTGACAGCGCCTTTGCAGCCACACTCCAAAGATAGCTCTCAGCTTGCTCCTTCTCTGAACCCTAAAGCTAATTTCCTTTTCTAAGCCATGGACGAGCTCAGCAGCCACTGCACAGATGAACGAGTTCTCCAAGGCCAACTTTCCAGCCCCACCGTAATTGCAGCACTCTGCCTTCTCTCTCTAAACTCCAACCCTAATGCTCTTACTGACAAAAGACTTGGCCTGGGAGCAGTCTTTCTTCTGAGCAGTGGCTGGGGGGGGGCCTTGTCTATGGCTCAGCAAAAAAAGAATCAGGGCTAGGAAAGAGAGAAAGAAAAAGCATAGATTTCCAGTGTAATTGGGGCTGCAAAGGGACAGCTGCCGTTACCAACAGACTTGGCTTTGGTGACATATTTCGTCTGTGCGATGCTTGGTGACCTTTTCTAGCACTTCCCTGCAAAATCAGGGTGTGGAGTTGAGGGAAAGAGAAAAGGTAGACCTGAAATCGGATTTAGGCTGGAGTGGGGCTGCCAGACCAAGGTGGGAGGCAGCCAAGAGAGCTGGGCTGGGAGAAGCCTTTCACCCTGGCTTCAGGGTCTTTTCTTTCCCTCCATAAAAATGGCCTGCAAGGGCTGTGTGATCTCACCTGCACAGCCCTTCGGCACACACTGTCACACCAGAAGACACCCACACTTGTGCCAGCTCCTCTCACTCATCAGATGACAGGTAGATCAGCTTCATCCTCAGTCACTTCAGTCTTGCTTTCGTGGCTGATTTTTCTTATTACCTATTTGAAATGGTGTGAAGGGAGGAGAGCAGTGTTGCAGTAGAATAATATTACAGTGCCTTTATTTCCTCCAGAGATTTCTTTTTCCAGCAGAAAAAGGTCTTACCGACCTCCATATCTGAGAAGGGGGAAAGACAAGGTCCCCAGCATCTGGTTCTGCAGCAGACACCCGTAGTAACGTGAATACTGAGTGTGTGAAAGGTCCATCTGCTGCTCCTTCTGAACCTCAAAGCAGGTCACCCTTCCATCTCTGTTATCTCAGTGTCACATCCCTTAACCTCTGTCTCAGGGGTCTCCGTTTGGCTGCAGCCACTGCAAAATTGATTGTACCTATGGAAAGCTACTGCTGTTGTGATCCAAGCTGATGGGCAAGGCAAGGACTGAGGTTTCTTGAAATGTATGACCACAGAGAGGCCAAGGCTGGAGAAAAGCAGGCAAAGCTTCACACTGCGAGTGGAGATTATGGGTGCTGTTGTTCTGTGTCTGCTTGTATGTGTGTCTGTGTCTGGCACTGCCTTTGTCCTGGCTCTGAGTTCGCTCTAGAGTAACAGAACCTGACCTTCTGGAGAAACATTCTCTCTCTGGTCTGTACCTGGGAAATGCAGAGCATTTACCACTTTCTCAGAGCCTTCTCTAGACAGGCCCTCTAGGAAACAGGGCTGTGATTCATCAACAAGTAGAGATTTAAGAAAACAGGGCTACTATCCTGTAATTGCCCTGACGTCTACCACAGCCTGACCTTCTTAAACCTGTATGTGTTGCATTTAGAAGAATAAATGCCAAAAATCATTGTAAGGAAATAGATGGATCTGCTGGGAGTGAGCCTGTCTCGGAGATTGGTGGTAAGGTGTGGAGTTTGTTGTCTCTAAGGTGCACAACCCTGGGGTCTAACCCATCCTTGCTGTAATTAATGCTGAAGGACCTGGGTTTGTGTTGGCCCATGGCCCAAGGTCAAACACTGAGGTTAGAAGGAGAGGGAGAAGCGGCTGCTGGTGGAATACATGAGGGAGGTTGGACAGCACACGTGCTTTTCACAGGGGCTCTCACTGTAGCTTGCAGCTCATTACCTGGATCATTCCTGCGTGTAGTTCCCGTGATATGCAAGTGTTGAGCAGAACCAGCAGGGAGCTGAGAGATGAACAGGCCTTGGAGACTCCACTTTTTCAGCTGTGACCTGGATTCAGAAGTTACCTGAGAAACTGGGCTGAAAAGGTTATTCTCTCATGGCTGCTCAGCCTCTGTAAGTGCCCTGGAAACCCTTGGACAGTGCTGAGCCCCACATTCCATGAAGGGTTCTGCTGTGCCCCATCATGGCATCAGGGATTACATGAGGAGATTACAAAGTGTCCTGGTTTGAGGTAAAACAGAACCAATTTTCTGTTTTGCAGTGTCACTTTTTTAGCTGGGCCGTTTCTAACTAACTAACCCACGACACAAAGCCACCTGTGGAAGAGCAGGAAGAGATTTCCCGTCCTAGAACTTGACTTCAGAGACACCCATCTCCATGAAAATTCAAAGAGACTGGAACTGAGAACTAGTAAAACCTTTACTCTGCAAGAAAACTAATATTTACAGTGATAAAGATAAGACACTCCCATGCTCCAGGGCATGCCCTCCTGCCAGGATAAGGAGGGAATTTCCTCAGAGACTCTTCATGGCCCTCCAGCTCTGATACTGTAATGCAGTTGTGTAGGCTGGGGTGCACGGAAGGTTTCTGTCTTCTGATGTGTAAGAAACGGGCAGGGAAAGGAAATCGGACTCTAGGATCCTTCTTGTGTGTTTCTGTTCAGGGAGTTGAAACGGAGAGTGAAAGGTGTGTTTCGCGGAGGATGCAGCAGGGCTGGCGGGAAGGTAGGAAGCAGGTATGGTTTGACATGATGTCTCCCATGAAGGACAGTGAATTGTGGTTCAGAAACTTCCCGTCAGGAGTTATCAGCCTCCTGTGAGTGTAGCACTAAAATAAAAGTGGAAAATGTGGTTAGTAGCAGGAAGGTAAGTAGAACCTTAAGAAACTAGCAATTTCCCTGGTCTGGTACGAGCATGTGCACGCACCCATTAACCACTGCTTCTGGCTGGTGGTTGGGAACACCCTGTAACTCCAGTACTCCATGCTGGTTTGTTTCTCAGACCGGCAGGATTAACCAAGTGCTGAATGCATGTTCTAAAGCTCCCTGATATCAGTGGGAAGCTTCCTGGTGCTTTGAGAAATTTTTGAGTAGAATTTCCTACCTACTACGGTGAAATGTCTGCTACTGTCTCACGTGAAATTGAGTACATTCTGCAATTCTCTCACTTACTGAATTCTTCTGACCAAAATGTGGTTAACCTGGTTGCCCTCCTCCCTTGTAAGGTGTTAGAATTAGGGGTTCAGAATCCAACTCGGTGGCTGTCCTTTTTGACGGAGCAGTTTGTTAGTGCCAGGGATTGAATTTACAGCCTGAGCCCCTGCTGTGTTGTTGAAAAGATTTGGTGCCAATAGTGACATTCAGCTGCTGGTGGTGACCAGAAACTCCAGTTCCCCCAAAGAGAAAGGCAGTGCTCCATACTTGGTGATGATAGATGTCTACAGTAGATCTGACTTAAGAATTCCCTAGGCCAGTCTGGTTTTAGAGTATCTGGTGCTTCTGATATTTTCAAGGTGCAGCGCACACGCTGTAGTAGGAAGGGCAATATATTTTGTGTGTGTTTTACTCCAGCAATTAACAATAAAAAAAAGGAAAGAAATAGAAACTCAAAATTTGCAAAAGAGTAGCTTATTTTCACAATAACCAGTTTTAATGTTGACAGCTGCTGCGTTCTGTCATATTAGCAACCCCCTGCTAGTGGGATCGCTGCCTGTTGGGCCAAACAGCTCAAACTTTGGAAAGGTAGCAAAGAGGTGGGTGAATGTGGAAAGGAATTTTGTCCCATCAAGTCAACACAGCCTTTGTTTTGACATTCTCGGGACAGAAGATGCAATGGAAGTAGAATTACTTAATCCAGATTCTGTACAGCTGCAGCTAATCATACACATGAGATATAAACTGGACTAGGGCAGAAGATAGTTTGAAACACTCTTAAGCAGGGAAAAAAAAAAATCACTCAGCATATAATCCTTGGTTTTCAAAATAATTTTACTCTTCTGAGCCTGTTAGAAACTGGACCTTCACACGGGTTCATGCCCTCTGCGTGAAAGTTTCCCTCGTTTGTATGCCCTGAGTGATAGCTCCAGCAGAGTTCAAGCTGACACCCAGATGTTCCTCTTGCTCTCTGTTGGCAGGGATCTTTGGGCAGCGGCTGGAGGACACCGTGCAGTATGAGAGGAAGTATGGCCAGCGCTTGGCCCCGCTGCTGGTGGAGCAGTGCGTGGATTTTATTCGGGAGCGAGGTCTTACGGAGGAGGGGCTCTTTCGGATGCCTGGCCAAGCCAACCTTGTCAAAGATCTGCAGGATTCTTTTGACTGTGGAGAGAAGCCCCTTTTCGACAGGTGAGTTGACATCACCAAATTCAGGCTGGTTTATCTGTGGCTTGTAAAATCTGTCAGGAATGGCCTTGCAGGGGCTATTCCCGTTTCCACACTGTTGTTCTCATCGTTTAAAGTGCCACTGGGGCTTTTATCTGCACGGTGTTGGGTGTGGAGGCCTCCATTCAGCTAATTGCTTGGGCAGAGAGAGAAATGGAAGCATTTAATCCAGATGGGGCTGTGTTTCAGTCTAAGCACATGTTGAATGAAACACATTACTAGGTTTGGGTGCCACACACTCAGCAGTTGGTGGGATCCCACGGTGGAAATGGATGTGACAGAGGTGAACTAAGGTGTTTTACTGCTTTCAGATGTTGCATGCTCCTTTGCCACAACCACAGCAGCAATATCATGACTCTTCCTCTGTCACCAGGTTTGACAATGGTCACCACCATCTCAAACATCTTCCCTGGCCATTACGTGTGCAATGCACAGAATTAGTCAGTGTGTCATAACAAAGCACTTTCTGACCCCAGAAGAATTTTTGGACAAAACGGTTATTTTTTTAGTCCATAATGTCAGCAGCTGAGGTGGAACATCTAGTTCAAAACTGAATATATCTTTTGCTGTTCAACCAAACTTGATTCAAGCGTTTCTGAGATTGCTGTGTAGCACTGGGAGTTTTAGCTCAGACAGAGGATAAACGGTAGAGACTCAACTTCAGATCAGCTCCCACGGGAAGAGCGTCAGCCCCGGCTCCGAGCGCTCCATCCAAGGTCAGCCAGGGAAGGGAGCAGCTCTCGGCTGCGCTGTCTCTGCCTTGGCTCTGAGCCCAGACCATCAAATCATCAGGAGAGTGGATGCTGCAGGCAAATCCTGTCCATACTGTGTACCCAGCATTGCCCCTTGGGAAGGGCAGCGTGGGGCTACCCTAAACAGTGCTTTGAGAAATGGGCCTTGACCCTAACAGAGACCTTGAACTCCAGGGACATTTGGCTCCGAGGCCGTTGTGTAGGTCTGGCCCAATCTCCATCACAGGTCCAGAAGCAGGATCAGATCTGGGATCTTGACTTGGAGACCTGGCTCCATTTCTTGCTGGAATTCCCTAGCAAAATATTCCCAGGTGATGCAGGCAGCACCGGGTACATGCCCAGCATGTTAACCTGGGGAATCACTTCCAGTCTCGACATTGCCAACAGCATCCCTGCCTCCTGCTGCAGGGAGAGCTAGTGCTCTCCTGCGTGGGCAGCGCAGGCTCATCCTAGGAAGAATATCCTTAGAGTTTATTTGGAACATTCTTCTAATTCTTCCCTCCCCTCAGCTTCCTGGACCACCCATCCTCCTTTCTTTGATTCTTAACCACAGCCATTATTTGTTCCCTAAATGGAAGTGTGAAATATTTAGAGATGTTTTCATGAAAAAATAAAGTTTGAATTCACCAAGTCGTCTCATTTCATCTTTTCTTGAACAAAATCTTTGTATTTTTAGCTGAATGTCTGGGTGTCCTAGTTCAGAATGAGAATTATCTTCATCGGTGAAGCAAAGTTATTCTGGAAAATGCTCATATTCTGGAACAGGAATATCTATGGCAGGAATTAATTAGGAATGAGGGTTTCACTTTCATCTTTTACCTTAGTCTACTCTGCACTAACTTCATTGTCATGAAGATAAGGCAAAGCCTCCCCCCAGCATTTTCAAAGCAGAAAGCACCTTTATTTCCATAGGCATTTGCACTGGGTGAATAGATCAGTGCTAAGTCTCACCTTTATCAGAGGCTGTAAAGATCTCTGTGAAGGAATGCCTGCCTTTTGGGTAGCTGATCTGAAATGTGATAATTGAAGGTTCAGTACAGAGTTAAAGGAGAGAAGCCTCGGGGTATGCGAGAGGGTCCCCCTCACGATTGCCTTTTGCTCTTTCCACCAGGTCTGTAGGGACCCGTAGGCCCAGGTCTCTGGTCTCTGACGTGTGCAGTCACAGGGAGATGCTTCTGTTCCTCACCAGCCTCATTTTCTCTGTGTGTAACTAAAACTCTCTGTATATGGCCTAGGCTACCTAGGCAGCAGCAAATATCCATGTGCTTGTTTCCAAATCAGGTGAAAAGAATATCCCTTTTTTTCCCCCACTAGTTGCAGTCAGTGCTTTTAGACTGTTTAGATATTCCAAATGTTAGAGCCTGCCTGCTCCGTGGTGGAGCAGATCTCTGTGATACCTGACAACTGACATACTTATTTCTAAAAGGTTTGCTTTTCCAATTTGGGTTTTAAATGCAAATGCCTATTCTTAAGAAAGGCCAAGTGTCGCTGTTTTGGAAGCAGCTCCAGCAGTCTGCTCCTAGTGCACTTCCCTGCCACTGGAAATTTGGCTGGATTTCACACGGCCTTTGGGATGACACAATAACTGGAGCCAGCTGACCTGAGGCTGTGGCCTGGGCTCTGCTTCTAAACAATAATCATAGCTACCATCCAAGCCTGAAACTCCATGCTAAAAAAGAAGAAAATAATAAAGGTACTGACCTCATTTGTAAAGCATTCCTAATTGACTGAAGAAAACCACTAGGTGAAACTGTGGTACTCTCAAGTACGATGGAGCTGTTTATTAGGAATGGCATTATCAGCATTAATGGCAAGTGGTAGCTGCTGGCAGCTTCTTGTTGTAATTTTTCCTCATTTGTTTTAGCTGTGTGTCCCCAGAATGCTTAAAGCACACTAAGCAGAAGAGATTCAGCTTTCAGATAGAGGTGAGGATTTGAAGGATTTGAGGATCCTGATGTGTTTTTCTTTAAAGACTGCCCAGGCAATGGTGAGGAGCTGATAGGGAGCTGCTGACAGAATCTTGACAAAATGGGAGATTGCCCTTGTTGCCAGGTAGACCCTTCTGCCCAGTACAAACACGTGGCATTACAGCTTCCTTCCACATGCCTACTTTGTCCCTGTCCCTAAGAAGAGGGACTTTGGTGCACCCCCCCAAAAAAGGCGTCATGCTTTGGGGTAGTGTGGGTTTCTAAATTTCCTTCCCTCTTCTCTATTGCAGCAACACAGATGTTCACACTGTGGCGTCCCTCCTGAAGCTTTACCTTCGAGAGCTGCCAGAGCCTGTCATCCCCTTTGCCAAATACGAAGACTTTCTTTCTTGCGGACAGCTGCTCTCAAAAGACGAGGGAGAGGTCAGTGATCCTTCTAATCTGCCTCCTTCTACCTCGAAAATCATTCCCAAGACTCAGGGTAGCACAGCTTTCTTCTTATCACTTTTCAGTCTTGATTTAAATCTGTAAAGTTCCCAGAAACCTTCCCCTGAATTTTCCCAAACCTGTGAATTGGGCGTTAATATCACAGACTCCGGCTTGAAGCAGGAGCTTTTTTGAAGTCAATCTTGTAGCCTCACGCTTCTTTCTTTTGAACAAAGCTGTTCTTTAGCTTAATCAGCGAAAGATGCAAGGTAGGAGATCTGGGTTCCTTTCCCAGCCTTGCTGTTGACTCATTAGCAAGCTGTATGAAGTCACTCCCTCTCTCTCTGTTTTTGGTTTCATGTATTGGAACAGAACAGCATGTCTGCTTCCCAAAGTTTTTGGTTGATGAGATATTGATCGCTGCAGTGGTCTTAGTATTTCTTAGAGGAAAGGCACCACAAAAGGGCAGGCTGTAATATTATCCCAAAACGGGGCAAATAATGCTATGAATACTTTGCCAGACCCTTCTTCTGATGTTCCTCTCTTCAGTTTCCAGGCAAGGGAAGGGGCTGACAAAAAACCTCCAAGTCTGTGGCAATCATGGAAATTTTGATTCACTGCTTGGGAGGAGCAGGATAATTAACAATATGATTAATTGATCTGTTTCATCCGTATTGTTCCTCTTGTGGTGAGGCTTGAGCTCTTTGCTGACTGCAAAGGCACGTTGGATCTGGTCTAATATGGGTGGAACTGTGCCACCTTCTAAAACAGAGGTTTAAGGAAGCTGTAAGGGTTGTTGTGTCAGCTAAAGCAGCAAAGACCTGAGGGCTTATAAATCACAGCCCACAGTTCTGCCCCTTTTCTGTGTGTGGCCTCAAGAGCGTGCTCACATCTTTGGTGGGACTGTAAAAACTCCTCTTGCCTGAGAGCCTGGGGTTCATCTTCAGTTCGAGTTGGCAGAATGCTCTGGGGAGATTCAGTACTTCATGGTGTCCACAGGAAGATGCTTGTTTGCAAGCATCAAAGGTAGCACCTCTAGTAATGTCATTTCTTTAGGGATAAAAGGCAAGTTTGCTACTGTCTGTACTCACATGGTGAGTAGTGTGTACTCACAGCATTGTTACCACACGTGGTTGTGCATTTGCATCCTGGCCACAGCCACGTCTGTGTGTCAGTGCACTGGTGTCATCTTTTAATAGCTGCCCATACGTGTCTGCTAGCTCTGAAACGGGCTCATTTTCTGCCTTATTCTCAGTGAATTCAGGTATCTCCTCAGGGGGCTGTGTAACAGGCAGCGGCCATGGCTGATTTCACCAGAAAGAGCAGCAGAGCTGCTCTGGTCATGGAGATATGCAGAGTGGGAGCTCTGGGGTGCATTGCACGCTGTTGCACAAGAGTAGAGGCACCGCCAAGTTGGGCAAACATAATTGTGTATCTCTGCTCAGCTCATTAACGAGGGAGTTCGCCCGATTTTGCCTGCACAGGCTGCAGCCCTTTGCGAAGCAACATCTGTGTTGGGTTTGTGGGAGCAAGGCCAGACCCGGATGAGTTGCAGCGCTCTATTCCCTTGGGATTAGAAAGGCAACGAGGAGCAGTGGGCAGCAAAGATAAGAGCTCACACAATACCATACTGCTGGCAGCACACAGTTGTCCTGGTTAAGCTGCTCTTGTAAACATCACCGTTTTCTTTCGCTGGAAAAATCTGGAACCCCAACAAGGGCTGTTGGCTTTTTGGGAAGGGAGGGAGGAGCAGGCCCACCGCAGGCGGAGAGGTTGTACGTGCGGGGCAGCGCGTGGAGCAGAACGTGGCACAAAGTCATACCCAGCCTGTAGGGCTTGACTCGCCTCCCCCCGTGGAAGATCCCCCTGCTCAAAAACGTGGTTTCACTGAAACCGCAATTTTTTAGCGCAAAATGTCAAGCAGGGAATTTCAAAGAAGAAAAGTTTCGGTTTTGGAAAAGTATTTGGAAACAAAATGCGTTCTGCTGTTTTAATTTGAAGTACTATTTTGCTTTCAGTTTTCACTTGGAAGTTTGGAATGAGACTTTTGGACTCAACACATCATTTTCTTTACTTTTGTGCAACCACCCCTCCGATAAAACCAGAATGACTTGAGGCAAAATAGCCGTTCAGATAAAATTGTTGGCACCTCCCGTTGCTACATTGTGCCCATAACTAGGAATGATGATGATGATGTCAGCTTGGCCTGATTCCCATCTCCAGCACTGCCCAAAGCTTCCTAGTTTTTCATTCAGATTGCTGTTTGTCTTCACTCTCCATTCAGCTCTTCCCTGGTGGTGGAATGCAAACACAAACCTACCAGAGACCTCAGGGTGCTCTCAGGCCTCCAGGTATCTCAGCAGGACTGAAGCATTAATAAAGATTTTATTCTGATCCCACCTGGTGGAGAAGAGGGATTGAAAATGAAAAACAGTTTCAGAGGAAGAGTAATGGAAAGATCTTTGAACCTCTAAAACCCACTTTGAGTCCGAGGTGACACGTGGGGGTGTTTCAGCCTCCGCCGCTGCCTGTGCTCCAGAGATGCCACGGCACTTCTGGGGGCTGAGCAGGTGGCTTTCAGTTTTTAAAGAGGGGTTTGAATTTGGGTGAACATCTAAGTGTTGCTAGTTTTCCAGCCCAACCAGAAGCTCCAAATTGGTGCCAATCTGTTATATGCACAGTCCTTGGGTTTGGGATTATTCCTTGGAAAACCTGCATTTTTGGTAAATTAGACAAGCAGCACCTCTGTTTCTTGCCAGGCTGAAGCCATAAGTTTGCATCCAGTGGAGCCAAGGTATTTTAATTCAGAGGACTTGAAATACAATGCCAAATAGCATCCCGATTTCTGAAATCAATTTTGAAATCAATTGGGTTACAGAGCAAAATTCAAGAGGGAATTAGGTTGGTTAGCTCACCTATTTCCAGTTCAGACTCCTCACTTGAAAGCTGGATGACCTGAACAACTGACCTTAACCTTCCCATCAGCAGCAACTGCCCTGGATTCCAATGGTTTCAGAAGTTTAAAAAATAGGATTGAGATTTTCAATAGTAATTGGTCTTTTATTGTTGTTTCCCCCCCCATCGTTGTCACTGTTAAACCAGCATAATTTTTAAGCTAAGGAATGGAAAAGGACTTGCTGCTTTTAGGAATTCTTTTTTTAAGTTTCAGGTTTTTATTAGAGGAGGGTTTTTTTGTGCTAGGACATATATAATAAACAAGTGTCTATACATTCAGGACACCAAGGAGGGAGGCAGGAATACTGGCTGCTCTCTGGGTCTTTCTGACTTGTCTAGATCAAAGCAATCAGGAAGATCTCACAAGAGGCTGGCCACCAGAATTCCCTCCCTAACAGTCCTTAATAAAGCAAGGAAAGTTGGAAACGAAGGTCCAACTTGCACTGCTTTGGTTTGGAACCAGCTGCTTCTGGAATCTCTCCCCCATTAGTTAGCCTCCCTCCATCGTTAGCAGCTATGGCTCTTCTCAAATGCCCCTGGGTATCTGTTTTCCCACAAAGGGTTGAGTTGTCTCAAGAAATAAGGAAATCTCCAGGGCAACTGCAGCATTGATGGGAACAAGCTTGGGACTGTGGAAGGACAGTAGTCTTCTGAGTCAGAGGTTTCCATTAGATGATTTCAGTAGCTTCAGGGGTTTAAGTCATTCCTCCAGCAGATGTCTCATCTTACATTTTAATGTAAAGACAGAAATTTAATGAGGGAGTATGTCACAGCTCATAATAACTGCAAATGGAAGCGAGTAATTAAAAAGGAGGTAGTTGAATTGGAATGCCATTTAGCTTTTTTAAGAAAAAGATCTCTCTGCTGCTGAGTTGAGCGTTACTGAGATGTGTTTGTGCTACACTCAGTGCCTCAAAGTTTCCAACAGCCCAGATGCTGCAAAGGCACCTTTGCTGGTACGTTTATACCGGTGCCAGCGGGCAGACTTTGAAGACCAACAGGCCTCGCTAATTGAAGGCTTCTGCATCAACCATGAAAGCTGGCGGGAGGATTTCTACTGATTATGAGAACTGAGTCGAGTTTTGGACATTGTGGTTTTTGGTAAGGCACAACACACTGGATGCCACCTCCTTAAAAGCAAAGGCCCTTGTGTTATTACTTGTTGTTCACGGTTTTGATTCTGGAAAGAGGACTTTGTAGTACTGAAGGAAAGTCACGTCTGCTTTGCATCATTTATATTAATAGCTCTCCTCCTTGTTTTTCCTGTCCCTCAGGGTACCCAGGAACTGGTTAAACAGGTGAAGAATTTGCCCCAAGCCAACTACAACCTCCTCAAATACATATGCAAGTAAGTGAAATTAATTAAGGCTTGGAAAAGTCACAAAGTTTTGTGAGGCTCAGTCTCGTATGCAAATAATTTACTCTGAAAGTATGAATATTCAAATATCACTAACATGTAAGTTACTGCTCCCATAAAACACGTGGAGGTGAAGGTGCAGCCTGCCTGAAGGAAGCTCTTGGCTTATCCCAGAGCATCAGCCAAGCAAATTGCTGTCACCCACAGAATTGGCAGCAGGTGTGAGTGATAATAATGTGTTAATGTCGTTTATTCCAGAAGCATTTAAAAACTAGTAAAGAAAGACATTTGTTCCCAGGTACTCCACACTTGGAAGATTTATCTGAGCAGCTTCCATAGCCATTTGTTTTAATATCTCAGGACCTCAAAACATGAATGGCTGAGGCAGGGGAGTATAATTATACATGTTTCTAAGTGAAGAACTGAGGAAAGGAAAGACAAGTAGAATTTTCTCCTGATTCAGTGGAGAAAACCAAGGATTCTTGGGTCTCAGCACAGTGTCTGTTGCAGGGCAGAGACACAGAAAACATGGCAGTGCCTGGAAAAGTCACGCTGCAAAGTAGGAGCATTCAAAGCTTTGCCAAGTAGTGCAGAATGAGAAGGGAAGTTTTTCCCTGGTAACACCCATCCAATCAGCCAAAAATTAACAATAGATCGGGGAAAGGAGTACAGAGAGAGTGAGATTATTCACTCCTGAGGCCACTGAGTCCTGTTTCCTGCTGTTGTAGGTTTGTATGTCAGTCCTTTTTACAACTTGGTGATTATGTACAGGCTGTTGAGGTGTCTGTTACAGCCTTTCTCTTCCTATGACCCCTCTTGGGAGGATGAGTATCCAAGCTGCGTTGGTCCCCAGAATAATTTCAGATGTTAGGGTTGTATAAATACAGGACAAAATCGTTCCTGCCCCTCAATGAGAAGTGATTTACTTATTATTCCTCTCCTCCTTTGAATTTTCTGGGGGGGCTTTTCAAGGTTCCTTGATGAAGTTCAGGCTCACTCCAGCATTAACAAGATGAGTGTCCAGAACCTGGCTACAGTATTTGGACCGAATATCTTACGGCCCAAAATGGAAGATCCGGTGACCATGATGGAAGGTAGGTACTATTTTTGTGACATAACATGCCACCTGTGGTTTGGAGCTGTAAGATTATGCTGAAAGGTGGTAGCTGTATCACCTGACTGTAGAGACAAGAACAAGTCAAGCAACCCCTAAAATGAAAGCTCAAATTCTTCAGAGGGACCGTGTTGAGGTACCAAAGTGCTGTCATGTGGTGTTGGTGCATTTTGGTGGTGAGACAGCCCCCTGTGAAGGACATCCAGCCCACAACCTAAGAGCTACTGTAGGTTTTGCCGCACCACGGTGGTTAAAACTAGGTGTCTTAGAAGTGTTGTCATCTAAGCAGGCTGTGTGTGGGTCACAACTTCACACAACCCAAGGAGTAAGTTGAAAAACCTGTTAATTTTGGATGCAAAAATCTGAAGCTTGAAAATTATCTGCCTCCATCTGGGTCAGAAAATGCCCAGGACGTGATCTCTGTCTGGCTGACCCTAGAGCAGGGACACAGCCCCTCTCCTGGGGGACAGTGGAGCACAACTACCGTGGGGCAAATTTTAGCAGAGAATGTGCCTCAGGTTTTGTGGGATCTTGGCAACTGATGGATCCATCCAGCATTAGGCACAGATGGAGATGCTGTATCCAGGCTGTCTGAGCTCAGCTCTGGCCCTGCTCCCTGGCTGCAGGGGACAGCTGATGGGGTGTCCTGTGTGATCTGTCACTGACCTCCAGCACTGTCCTGCCCCTGCAGCAGTGACAAGTGACCTCTGCAAGGCACTGCAGGTGTGTACCCCACAGGTAACAGGTCACCTTCAGTGCACGGTCTGACAGACTGTTGTTGTTTGGGGACTCCTGGTTGCCACCGAGATGCCACCCATATTCTTAAGCATAAATTTGAGACCTTCCCCTCAAAGAAGGTAGAAAAACGTGAGGAGGAGGAAAATGGAGTGCAGGAGCAGATGCTGAGTTATTCAGTTACAAAGGTGAGGATGTGTTGTGTGATGCTGTGACTTCCCCTAGTGGCCAGCTGGCTGGCGTTGGTGACAGTCCTACAGCCCTGGCCAACAACGTTCTCTCTGTCCAGTTGCTAGAGATGACAAATTTGGGGGTGAGTTCACCTCAGGCGTTTCATCACACACTTCAGCTGATGGCAGAGGTGCTTGTCCCGTGTGTAGGTGCAGAGGTGCCACATGTGCTGGGGGTCTTTCTTAATCATCGTATCGAAACACCACAGTGACCTGACCTGGAATTCTGCATTACCACAGACCCAAACTGCAGAAAAATGGGGATCTGGTGACTGGATTTTTAGGCTCATTCATTATACTCATAAACAACAGCAATGTTTTGTTTTATTGCTAGCTGAGGACAGAAGATTGGTTAAATAAAAATAATGGAGAAGTGGAAAGGCTCTCAATGAATTTTTTTAGCATCAGGGTAAGATGGATCTTCTAAATCCACTGATACAGAAAAATACCACTGCCAGTTCTTAACAAAAAAGCATTTTAATTGTGTTTCTCTTCAAAATTAAACCATGATGTTCAGATAGAAGTATCTGAAGTTTGACAGCTAAATTGTTAGGAATGCCCTTATCTCCAGAGAGGTTTATTTCTCTTTCTGCATTCACAGACATGAAATAGAAGTTGTAGGTGAGCTCAGCACCTCTGTCTGTCAGGCCAAAAGCTCATTATTGAATTCAGGCTCTTATCTTCAATCCCTAAGTATGTAAGTCTCATTTTCTATTTCAGATGATACTTTAAGACAGAATTACATATTCATTGTTTTTAAGGTTTTCCACAGTTGTAGGAAGTGCTTGGCATTTGGTTTGGTAAGTGGTGATCTCTGATAGTTCAGAATGGTCTACTCCCCTACTGCAAAATGACAACAGCTCATTTATGTGGATTTAAATAATTGCAAGTACTTTCTGTACTTGCTGCAAACCCTCTGCAGGTGCAGGTGCCGTACAGATGCCATACGTTCTGCAGGTTCCTCTATACCCTGGGTGCAGCAGAAGGCTGAGCTGAAATTTCTGGTTCTACAAACACCAGCTCTGGGCTCTTTAAGACCATGGAACTGGATGCAACGTAGTTGTAGGAACCTGCTGGTTTTGGAAGCTGCCCAGAGCAGTGCTCTGTCCCAGCTCATAGGCTGGTGTGTCCAGGACCTGGCATGAATCTCTGCTCAGGGCTCTGCTGTTCTGCATGGATGCAAATGTTGAGACTGATGATGAGGAGACTGAAACATCTCTCTGCTGAGGAAAGGCTGAGGGTCTTGGGTCTTTTTACTCTGGAGAAGAGAAGACTGAGGGGGGGTCTGATCAACACCTAGAAATACTTCAAGGGTGGGTGTCAGGAGGATGGGGCCAGGCGTTATCAGTGGTGCCCAGTGACAGGACAAGAGGGAACGAGCACAAACTGGAACATGGGAAGTTCCATCTAAACATGAGGAGGAACTTCTTCACTTTGATGGTGGCAGAGCCCTGGCAGAGGCTGCCCAGAGAGGTGGGGGAGTCTCCTTCTCTGGAGAGATTCAAAACCCACCTGGACACATTCCTGTGTCATCCTCAAAGGTGTCCTTAATTGCTAGTGATCATTTGTACAGTGATCACTAGTCAGCCACATTCACAAGCTGGACAGGCACCTACATCCTTCACAGTCCCCATTTCCACCAAAGGGAATGATTCCTGCCTCTTGTGGCCCTGTACAGAAAGGCTCAGAGCACTTGGTTGTGGTGGCCTGCCTGGTGGCCACGGAAGCTCTCAAGGAGCTCGCAGGGCATCGCAGAGGCAGGGGTGAGCATTTGAGGTCTTCCATGTCTCATCAACCTCTTGCCTTTGCTTTCTCCCCACAGGCACCTCACTGGTTCAGCACCTGATGACGGTGCTGATCAGTGAACAAGGGAGGATTTTTGCTGTCCCTCAGGCAGAGGTGCCAGGGAACCAGCTGGAAATCAGGCCCGTTCGTCAGCGCAGTACCGTGGAGTGGATCTCTGAGGAGGATGGGGAGGACAGCAGGTCAGAGAACAGCGTTCCCAGCCCTGCTGATTTGCCCTCAACCAATGCCGTGGCACTGGAGGCCACTCCTGGACCTGTGGTGAAAAACACTCCTTCAGAGCCCAGTGGCAAGTTGACTCAGCCAGCCACTAGCCCCAGTAAAAGAGTGCAGACCCTGCCTCCGTGGAAATACTCCTTCCGCCAGCAGGGAGCACGGTCTGTGAGTCCAAAGCTGGGCAGCTCATCCTTAGACATCCCCAACCTCTCCTCCAGTGGGAACTGGTTGATGAACGGACTCTACTCCCTCCGAGGCCACCGCCGGACAGCCTCTGGGGAGCGGGTTAAAGACTCCTGTTCTTCCCAGAGACTTTCCACTTACGACAACGTCCCTTCATCCAGCCTCTCCCTCAGCACACACAGCATGGCCAGCACCACGTGGTCCACGTCGTCATGTGAAATCTCCGTGATGGACTCGGTCAGCAGTTGCCCAGCTTGCCGGGCCAGTGACTCTTCTGCGTTAAGCTCCCTCAAAACAGAGTGGGTAACTCAGGGCTCGCTGTCTCCCAGCGAGGTCAAGATGGCAGATCTGGAGAACAGCATGGACAGGTATGAAGTGTGTAGCAGCAGCACCAGCAGCGAACAGAGCAACCCGGCTGCAGCTTCCAGAGACTCCGCCAAATGCTCCAAGGCCTTGCAGAGTTTGGTGGTGGAGCTAAAGACAGAGCTGAGCAAACAGAGGACTGAGTATGAGATGAGTATCAAAAGGTAATGTCACCTGCAGGGGGGACAAGGAGGTCATCTGTTGGCATTCCCCGTGTTTGAACTTGGGCTACCAAGAGTATCAGGTTCTCACACCTGGTTTGGGGTTGGAAGAGAGCAGATTTGGTTCTGCTTTTTCCTCACTGCTCTCTGAATCCAACTTTTCTCTCTCTCTGATCTAAGAGGATCAGAAAAATGGGATTTCCATCACTCAGGGAATGTCAGTATTTCACATTCTCCTGGTTTTACTGGAAATCAGAGCTGCACAGGTCATGCTAAAGTCTGCTCTCTCTGTGTGTCCCGGGAGAATCAGAAAAACAAACGTTTGGAGGGAGGGGTTGGGACCCAGGATGATCAGGCTTGAACAAGGAACTGTGCAGGTGCCGAGGTTCGTACCAAATCAGTCTGAAATTCAGGGCTTTTCTCTGCTTTTCCCAACGGAAACGTTCTTCAGGGAGTTGACCTTGTCTGTTCTCTGGGTTGGGTTATTTGGTTAGTGATAACTAGGAGGTTGTTATTTATTCATTTGTGTGAATGAATGTACAAGTTTTTACGACTGTAAGGGCTTAATAGAATGATTTTCAGGCAGGTACTCAGGGAAATACGCACACAAAATATTGTTGCTTAAAGGAATTAGACACATTTTAATGTACAGCCATGTGCAAAATTGCTTATAATACAGAAGCAACGTCATTGGCCTGGGCTCTGCAGCACCGGTACCTGGCACTGAAGAAGGGCTACAGTCCCATTTCTTACAAATAGTTGAGTTCTCGGCATTTCTTTTGTCTGTTAAGGTGATAATATAATTCTCCTTCAATTATTAAAACAGTGGTAGCTTTTACATGCCTGGATTTCCAGTCAGTCTCCCAAAGGTGGTACCAAAAGCAGGGGTGACCATGAGGATCACGTAGCACAGCTGGAGACTGGTTGCTGCCTTTCTTTTTTTTCCTCAGTAAAGTGATTTCTTAAAAAAAATGCATCTGAGCTCTGATCTCTTCCAAAGGTGGGAATTCCACCTGCCACCTTCCTGCTTTAGTTTATGGTTTCTGCTGGTGGTGCTCTGGCAGCCTCTGCAGCTTTTCTGCCTCCTGCCTTGGTGCCGTGAAGCTGGAAGGAGAATCGAGCCGTGTAGCCATTTCAGTTCCCACCTGAGATAGGAGCTGACCCCCCCTCCCTGCTGTGTTCCAGGTAGAAGAGCTGTGAGGAGGACACCACCAATTGCTGGCACTGGGTGTTGGGAAAGGTCTGAGAAGGAGGACGATAGTTCATGGCTTATTTGGGTTTTTTTAAGCTGCCTGGCTGGTGCAGAATGGGAGGGAAAGGAGGCCACGTGCCAGGGCATCTAATTCTGCAGAGCTGGCCAAGGCTGGTTGCAGGGATTCAGCGCAATAACCAGAAAGGAGACCAGGCTGTAAAACTTAGAAATATGTATCTGCACATTTTTTCCTGCTGTTGAGGGGGAAGAGATGGCTTTTCCACCTCTTATCAGTAAAACTGTTCCAACGGGGCCTTCAGCTGTTGACATCAGGGACGTCCAGAAAGACCTGTCTTCATTCCAGCTCCACCACCTGCCTTTCCCTTCGGTGGGACAGGGAGAGGGAGAGGGCTCTGGGGCTGGAGCAGGGGCTATGAATTGGCCAGGTCTCACAGGGCAGAGTAGCTCAGAGGAAAATGCCTAATGAACTCATAGTTTCATAAAACCAGGCAAGATGCAATCACTGCCTTTTTATCTTCAAGAGGACGACTCCAGCTGGTTGGGATTACAGCCCCAAGGAGCTTGCTGTCAAGTCTGGGAATTTCAAGCCAAGTTTTTCAGCTCTCAAAAAATTTTGCAATGTTTTTACTACATCTGCAGCAATTCACACGTGGGAAAATGTGTCCCTTTCGAGACCCAAGTCTGCTCCTTTGCAAAGACAGGAGCTGACGAGCAGGGAAGTGGAGCCCACTTTGCAGGGAAACTTCGGGCTGCCTCAGTAGCTTTATTTTATCGAAGATAATTTAGTCCCCAAAAGTAACAATTAGTTGCTTTACAATTGTACGTGTGCTTGTGTGGTTTGCACAACTCGGTGTGTGGAGCAGGGCATGTCTTAATGAAGGAATATGAGCTTTTTGTTGGCACGTACATAAGCGGAGGGAAAGCAGAGTCAGTACCTGCCTGGGGCAGAGCTAAGGAGCACTTGCTGATGGAAAAGCTGTTATTTATCATCATCAACTGCCCATTTTCTCTCTCTTAGTCAGAGGGAGGCAAGTTTTATGGCCTTCCTGTAACCAGTCTGTTCCAGAGCATTTCTCCCTCGAGGTTAGTGCAATTATCAGGCATTCTCTGTTGAGTTTCAGTAATTCAAGTTCACCACCTGGGACTCTTAAGAAACTGGAAGTATCTTGGCGAGGACTATTATGGTGTGTGTGTGTGTGGAAAGGCAGCAAGTGCTGTGACCCTGTGGAATTCAGAGCATGGCCAGCTAAGTCTGGGCTGCAGCAGCTGACCCCTAGGCTTCCTGGTGGAAAAAGTTAATTTAGAGCTGTAGGAGGCAACAGAAAATCTCATACAGGGGGGTCGGGGGGCAGTACCCTGGCTTCAGAAGAGTCCTCTTGTGTTACAGAGGACAGGTCCCTGGGTGATGAAAGTGCCTTTGTGGAAATGGGCACGTTTTCTGGAGACAAGCCCCATGTTTCTGTTTAAATCAGTGCAGCTGTAGGGCTGTGGGACTTTGTGATCAGGGCACCCGTGTGTGACTTCTCTCACTTGTTGGGACACTTGTGACAATGTCGGTAACGCCATCCTTAGCTGCATGAGAAGGGACGGGCTGAGGGGATGCGCTGCCCTGCCTGCATCCATTGCCTCCATCTAACTGTAACCCTTCCACAGGGAAGCCCAGCTTCCCAGCTGGGAATTACATCTGATACTGATTTGTATTGGATGGGGCTTGGAGCAACCTGGGCTGGTGGGAGGTGTCCCTGCCCGGGGAACTGGATGATCTTTAAGGTCTCTTCCAACCCAACCCATTCCATCATTCCATGATTTATTTCTTTATTTCAAAGTTAGTGGACACTTTTCCCAGGAAACAGCCTAATTTCTTTTTTTTTTAAAATCACCCTCTCTAAATACACTAGTGCTCAGAAATTGCTCTCTGGGGACACTCCCTCCTGGGAATTAGCACCACCACTCCAGCTTGTGACTGGGAAGCCTGATGGGGGAGGACAGCAAGGATGGGCCTTCTGCCCCCTTTCAAAGCCAGAACCCACAAACCTTTCTCTTTGACCTCCTTAGAGAATCGTGTTAGAGCTTCGTGCACAGATAAATTTAAGGTCTGTTCTTCAGATTCTTCCTCATATGATTCTTCCTCATATGCTGAATTTTGTTAAACTTTGTACAGTTTGAAAAACTTTTTATTCCCCCTCCCCCCCCCAATGTCAGTGGATGGGTGAGGACCAGGACCTCACTCCTACCCCACCTCCAGGGATGTTCCTCTGTACTGCAGAGCCGTGTAGGGAAACACAGTATCAGGGTGAAAACAGAGGTTAAAAGATTATTTTGGAATTATATATTGGAACCCAGACTGAGGAGTTAATGCATCTCCTCAGACGTTCAGGCTGGTGCCCAAAACATTGTTTGCTAAGACCTGACCGTATTTTCTTCAGGTACAAACAGAGGAGGCTCCAAGTCTCTGCCCTTAAACTCAACATTAATGAAATGGCAATTAGAGCCCTCCTTTAAACCTTCCTCTTACAACGAAGATAACATATTTATTACAACTATCAGCAGTAATTATCCAGCCACTTAAAAAAAAAAACACCCTCTTTTTTTCTTTTCCTTTCTCTCCTTTGGTTTTAAGAATTGAAGAAACAAGTGCAGACCTGAGGAAACAAGTGGTTCGATTAGAAGAAGAACTGGACCAAGAACGAAAGAAATACACGATGCTGGAGATAAAGCTGAGGAATTCGGAACGTGCTCGCGAAGACGCTGAGAAGAGAAATCACCTCCTCCAGAAGGAAATGGAAGAGTTTTTTTCAACATTAGGCTGTTTAACTGTTGGGAGTCGAAGCGCTAAAGTCCCCAAGTAGAACGAGCTGATGTACAGCGTAGAAAACTGTATTTCTGGCAAAAACCAGGGGAAAAAGAAATGCACATTTTGTTCTGTTGTTATACTCATGTATCATGAGTAATTCTACAGTGATTGTGCTCTCGGTGACACTTGCTCTCTTGTCTTTACACGTGCTGTAGTGTTTGGGCCGGCTGGGAGAGACTGCGAACCGTTAATGCTTGGAAGTTAGATGTCAGATTGCCAAGAAAGAGTTGGGCAGGCTTTTTATCCATAAATTAAAAGATATTATTCTCCATCCTGTACCGCTGCCACCTTCGGACCTGCTGCCCCATCCCTGTGCTGGCAGAAGGACAGTGGAAGGTCCTGCGGGGTTGGGGTTGGGGTGGGGGGTGGCCAGAAGCCATGGAGGGGCTGAGCCTGGAGCCCAGGGCTCCCTACAACTTGCCCCTGGGACGATGCAGTTCCAGGATGTCACTGCCACCTCCAGTGTGGTTTAGCAGATGGATTTAACGAGCTGGTTTTTCTCCCCACCCTCTACATAAAGTTTGTTCGAATTTCTCATTCCTTAAAGTGGCATTGTTTTATGAAGATAATGTGAAATCGAAGTCTACAAAAGGAGCAGAAGACACCAAAATATCTGACAAGTCGCTAAAATGCCTCCCTTACTCCCTGAATTCCAGCATTTCAAATATGCAACTTCTTAAACTGTATGTCAGTAATAATCAGATCAGCCACACCAGTTCCCCAGAACTTTAAATACGTGCATTTTGCCCTAGGTACCTGGGACTTTTCTGAGCCAAAAATAGAACAGTAGTAGCTGCAAGAACAGAAAATAATCTCCCGAGTTGGTATGTACTGATCAGACATCAAGGTAGGAGAAGAAAGATTCTTATCATCAAAACACAGCCACCTGCTGAGGGCTTTTTTATCTCTAAAACTCTAATAGCAAAAGCTACGGTAGGAGAAATCAGTGCAGTTGGGAAGGGAGGGGGAGGGTAAGGACAGACGTGGGGAGTAAAGGGGGTGGGATCTGTCTTTAACCTTCCCAGGACAATTTCCACTTCACTCCTTCTAACAACCAGGCTCCTGACACCACCTGATTTATTTTTTCTTGCCGTTAGCTCCCGGTGGGGAGGTGAGGGGACAGGAGGGGGCATCACAAACAACCCAGCGGCCTAAATTCGTTACTTCTACTAAAGACAAATCACTAGAAACGAAGCTCTAAGTTCCAGGAAGGAGCTGCCAGGGCTGACTTCCCCTTCCAGGGACGACTTTGAGAAGTTCCACAGCAAGTTCTTTCTTTCAGCAGCTTGAGCTTGAGCTGGGCTGGGCTCCCAGGAGACACATCCTTACCAGAGACAACATGAGCCGGCTACAGGGAGAGCACAGGCTGTAGTGAAGGTGCTTGATTTTTTGTGGGTTTTATTTTTAAATACTAAAAACATGACCTGAATCTGTCTTTTCTTACTAGAGAATAGAACTCACTGTCTGGAAATAACCTTAGAGTGGGCTTTTTTACCTACCAGCAGCTTGTACATCCTTCAGCATCGACTTTCTCCTCATCCTCTCGCAGACATCAGGTATTTCGATATTTGACCATCGCGCAGTTACCTTGTTTCTACCTCACTGTAACGCTTCTCCTCCCCGTAGAAGTGCAAACCGCTTAAAGTGAGCAAAAAGAAACATTTCAACCTGATTTTTCCTGCTTAAGACAAGTCAAACAAGGTGGTAAAAATTAATTCAGTTGTTTCACAACATTTTTCCTTCTTCCCAGACCATCCAGCGGGAGCACCCTGCCACCTGCAGGCACCAACATCCCCGTTTGCTTGTTTTTTTCCCCACCCAGTAGCCTTGCATCATCCCCCCCATAGTGACAACTCATCCTGCCAGGAATACAAGGGCCTGTTTTACCTGGAAACCAGGGTAAAATCCGTTCCTCTTTTCAGTGTCGTCAGAGAAACCAAATCCTCTCAAACCCATTAATGGAACCAACCCTTTCCCAGCCGGCTCCTGTGCTCCAGCACCAGCTATTCCTCTTGTTCAGGGGCAACAGATTCTAGGTCCTTTTGAAACCCACCCACTGGAGTAAAAGCAGGAGAGCAGCAGGAGGAGTTGCTGGACACAACCCGACAGGAACCGTATGGCCTTATCTGAGGAAGCCAACACTGATATTCCCAGCCTTGACTCCCGTTTCTGCGCTCTCCTTCCGTCCACTTCATCCATCAAGACACCACTCCTCGGTACTTTCACTTCTTACAGCCCCCAGTTTAACGTGCCAGCTTTCCCAGCCAGCATTTACAAGCTCCAAGGTTTGTTACCATCAGTAGAACGTGAGGAAAGGCCCCCAGGCATCAGGTAGGTACATTTTTAGCATCGTTTCACTTGTGCCATCTTTCCAGCCTGGAACTCCCCTTCCAGCATCGTGCAGGGAAAACAAACAAACAAAAAAGTCTGTAAAAAAAATTTTTCAGCACAAGAAATCCAACACACACAAACATAAGCTTAAAAAAAAAATCAAATCTGTCGATCTCCAAATGCAGAGCGAGAAATAAACGTGAGTTACTGAATTACCTGCTTTCCACAGAGACTTCCACGGGGGCCAAAGCCACCCCCAGCCCAATCCCTGGCAGTAGCCAAGACTCTCCCAGGCTCCATAGTAATGTATTAATGGAATCAGCTGCACTTTATGTTAATGTATGCAAATAAAATAGAGCGTTTCTGAGCCTCCCAAGTAGCCGGTGTGGAGAAATGGAGCATGTACTGCCCATGGAACAGCACTGTCCCCATGAGCACGGTGACAGGACACAAACACAACTCGAGGGCAGCTCGAGCCTTTGGTTTAAGAAACTCCAAGACCCCTCAGGAAAGGCCGTAGCCCCCGGCAGAGGTGCCAGTGCAGGAGCTGGGCCCAGCCCCAAGGCAGCGCCTCCAGCAGGAGCTCTCCAGAAGGTGATTCGAGCCGTCGGGCTTCTCCCAGCCCCAGTTCTGAGAAGGATTCTCCCGAGGCAGCGGGACGGGACCCTCCTGTCGGACACTGGACGGGCCCCAGTTCCCTCCTCCTCCAGTGCTGGGGCTCAGCACCCGCATCCCCAGAGAAGAAGGGGCTGGAGGAGGCAGCGGGAACGTAGGGATGGATTCCCAGCAGCCGTTAGGGGCAGCCTGAGTCACACCCAAAGGCCACGGGAACAGAGAAATGGCAGGAACGTGTCACTCTCTGCCCACCAGGGAGCTCACACACAAGACAGGACTTTACGTACCATTAAAACCAGGCGACTTCCCAGGAAGGACCGATGCTCCTACGACACCAACCGCAGCCACGCGATGAAACCCACGTGAAAGCCAATCCAGCAAATGAAGAAGCACCAAATGCAAAGTGGCCAAGCTTTTTTTGTTTGTTTTTCTTTTTTATTTAAAATATCATTATAAGCAATTGACATACTCGGTAACGATGTATACATTCCAGTGGTGCACATGTAATGAGCTATGGCATGAACAAGTAAAAAAACCACAATGTTCTCAGTAATGCCCCACCAACAGCTTATTTGGAGGGAATAAAGGAAAAAGTATCAAATGTGGGGAAGAAAAAAAATATTAGCGTTTTCCCCAGTACTTTTAATGGTGTTTCTTCCCCTTCATAGTTCTTGGGACAAAGTAAAATTAAGAATACACTTCAAAAGGGGCAGAAGGAATGATCACAATAATTAGGGGTGGTTTTTTTTCTCAACTTTAGTAATAAAAGTTAAAGAACTCTCAAAAATAGACTAGATATTGGGCCTACAAAAGTAATTCATCTGTATGCAAAGCTTACCAAGAATTATTCCTTTTGTAAAATGTAAAGGATGAGCTGACATTACTAGTAAGCTATTTGTACCTACAAAACCAGACTACCATAATAAAATCACCAATTTACAGCTAACACCATATTCTAGATGTACATTACTGTACACAAGCTATATATTACACATGAACACCTTACGTGAAATAGATAAGAAACAGACTTACTGATCTCGTCTCAACATTGGCCAATAGGTTTTATTTTGATAAAGGGTAGTTTTCTATTCACATTCAGTGTAGTTCCAATGGCAAGGTTTCAGGGTTCCTGCTGCTGACTTCAGAAACTTAGAAAGTTACTGTGAGGTAGTTGAAGAAAACCCAGCTTCACTTTTGAACTGCAGAAGTAGAAACGCACCGGGATCGGCTTCCTAACACTGAGAGTAAATTAAACAACTGAAGATCTGGGTGGGCAGGAGAGCCTCAGCACATTTTGTCACTAAAACCGCTCTTTCTCATCCTACTGAAAAATGCCAAGGGCTCTCCTTCAACTCCGGGCCTCAAACTGAACAGAAGAACCTCAATGAGAACCGAAACATCAACAGGAACAAAACCAGTAACAGCCTGGACGAGCTGCCCTCTCAGCAGCCCTTTAAACCCTGTCCACAACGGTCCTTCACCTCCTTCAGCAGCTCCGAAGGGACTCGGGGCGGGGGGATGAACCCTCTCCCCAGTGGTGTTACTGGAGAAACGTTTCACAGGCTCTGGATTCCGGCCTGGGCTCTTTGGGGGGTTGCCCTTCTCCAGCGGTGACACCGACGCCACGTCCATCGACGCAGGGCACTAAGCTCAGGCAAAGGTCCCACAGGGTGCTTCATTCTCACCCTCCAACGCCCCAGCCTGTGTTCAGAGAAGCCATTCTCCATAAAACCCTCCTCGGGAACTCTCTTTGCCCAGAGGCAGCAGAGGGTGCTGCTGCCACAACTGCCTCAGATCCAGCTCCCCCACATCTTCCCCTCGATTCCCACCAGCCTGTGAGCAGAGGGGGCTTTACCCCACACTTTCTGCTGCTGTTACCTGTGTACCCAGCTGGAATGACACCAGTGTGTACAGCACAGTGAGGGTTTCCAAAACGACCCCCCCCAAGGCCACACAGCACCCACCCAGGGAAGCTCAGCCTGGCACAACGACCGCCGCTGGGGTGACCCCGTCCCTCGGGCTGCTCTGGGGCTGTTGGTCCCATGGGTGCTGCTCCTTGGGCAGCCCAGCTCCTCACACACCAACACACAAAGAACCTCGACTCTCACCCCGTCGTCTTCCACCAACCATCAGCTTCACAGAGCAGGGGGGCAGCATCCAGCAACGGCACCAACTGCCCACTCCTTCCGCAAGCTCAACGGGAGAAGACCCATTTCAGCCTTGCCCCTGCCACGGCTCTGACCACGGAAGGAGGTAATTAGTCTCCTCGTTACTGCCCAACTTCTAACCTCACCCACCCTGAGACATGGGACAGGTCCCTGCAGGTCAGTCCCCACCATCACCCAGGGGACTGGAACGGCCCTGGAAGAGGAAAAGCTGCACACGCTTTGTCATAAGGAGATTCTGGGATCCCAGGCTAAAAGAAAACTTCCTAAAACTCTAAGTTAAATAAAACTGTGCAGTGTAGGCAGTAGATGATCTCACCAGGTAACAACAGTTGGACTCCAGCTCCCGTTGGTTTGCACTCGGTGGCAGTGTACAACTACCTGAAACCATTTTCTATTTCAACAAACAAAAAGGCAAGTTAAGACCTGCCCATTGTTGGGATAATTTGGCTACTGAAGCTGATTTTCTCACCCTTGAAGTTTGCCATCATTTGAATTTGCTTAAAATGCAAGTAACTGCGACAAAAAGAGAATTAAAAAAGGAAAAAGGCAACAGTGCTAGAAGATGGTGCCAAAAGCGAGCTCTGGGTTTGCAGGGGCAAAGCTCTGACCTGACTGACTTTACACGGAGCTCGCTCACGCCGCGGTGGGTGGGAGCAGATGGTGCCCCTCATTAACCCCACCTTAACGAAGGAACCCACCTCAGCACTCCTTCTGCTGACGGCCTCAGGAGTCACTGCAGAGAGCACCCGGTAACAGCCTTCTAACCGCTTCCCTCAACACCCATTTCCAAACCCATATTTTTTAGGACACTGGGAAGTGACAGTTAAGTATTACTTCAAAATATTTCAATCACCACTGCAGCCCACAGCAGCCCAAAATAAATGTAATTGGGAATTACATTTACCGAATTCTGTTCTTAACAGCACGTACAGGCATGAGGAGTTCATCCTGTCAGCCTGAACTTCGTCACACTGTGGGGGGGAAAGCACCACAACATCGTTTGACCCACCCCAACAAGGGAGTTCTGGTCCACGACCAACAATTTACAGCTTAAACTTTGATTAAAAAATTACAAAATGGACAGCTCTGTTGGTCTCTGCTCAACTGGAGCCCGTTTGCCACGTTCCAGTGCCATGAATCCAACACCATCCCTGCCTGCTCTCGGGTAACACGCAGTTTGATGGGATCCTGCAAAAAGAACTGCCTCAAGGAGGGTGGTTCAGAAAGGCGATAGGGAAATATTCAATCCAAGCCAGGGAAAGCCCAACACGACGCTCACAGCACTTACCGGGCTCTGGCCAGGCCGGGCAACAACCACACACTTTAGTGCCCCCTCAGACACGACCCGTCCTCAGCACCCTGTGCCCTTTCCAACGAGACACTTCGGTATCGAAAGCAAAGATTTTCTGCAAAGACAAATATTCCACCCCCCCCTGCACTTTTTCAACTAGAACTTCAAAAAGCCACTTGTTTAACCCAAGGAGCAGAAGGAACCACACTGAAAGCATCGCCCAGCCCCGATGCCCTCTGAGGCCAGTTCTGGTACTCACTCTCACTCTGTGCCCGGCAACGCTTCCCGACTGCCCTGTGCTCATCCTCTGAGCGTTACCGATCCAGATTCCTCTTCACGTACTAACTCACTACACAAAAGATGCATCTACACGAGGCAATCAATTATACAGCCTAGCTTCACTAAAAATCTGCATTTTCCAAAGGAATAAATTCCAAATGATTAACTCACACATAAACTTAAGTCAGTTACACATAAATCATCCTGTAAATATAAAATGTAAACAGTTAAAAGACTTCTGTGAGGAGCAGCACCATTTCACCCGACCACAGAGTAACTGTTGCAAGTATTTCAATATATCTCCTGTTTAAAAAGTGTATTGAAACCTGCAGCTTCAGTGCTGAAAACTACTGAATATTTACGGCTTAAAATGAACCAGGATTGAGATTTCCGTGACACCGGTCTCGTGGTGACATCACAAAGAGAAATATTAATTTATGCAGCACTATTTCTGCCTCCTTCGGATGGCAGCCAGCGCTCGCTTAACGCATCGGCTTCTCCTACTGCTTTTTAGCAACCAGTTACTTTTGGTGGAGAAATGGGTGAAGTTTTGCCCCTGTTGCATTCACGTCACCCCCTCTTCTGCCCCCAAAAAAGCGCTCGCTTTAGCAGAGAAAACAAGTAAAGAAAGAAAACTCCCAAGAATCGGGCATTACAGGAAAGCACAGCTACAGCACATCCCTCTTGGCAGCCTCTGCATCCTGGATGCACTGGGTTTGGTGTGTACAGCAACAGGCCAGGAGCTGGAAGGAAACAGTTTATTCACACGGCAATGAATTATTCATGAAGCATCCCGGGGCTTTACGGCAGGTCCCCAGCGCCGCAGAGCACGTGAGGCTGGAGATTGCTGCAGCTTCGAAGACGCGCTTTGCTTCGAGCTGCTCACACCCTCCAGATGAGGTTTGCTTTTGCGAAGGATCGCAGGCTGCTTTGTCTAAAAAACCATAAATACAAATGTCACTCGTGGTGGCTTTTGCTGACGTGTCGTAGGCAAGTGGCCAAAACTAAAGCGGGGTTTTTGCTGACTGCCAGCACCACGGGAGTCTGCCCCAAAACCACCCAGAGCCGGCCGCGCTGAGTCCTCTCCCCCTCCACCTGGACACGGACGTGTGACCGAGCATAAAACTTGGAAGGATATCATGAACAAAACATCTGGAATAAATTCTAATTTNTAAAAAAATAAAATTAAATTAAAAAAAAAAAAAAAAATTAAAATTGAAAACCTAGAAAATCTTAAATAATTCATTCTATGGTAATGACCACAACATCAATATGTGCTTCCATGAAACAAATCTTACAAATTCAGTAAAAAAAGATCAGCAGCATAATAGTAAAGCAAATATGCAGATTTTAAAACCACAATAAAAATTATCAGGTTTAATATTTTACAGTTAATTACAGCAAAAAAAGTGGCTGCTTTTAACACAACTTACAGTTTAAAATTACAGCACTTTATGATGAATTCTACCATTATTTTTGAAAAAACACTCAAAAATACCACCAAATTGTAAAGGTGCCCTATTAATGACTAAAAGGCCCCCCCCCCCA
>VXBJ01005103.1:2183455-2380597 GCA_013400055.1 Nycticryphes semicollaris
TACAGCAGCCCAGCGGTCCCGCGGAGGTCTCTAGGCTGCTGTCTGTATCGGAGGCCAATGTTGGATCCGTGGACATTGAAGACACGTCGTTGACGGATGAGGATGAGGATGGGTGCTGAGAGCCATTGATCATTGCTGCACCTGTGCTATGAGAAACAAAACAGCAAATCAGTTGCAGATACGGTCGCAGGGTTCGGTCCTTGCATTAGTCTGTCTCTTCCTAAAAGTCACCCCTTTCCCCCCCAGACTGAAGAGACGTGTCTCCTTCCATTGTCAAAGCAAATACAACACAGGGGTAATTAACGTGGGGCTTAACGAAGGGCACGTCAAGAACCACAGAACCCACACGGTCAAATCACAAATGACCGGGTCTGACACCCGTCAAATCACAGCAAGTGCCAAGGGCTGAGGGGGAACCATCCCAAAGGGAGACAGCGCTGCGAAAAGGCAGAGCCACAACACCCTACAAAACCCTCAGAGCCAAAGCCTGACTGTACCTACACACCTGGACAGGGAAAGAAGGGCCTGGTTGGGTTTTTTCCTCCCAACAGATCCCTATTCTCCAGGCTGGGAAATCACAGAATGAATGGTTTGGGTTGGAAAGGACCTTAAGGACCATCGAGTTCCAACCCCCTGCCCTGGGCAGGGACACCTCCCACCAGACCAGGTTGCTCCAAGCCCCATCCAGCCTGGCCTTGAACCCCTCCAGGGATGGGGCAGCCACAGCTTCTCTGGGCAACCTCTTCCAGTGTTTCACCACCCTCACAGCAAAGAAATTCTTTCTAGTATCTAACCTAAATCTCCCCTCTTTCAGTTTAAAACCACTACCCCTTGTCCTGTCACTCTCCAGCTCTGCTGTAGCTCCCTTCAGGTACTGCAAGGCTGCTGTAAGGTCAGCCTTCTCTTCTCCAGGCTGAACAACCCCAGCTCTCTCAGCCTGTCTTCGTCAAATGGCCACGTCCCACTCCTTCAATCTGAGGAACGCAGTGATTTCTCAGAGTCTGGCCTCAGTGAGCTCTGAGCAGGGTCAGCAACAACCATCCATCGTTTTTCAGCAGCGCAGACGGAGCCCAGTCCACGGTTTCACTCCAGAATTCACCAACAGCTTCTGAAAGCCTTCCACATTTTTCCAACCTAGAAATCCCGTTTCATTCCTTCATAAACGGGAGAGTGGTTGTATCTTTCACTGAAACTGTACCAGCCACACGTCACACCTCTAACCAGACTATGGCAACAGGGTACCGGGACGTGCCAAGGTGGTTCTTGAGGACTTAAAGCATCAGTCACACAGGGACAGTAACAAAAGAATTTACCAGATTAATCAAAAGAGATGTCACCCCCATATATTCCATTCAACACCTCCAAGAGAATTCAAGAAGTTATTGGTCATTTAAGAGCCGTATTTTTGAGTCAGGTTACTCTTGGATGTGTTGAACAGCTTTGCTCCCTCCTGACCTACAGCTGAGTGTCGCTCTGGAACCGTGCTTTTATTGTAACCAACCTAAAGGGGCTGGCTGTCCACGTATAACCCCGTTCTTGGTTCTCTCCTCCAGGTCCATGACTTCCTTGTATATCAACTCTGAAAACACAGAGAAGGGAAGGCAAAAAATGAATTTGCAAACCTCAGACAGGACCAATAACACATCTCCTGTTAAAACATACATTTAAATTTCCTGTGTTTATTACTGTTCAGAATTAGAATGATAGAACTGCCCAGGTTGGAAGAGACCTTTAAGATCATCCAGTCCAACCATCAACCTAACTCTGATAAAACCCATCACTAACCCGTGTCACTCAGCACTGTGTCAACCCAGTATTTAAATCCCTCCAGGGATGGTGCCTCAACCCCTGCCCTGGGCAGCCCATGCCAAGGCTTAATGACCCTTTCCATGTGAACATTAGTTTTGAAAACAGGCTGTAGGCTACAGAACAATGGTATATAAATATGTACAAATCTTTTCTGTTGGAGCTACAACATCCAGGCTCTTGAGAACACCCTGACATTGCCCCAAGACTCCCTGGTCCAGGCTCCTTGGGGACCCGAGGTTAAACAGACTCTTAATGACCACTCGGTTTTTATCAATGGCTTCTTTGATGAAGAGAAACTCAATCTGCCATCATCAAAGGACCAGGCAGGAACAAGCCCAGAGAGACCCTGCCATCGTCCCAACACACACTTGCCACTAAATTTCCCCCGTCCAGATCACCATGAAATGAAATACAACACTGGCATTAAGCAGCCACTCCAAACGAAAGCAGCGACTTTATCTTCCAGTTACAGAAGTTCCTCATCCTTACACAGGGCTCGGAACAAGCATTTAAGAGTTACACCATGAACTGCCCAGAAGGTTTCTAGGCTAATGGCAGCTTCTTACCCAGGAAAGACGTCAGATCTGAATCTCTACAAGTAGCAAGAGAAGAAAAGGAGTAAACACTTTAAGTGCAACTCTCAGAATATTGCTCCTTATCTGTCTCTGGCAAATCAATGCCACGTACAAACAGTGTGGAAGAAAAAAAGCATTTAAGAGTTACAACTTCAAAGGCTGTGGGAGTCTCTAAACTCCATATTGCCTGAAATACCCTCGGCACATCTGCTTCCAAAGGGAAATAGCTTTGCTTGGAAGGAGGATGGCGAGAGAATTTCCACAGTTCTGCCTGTCTCTGCCTTTACAATTAAAGCTCAGTTTCTAAGAGAAAGCAATTTAAGTGTGGTAGGACTAGATTTTACTGGCTTGTGTCCATTCCCAGCCAACAGAATGAAAACGTCAGAAACAGTTTATGAAGCATTTTACCTGCTGGTTTTCCCCTGGGGATAAAAAGATCACACAGTACAAGTCTGATGTCCTACTGTGACCTGTTGCACAGCTCAATCCCCACCACCTTCTCCAGATCCTATGGCTGAACACCATCAGCGTCTCCCACACCAGCTGTAACCCCACTGTCTCACCCCTTATTAACACTCACAGAATCACACAGTATCAGGGATTGGAAGGGACCTTGGAAGATCATCTATTCCAACCCCCCCTTTTATCTTCTTCTTTCCCATCTTCTGCTTGATTTACAAGATTTAAGAGTAGAGTTAATACACTTTTCACTTGGGAGCCTAGTGCTTCTGCTTCAGACTTACACTGCTCAAACTCCACCATCTTTTTCAGCCGTTGCAGTTTATCCAGAAGAGTTTCCCTCCCTGAAAACGCCGCCTGATGGTTTGCAAAAGGTGACTGAAATGAGCAGCTCAAGTTCACTACAAACGTTCAGCAAGAGATGTTTTAGTGTCCCAAGAGTCAAGAGGTTGAGAAGCCCTGCTCCATTCCCCTGCCATTCCAAGCAGTTTCAGTAAATACTATTAAAGCTGTTGTGACCCAGCCTATTCCCAAAAGGCTTATGAGCCTTAAAATGCCCTCCTTACCTTTCCATTCCTCTATCGTGTGCTCCCTCTCATCTAACTGCTTATCCGGTATCTTTGGTGGAGGCTGAAAAACAAAACTAACTCATGATAAAGCAATCCAAAGGGATACAAAACCAGAATAAATCACAACTGAAAGCAGGCATTCAGAATATGAACCCGATTTTAAAACACTGTATTTAGATGGTGAAATATTCGCTCGTTCTTCCCCTTGGTCTATTTTCTAGATGCTGCTACAGGTTTCAGGGTCCTGATTAACAGATTTGCTTACATACTGGAGTAATTAAAAGTAGAAACTGAAGAGTCTGGTAAAAGAGCTCCTAAGTGCAGCAGCTTCTCAGCCCAAGAAGCCCTTTTTACCTACTTACTGCACACAGCCAAATTTTCCCCTGTAGCTATTGCAGATCAGCAAAATTCTAATTAAACCATTTACATCAAGCATCTTTCATTCCCTGTTCTTAGTGCCACACCACCAACCACCTTTCTTTTTGAAAAATGACACTTTTCTCATAAGCTGAAATTATCCTGAAACTAATCTAGAAGAAAAAAATAAATTTCACTGAATGTCTTTAGTTGACTAATGTTGACAACTGAAAGCTGAAGATCTCATACTCAGATTTACCTGAAACACTTATTTTTCTAGTTGAAGGGTACCACGGATTGGTACAACTCATGAAAAAGTTTCTCTTGGCCAGAAGCAAATACCTCACAATCCTACAACGGGGCATCAAACCACACTGAAACAGCTGAACCTCGATAAATTAGGACCCTATGTACAAGGTTTCAGACACAGTGTGACCCGTCCAGGAGATGGTACACAATTACACACACACACACACACACACAGAGGTACTTCAGTCTGTGCCTCTGTGCGGAACTTACAGCTTCTGCTTCTGAGGGGTCATACCAGACGTTGATGTACGGGTGCTGCAGGGCTTCATCCACAGAGATCCGTTTAGAAGCGTCTATAACCAGCATTTTTGATAACAAATCCCTTGCCTGACTTGCTGCAAAAGTGGAATTTGGTATTTAGAGGAGTGCCCCACGTGCAGTGTGCGTAATCCCGCATTTCAAAGCTCACAAGAGGAGACCCAGAGCAAACAAATTCCAGTTAAATGTCTCTGCAACCCTCACGTGATTTGGGGTTTAGGAAAGTGGCTTGTTTGGTGGGAAAAAAATAATGAAGAGAATAACAGGGGGGGGCAAGGGGCTGGACGTGTCTCATTGTGTGTTTTCAGCTCAGAGTGGCCCTTGGCCTGACACCCCCCTGTGAAGCACAGCTCAGCTCTACAGCCTTCTCTGCAACAGCAGCAGGCAAGGACCTGCTGCTCCCCCTTACACCTTATGGGGATAAAACCATCACAGACTGTTAGTCACAGAAAATATGGGGACTCCACTGAGCAGGTGACTTTTAGAACCAGTAAGCTATTTCAGTAACTACAGGGGATCTTTCTAGTCTGTGTACAAATCCTTCAGTTTCATCCCTAGAGAAAGATCTGCTCTGCCCACACAACTTCCACTCCACCCTCTCCCTACTCTTCTCTCCATCATGTTGGCCTCTGGCATCCAGAGGAATATATATATTTATAACTACTTTTCTTTATAAAGGTGTCTCCACAACAGGAACTGTTTCAGAGAAGTGGAGGTAACCACATGCCAGCACCTTCATCCGCCCTCGGGATATAAATACCACAATATTTAAACCCTTATCAGGATGCTCTATGGCCAACAAACCCAGGATGTGTTTCTGTTGAACATATCACAGCCTTAAAACTTTCAGAACACACGGAAGACAGACCTTACCTTTAAGCTTATTGTGTTCAGAGTCAGCTGGGAAAAGGACATCTGGAAAGAGTTTTTCAAAGCTATAGCCAGCATATTTCGGTCTGTTCTCCACATAAGTCCGGACCGTGGGCTGTAATTTCTTCATGAATTCGGGGCACGGGGTTCCCAGCTGCTCTATGACTTTATTCCATTGATCAATATCTGAGGTTACGCAGCTAAGAAAAACACTGTGTCTAATTTTCAGCCAGAAAGTTACGTTAAAACCAGATGAAATAAGCAACAGAGAGAAAACACAGAAAATTGTTATAAAATACCAAGTTCACCATCATTAATTAGGACTACCTTCTTGGAGAAAACAGCAAAACAAAGCAAGACTGTGACAGCTTGGTCAAGGCAACACGAATTTTACTCAAAACCATAATTAACCAGCAAAGGATATACTTCTGGGGAGAGAGAAAAATGAAGAGACTCACAAGTTTAAATAAAGGCATTGTCCGGGTTCTGGGGAAGAACTCACTTCCTGACCTGAACAGGAATTGACAGAGGGGACACAAAGGATGGAATCTTGGCCCCCAGGGGTCAGGGACAATTTTGGATGCAGGAGTTAAAGAGTTTAAAGGAACATCTTAATCGAAAAGTTTACACAAGTCAAGGGGAGATTGGATTGACCAGATTGACCAGTTCACGGCAGAAGAATTTAAAATGTGTCACTGCATAAAAATCCCAGGCAATGTTTGGCTCAGGAACTCCCAGTTGCAGATGGTTTGATACTGGGAAAGAGCTCAGATGAAATTTTATATATGGTTATCTCATCCATATGTTCTCCCCAAATTTTCTTTCCAGCTCCCATCCAAGGCTGGACACTGGGGTACCTGAGCCTTCAGTTGGACGTCCCAGGTCCCCTCTTATTATTATCATCTTCTTAAAATTTAAAAGCAGACCTTTCTATGAAGGTTTTCAAGCCCTACTGTACAGGCCCTGGGGAAAAAAAAAAAAACCCCAACAACAACAACAACACAAAAAACCTACTAAAAAAAAAATGAAGGCATCTAAAAGACCAGAGTGTAACTATCAGGAAAACGAATCAGATGCCAAACTCCAATTAGATCCACTCATTTTAGGGATGACCCAGAGGCTTCAGCTCCATTTGCCCGGAGCAGAGCCGTTCCCTGAAGCATGGACAGAGGCCACCACACAAAGAAGTGCCAGGTATTTCTGAAAGCTCTTTGCAGCATCATTCCTGCATACACAAATGTAAAAACTCCAGAGTGTAACTAATGAGGGTGGTTTGGAATGTTTTGTAGACGTTTCCTATAAAACATGAAGAATAATAACTGCTAACGTGCTCAGGTACCAAACAAGATTAGTAAGTTATTACATAAAAATGATCTCCAAAGCAAAAATCAATGCATGTGAACCAGGAAAACACCACCTAAACAACAACAACAAAATAAACATCCTGTCTGAAATGTGAAAACATCCAAAAGCAATGGATACACACTATATTAAATTGGGGGAAAAAAAAGAGAGAGAGAGAAAAGAAAAAAAAAAAAGAGAAGAAAAAAGAGAAAAAGAGGGGAAAAAAAGGAAAAAGAGTAACTAATCCCATTTTCCCAAGTGGTATTTTGTTGTGTAGAGTCAGTCTCTAACGACAGCCCTACACAGGGATGCTGCGCTGCGGCTTTGCTTTACATGGTACAACCGTAGACATTTTTGCAGCTTCCTGGAAGCCAAATATTCAAGTGGCATTTTTGACAAGGCAGTTTAAAACCCGGTGTTTTAAAAATCAGAACCACCTTAAAGTGGGAACTGCTTATCTTTTGACCTCTTGGGACTACACGCCAGGCCAAAGGTAAGGATACGATCTGTACCAGGAAATAAAACACCACCTTTGATCATTTCTCCCATGATGCACCCAACTGACCAAATGTCAACTGAAAACAAAATGCAATGGTATTAACAGAAAAGATAGTTACCAAAATAAAGCAAATGAAAGTATCTCGAGACACACACACACACGTGAAGTGACCATAAAAAGCGTGTGTAATGGAAATGAGTGAAGGGGAAGGTGAAGGTATGTTACCTACGGGACCAGCAGAGACTATGTCCTACTGCTAGGTGCAGCCTGAATATAAATGAAGTGCTCAATTAATTTTACTTAATTTTTTGCTTAAAGTGTATCACAAGAAAATTCCATGTTCACTTAATAAAATAAAATAAAATAAAATGAAAACTTGTACAATATGCATTTTCATGACACGACATCAATAAAAAGGTTAATCACTGCCTGAGCCATTCGCCCTGCTGCAGCAGCACAAGGATACAGTCCCTTCCTGGAAAGAGGATTTTGTGGCAAACCATTTCGCCCATAATGCACCCCACAGACCATAAATCCACTATGTTTGTAGCACAAAAAGAAGGAAAAGCAAAGCAAACGGTCATTTAAAATTAAAAGAAGCATAACGTGACTGCATCCTATCAACTGCAGAGACAGCACAGGAAGAGGAGCCAGTCTTTATATTAATCAGTGCAAACACTTGCAAATACATCGTAGTTAAGGATTAGCTTTTAACTGTCTCAAATACAAGGCAGAAAAACATCCTTTTGTTTAATATAGTGGTAGGGTGAGAGCTGAGGCAGAGAGAGAGAGACACACGTGAGTCAAGCAAAGCCCTTCTCCAAGCTCCGAGGAGCCGCGGACTGGGCTGGAGCACCAAAAAACGACTTTATTTCTTGAAAGCAATTCTGTTGTAGTTGTAGGAATAAATTGAGAAGCAGCAGAGTAAACTGACCTTTGCAAATATTGCATATCTAAAGAGTTTATTCTTTTAGGAGGAGAAGTGATGGGTTATTACACAGAAATTAAAATTGAACATTTCCTGAGAAAGCCAGATTACTGTGCATCTCTCTCTCCCTTTAAATAAAAAGCAAACACAGTCAGTAAAAGATCACTTAGAATTTTAGAGGATCAGTTAATGACAATATTAGTATGCTCCCAAAAGATTTGCAGTTTAAATTATTTGCTTAAAAATATTTCTCCAGTTATGCTAAAATAACATCTTATACAAAGGAAAAAAAACTCAAAAGCGAATTTTTTGGGTACAAAATACACATGTTCTGCATTACCTTAAAATAAATGACTCTGAAGCCATACTCGAAGCTGCACAAGTTTTACTTTTTACAGGTTTGCCAATTTCTTTGGTGGTTGCTTTCAGAGATACTGTTAACTCTGTACACAAATGTTTTCTTCAAGTTGTAATAATGAAATGGGATTATTATGAATATTTTCCATGTCAAACGTGACACTGGAATTTCAATCGAGCAGGTAAGAAGGGGATTGAAATGGGTAAGTGGATACCAAAAATCACACGTAAAAGTTCTGAAGGAGCTCAACAACGTCAAGCAAATGACGTTGTTTCTTATTGAAAATATCCCTTCCCCTTTGTTTACAAGTTCCTCTAAAATAGTATCTAAATCATAGGACAGGAGACCGTAGTTGTACATATTAATAGGTCAAAATTAAGGGCCTGGTTCATTTAAAAAAATAATTGTCAACATTTTACAATTAGTGGGGATTTTTTTCTGTAAAAACTCTTTTCCCAAGTTCTGAAGCCAAGTTTTGCCTTTGACTTTTAAAATAAAGTCCTGAGTGTTGACTTCTTCACCTGCGGAACAACCTCCTGCCATCACAACCCCAGTCCCACCCAAATCAGGGTGGGCAAGGCCTGGTTTCCTGGTGATCTACCCAACTCTGCTTCAGCTCCTTTAGTATCAAAACCTACGTACAAGTTCAGTCTGTAACCAGTCTGTCTGGGATTTTTGGAAATTTTAGAACAATTACAGATGTTGTATCTGCTCAGTGTAGCACCAAAAGAACCCTACTCTGCCGTGTGTATCTCAGACATCAAAACACACACTGCAGTCCCCTCATGTAAGCTCAGTGGGACACTGGAACGGTAGATGACCCTGTTCAATTAAACCAAATGTTAACCATAGACATTAACTGATGTTTAGAGTTGGAAGGGACCTTAAAGATCCCCCAGTTCCACCCCCCCTGCCCGGGGCAGGGACACCTCCCACCAGACCAGGTTGCTCCAAGCCCCATCCAGCCTGGCCTTGAACCCCTCCAGGGATGGGGCAGCCACAGCTTCTCTGGGCAACCTCTTCCAGGGTCTCACCACCCTCACAGCAAAGAATTTCTTTCTAGTATCTAACCTAAATCTCCCCTCTTTCAGTTTAAAACCACTACCCCTTGTCCTATCACTCCACTCCCTGACAGAGTCCCTCTCCAGCTCTCCTGTAGGATCCCTTCAGACACTGGAAGGCTGCTCTATGGTCTCACCGGAGCCTTCTCTTCTCCAGGCTGAACGACCCCAGCTAATGTTAACCATTAGTCAGCTGCCAATTTCCAATATTCAACTCTAAATAACGTGATTTACCTGTGGGTTTAAAGGGCTACAACAGGCCTCAGTGCTAGAGGTGAGGGCCACGGGCAGCCCACGGTTCTTACAGCAAGTGCATCCGCTATTCCTGCCCCAGGAGGGACCCATCAAGAAGCCGTGGAGAAGAGTAACAGTTTATGTAAATAGCCTTTTAATGACAACAGCACATATGGAAATACATATGCAGGGTTGTCTTCTGACTCAGATATATTTTACATTCTCTAAAAGTGCCACTCTCAACACAACAACCGTGTATTCGGCTTTGGGGAGATGCGAGAGTTTTTCATGTGAAAGTTAATTTTTATTTATATTCTGCTGCACAACACGATTCACGCTTGCTCACGGAACAGGATTGTCACTTGCATGACAGGGTGATCTAGAAAACTAAGTCCCATAGCAACATTTCAGTGGAGGGAATGTTTCACACTTTTGCAACTCAAAATTACTTAATATTTAAGAGAAAAACATAAACTGGGGCAAGCTAGCTCATAAAACTTGTGACTGCCATTGTATGAACTCCCCATGCAAGGCAGCTGCATGACTCAAACTACAGCTTTAGATTCTTTTATCTAGTGTCTCTCAACTGGCCACTGTTAAGTCTTGGGGGGAAAAAAAGAAAGACACACTGAAATATACGGGTTTTACTGAGCTCTAGCAATTGAAATAATAACTTTGAGCTTCCTCCACTCAACCTCTGACTTCTAAATTACAGGAGAAACAGCCAACCATGGAGGCCATATGAAGGGCTGTACATCCCCCTCATGCACATTCATGATCCTAAGAGAAATAAAACCCACAGCCTTACAAAAAAGACCTATTCTCATTCCTTGGGGCTGGCTGCTTTCATTGCCAACACCAATAGCGGTGGTTCTTACTGGAAGGGACCCTAAAGATCATCCAGTTCCAACCCCCCTGACCTGGGCAGGGACACCTCCCACCAGACCAGGTTGCTCCAAGCCCCATCCAGCCTGGCCTTGAACCCCTCCAGGGATGGGGCAGCCACAGCTTCTCTGGGCAACCTCTTCCAGGGTCTCACCACCCTCACAGCAAAGAATTTCTTCTTAAGATCTCACCTAAATCTCCCATCTTCCAGTGTAAAACCATTCTCCCTCATCCTATGACCCCACTGACCAAGAGTCCCTCCCCATCTCTCCTGTAGTCCCCTTTAGGTACTGGAAGGGGCTCTAAGGTCTCCCTGGAGCCTTCTTTTCTCCAGGCTTCTCTTGGCTTTTATAAATGACAACAAAGCCACCTCTCTGCACACAGCAGCTCTCGTTTACCCTGAACTCACTTGCTGCAAGGGGATGCTGTCCCTGGGGTAGGTTGCAGAGTGTGAAGAATCCCGAGGAGCAGGGCAGCCCCAGTGGGGTTGGTGACATTGGGAGCCATCCCTCACATCGCCAGGAGATGGCTAACAAAGTCTCCAGTGTGATGGATCTGCTGGGCCTTCCTGGAGGACTAATCAATAGGTGGTTTTAAATCCCCTGTGCCTGCCCGAGGTGGGACCATCAGGTGAGCTGAGCTGAGCTGAGCCCACCACAGAGACAGTGGACCCATGAAATGGCAGCAGAACTGGAGCCACTACAATGGAATTGAAGGAACGACATGTTACTTTGGTTTCCCAAACAATCCCAGCTTTTTCACTCAGAAGATGCAATGTATTTGATCCTGTGTTTCCCTCAAATGCTGTATCCTCTCATTGTTTTCACAGATGACACAGAATTGCCCGGGCTAGAAGGGACCTTTCAGACCATCAAGTCCAACCATCAACTGAACACTGACAAAAACCATCACTAAACTCTAACTCTGAGTGCCACATCTACACATCTCCAGGGATGGTGACTCCACCACTCCACTGGGCAGCCCATTCCAAGGCTAACGAACCTTTTTTTCCTGATATCCAATCTGAACCTCCCCTGGGACAACCTGAGGCGCTTCCTCTTGTCCCATCGACTGTGACTTGGGAGAAGAGAGTGACCCCCTGCCCGGCTACACCCTCCTTTCAGGGAGTTGTAGAGTTTTTTTGTAGTATTTTCTTGTAGAAGAGATTGAGGAGGGTCACAGAGCGCTTAAAAAGAGGAGGGAAATGTACACAAGCAGAGGGCCAAACTAAACCAATTTCCTTGGAATTCATCACAGACCTCAAAAAGCCTATGATGCTTCACGACAAGACTCTCTGCATTCTTCTCTCAGGTGTATGATTGACTTTTTCTGCAGCAACAATCATTAAGAACTTGGTGTGAGAGGTTTAAAGCAGGCCAGCACTAATAAAAAGCAATGCCACAGTAGTAGCTGGTTCTGTCTTATTTGTTCCTCAGGGGCCTTTAATTTCCCTACATCCCGAAAGGCTTATATTGAATATAGTTACTTAAACTTTAGATTTTGGACCTGTATTCACTGATGAATTACAATTTTACATCCTCATCAAGAAGTAAGTTAGGTGAAGGTGTATCAAGGTACAGACCACTTATTAAGAAAATATATTTTCAGTTCTTCCAGGGTGAAACTTAATCCACCAAGCAAGTTATTTAATTTTTTTAAACAAACAAGGCCCTCAATTTCATCTCCTATTAAATGCAAACAGTTCTAATGGGTTGAGTTGAACAAACAAATTGGTGTATCCAGAATCTGCATTTTGGTCACAAGGCTAATTTATAAAATTTCTACAGCTTGAAAAAAAAAAAAAAACCCAAAACATTAACATGTAAAATGTGGTGTGCCAAACAAAAAAAAAATAAAAATAAAAATAATAAAGCTATGCCAAAGAAAGACTATATTTGCTGACCGTTTTCTTTGTATCCCATCCCTAGGATGACCTCTGGTGCTCTGTAGTAACGAGTCACTACATAAGGCGTCATCATAAAACTAGTTCCTGCAGTTCTGGCCAGTCCAAAGTCAAGAATCTTCAAAGTGCAGTCTGACTTTACTACTATATTACTGGGCTTTAAATCCTTTAAAAAGAAACATCATATATGACCGCTGAGACAAGCACAAAGCACTCTGTGGTTCACATTTTTAAAAGATAATACTGCCAACATCCAACCCCACATTTACAAGCAGGTCATTGCTCTAACTGCAGTTTCTCTTCCCCCTGCATTAATTCACGTGCGTTCGGCAGACACCAGAATTAATTCCCTTCTTGTGCTTGTAGATTTATACAGCAAATTAAAGCAGGAAAATACAACAACCAGCGTTACAAGGTACGTTAGCAATGTCCGAAATCAATCGAGGTTAGTAAGAAAGGTTAGCTCTGAGGAAAGGGCTAGAAACTGCTCACTGGAACAACAGTTATCACTATGATGCAGAACGCACTGACAATGGCCAAAATCATCTCAACACAAGAATTATTAAAATTATAAGACGAATGTAAAAAGTGAAAGCTTTCTTTGCCAGTTGAGGCTGCATTACCTCCTTTGAACCAACACAAGTGTTTCACTGAACAGGAAGGAAATCCCCATTTCCACACAGATTTAGTTTCCCATTTAGAATTTGGTTTTATACTTATTTCGGCAACCAAACCCGAAAGGGCCACCATTGAAAACCCACCAGAAATGACCACAACCGCTAAACTGGGAGTGGAGAATGCCCTGACACAGCTTCAGAGCACCTGACTTAGAAACTGGGTAACTGTACTCTCTCCACCAGAACCCCAGAGCTGCACTGACAGCGCTGCCGTTACCGCACCGGTGTGTCCGGTCGCTAACCCAGCCACGGTCGGTCGTTATTTCAGGAGGATCTTCCACACACCTGAATGTCACAGAGCAAGTATTACAGGCAGAGTACCTTCCTGATAACTTTGCCATCAGAAAATCACTCCCAGCACAGGGGCTGGCACAGATAAAGCTGGGATCCTTTCTGCCCACCCTTTGCTGAGATTAATGGCAGAAAAAACCCGAGACGTGGCAGCGTTTGAGCTGCAGAGATTTGCTAATTAGCCCCATCTTTCTCTCTTTCATAAAGACTTAGAAGTGGCTACCTGCAAGATATATGTAGTTTCCATTTGTACTTGTACAGCTTCTGGAAAACTCCTCAGAAAGATGCATTAAAGGGACAGGAAACCACGGGGGGAAAAAAAAGAGTTCCAGAACAATAGAATTTTAATGGATAATTAAAAGTCTTGCATACTTACATATTCACACACACATTTCCAAATCACAACACACAAAGACTCTACAGACAACTCTGGCTTAAAAGATTCCCAAATGCCACCCATGAATTTGAGTATTATAGGGCATTCCAGCTATTTAATATGCACATTTCAGATTCTGCTGCAATCCTGTTTATTATTAGCTTCAGTTTTGCACACGTCTAATTATCTGGAGGATGTTGATTGCAGGATCCTAGGTGAATGCTCATAGTATTAACTGTATTAATCCTCCCCAAAGCTGCAGGATTAACACTGAAAATGTTAAAGGGAGCTTCCCCTTGCAAAAGAAATATCACTATGGGGACAAAAACCAAAAGCGTACAGAGCAAAAGTGTCCATCCTTAATTTCTGAGCATCATGTTGTTGTCATGAAGCCCAGGAACAAGCTGTAATTTGGAATTCAGAACTGTCCTTCACAATGACAGAGGCAAGAGGTGACCTACACTGCATCCGAATTCATGCAGAACCAATACCTCTAATGTTTTATATAAAAAGGACTCAAAAGCTCCTCTAAAGGTGAGCAAGTCTGTTAGGCTGTATAAGTATATCCAGAACCTACAGCAGAATATATACCTCACCTAATCTTAAAAATGTAGCATGTCAGTGACTAAAAATCAGATTATTCATGGCCTTCTCCCCATTAACCAGAGAGGGGGAGAGGGGCATACCTAGAGGGTAACTCGTGGCTTCTATGGGCTCTTCCATTTCTGAAGAAAGATCTGTGTGAAGGGCTTCCATAATTAGGCACCTTTGCTGTCAAGTGCTCAAAAATCAATCAGAACCCAGTGTTTCCGAGCCTCCATGCAAGACTAACGAGTGGTTTTGTGTCCTTCAGCAAGCCAGCGAGGCACAACTGCCCACCACTCACCCTCCTCACGTTGTGAAATACAAATGCACACGTGCTTCTACACTTGCTGGAACCTCCAGCTCTGCAAAGTGTTTTGTGCAAAGTTAACGTTTGTTTGCCAATACCTGTTAAAGTCAGGGTAAAGCCACAGTCAAATCTTTACCAAGACCAAGCCTTGATCCACTGACGTGGCAGCTAAACATGCTCCCTACAGCTTTTAGGTGAAATTGCCTGAATCTTGTTGTGTTTGATCTCTACCTTGTTCCGTGTCTCTAGTTTGCTACAAAAACCCCCACTAATTTCTGTGGCAGGCAGTACCCAGTGCTACAGGCACACACACACACACACACACCCTTCTCGTTTCAGTCGGTCAGCAAGCTGTGAAAACATCACTCAGAGGCTGAGGTTTTTTGCAGCTGTGTTAGAACTTGAGAATCCCAGTTAAAATTAAAAATGTGGAACTACCAACAGCAAAAAAAGGTTAAGGCTTTGGAGGACGCTAAAGAAGAACACTGGATTCAAAGCCAGAGAGCATCCTGGGCAGCCGCAGCGATGCAGCGATTCCAGATTAAGGAATAACTAGTTTCAACAAAGTAATTAGCTTTAGACATCAATGATGGTGGTGCTGAGAGCCCAGGAGAGTCACATGAAGAGTTGCTGTTGCAGCCACACGGTCCATATGAAGTATGTCCCTTTTCCAGCACACCCTCTGGTCTCCTGACGTTTCGTTTGACTTGTTCCCCAGAGAAACAGCATTTCCATACCTTGAAGTGCCCAGGCATCAGGCACACGGCAGGTAAATGATGCAAACGTTTTGCCTGAGCATAATTAATTAATTAAGAAAGCCTGTCAGCTGGAAATCTGCTATGGAGACATGCAAGGGAAATGTATCTGCCCACGTCCTTCAACGGCACTCCTGCATGTATGTGGTACTGTTGACACAGCACTGGTACCTACAGTCTCTGTGGAAGAGGTTATCCCTGCACTTCATCTTACTGCACAAGACAAAGCATTTCAAAGACTTCGCCCCTATTTAGAGAGGCAGGAACTCTGTCCTCAAAGCTGCCTCTACTCCTGCCCAACAACTACCTGAGAAGTTACTTCTTTTCTACATTTATCCAGGACTTCTCCAGGCTCAGTGGTTTAACGCCCGCTTTATGGGATTACAAACCACCCTTGAAGAGAGCGAGCTTCTAGAAGTTCCCATCAAGACAAATGCATGTAAGATGCTTAACTTCAACAGGCAACCTTCCATTCAGAATTGCCTGACTGGATTGCAACACACACAGACCCTCTTTAAAAAGCAAGAACCAGCTTTGCGGGCGGGCAGCCTGGGTGAATGCTTTGTGACACACAGGGGTATGAAAAGTTCCCTTTGCAGGTGCTTATCATCAGCTGCTGATCTGGAGACTGCAGCTACTTATTCATTACTCTGCAGAAATATAGAAATTCTTTCAAAATATGGGATTTCAGGTTTGGTCACCAAAACAATAAAGGCAGAGATGCTTTCAGATATTTCTTCCTGCCATGACTACTACAATAAACAACATAGAGAATTGGAGGAGGTAATGTAACTCAATGCAAAAGCCTTTATTTGCTCTGTGCAGGGTTATTATCAAGTCATTCAATCCTTCATAACGTTCATTCCACAATTACAGTGGGAAAAGGTGTGATGGTTTCTTAAGAGCTTTGCCTGCCTGTGGGACAGGCTACGGATCACCCTTTGTGCCCCTACTTCTGACTTAAACAGTCAAGATAAAGCCAGGTGCAATGCAAAATACCCGCAGTTAAGTTTGCTTACCCTGTGTATAATTCCAGCTGAATGGAGATGTTTGATACCACACAGCATTTGATAAAGAAGATAGGACATTCGTTCATGGTCTAGCTCCATCTGAATCACTTGGCAGAGATTTGCATCCATGAGCTCCATCACTATGTAGCTTATGAAAAAAAACAAACCCCACAATAGTAATCAGATAATGCTGCTATTTTATTGTAGCCTTTCCCTTGTTCATCTTTCTGCATGAATGTTTTTTTAAATGAATTCTCAGCTCAAATCAGACTTACACATCTTGAAATTCTTCCAGGGATTTTTGCGGTGTGAACACATTCAGGAGGCCAATTATCTGCAGGAAGGAGGAGAGGAAGTATTAACTGCACCACAGCAACAGCAAAGCTGCAAAGTCAACATTTCACAGCTGACACCCAGTATTTGGGTATGAACCTCCTGGTACACACTGAGGCTCAGGAGGAGCAGTGGCTTAACCAGACCCAACATGCTGGAACAGACGCTAATGATTTTAGGAGGAGGATCTCCACAAATGACATCATCTGAAGACACTCCGGGTACATTAATGAGATGATACTCAAAGCTTAAAACCTAAGGAAGTTGGTCAGCCTTCCCCTGCCTCCTACTTTCAATTTGAAGAGAGCTGGTTGGAATTTAATTGCATCTGAGGAAAAATAAAATTAAAAACTGACAGTGAGTACCTAAGAGAGACCACTTTGCCATTGACAGAGGCAAAGCAATCGCTGCATCCAAAGAGAAAACCAGATTCTTGGAGTTGCTTCAGGACGTTTCCCAGTCGCTAAGAACATCTGGGATGTGCAGAAACTGGTCAAGCTACTACTCAGCGAGGTCTGAAACGTTTATCACCGCACAAATTATGCTATTAGGTAAAACTTCCTTCAGAGAATCCACATATAAATCATCTCTGTCTCAGAAAAAATACAAAATTTCCCCAAGTAGCTAAAAGACAGAGCTGCAGCCTTTTTTTTCCCCTATCTGGCTAGTGGCAGGAACAGAAACAAGGATGCACTTACTGCTCCTGGTATTTTTATTTGCTGGCTGCCTGTAAAGTGCAGTAATGCAACACTCACTCCCTGCCTGAGTTAAGGGGATATTTAAAGATTGGGCAGGTATTAAACGCAGTCAGTAACAGCTCTTCTGAAAGGTCCTCTTGTACTTATCACAGAGACACAACCATACAGTGAAAATCTCTACAGAGGATGCCACCCTCTGAAGTCACTTGTAAGATGTTAACAAAGAAGAGCCTCCTGGTGAAGCCTGTAAAAGGTAAAGCAGGGCCCAGCACTCACGTTTTTGTGATTAACGCACTTCATGAGAACAAGCTCCCTGTAGGCTCTTTTGGCGTGGGTTTGGTTCTGAAACGGTCGGCTTAGCTTCTTGATTGCAACGTTTCGTTCCAGGATGGCATCGTAAGCTGCGCTGTAATTAAAAATAACATCAGCGTGTCTCGGTGTCAACGTCCTCTAAAGCTGGGGAAGTTGCTGCTTTTTTCAGATATTTTGTATCATGCCTGCAGATAAACCAAATTTCCAGCATTATTCAGCTTTAGGGAGTGCCACAGCGAAGTGCTCTCGTATGCTATTCAAAATTTAGATTCAAAATTTAGAGATGTTTCCCAGCTTCATAGCACTGACACGTGACAATCTCCACAAAATAACACAGGACCTCTGCTCCCCAAAAATATCTTGCTGAAGATATTGAGTTCTTGCCAGTCCTCGGCACTCGAGAACAGACTGTCTAAAAAAGATTCAAACCACTTCAAACATAAAAAGCACATCAATTTTATGTAAAATCCTCACACCAGGAGGGAGGGAGAAGGAGAGAGGAAAAGTGGTTTATATAAAGGTCCTGTGCTTTCACTTACGCAGTTGCTTAATGCCCTTGTGACAAGGACAGCATCAATGTCAAGATAAAAAACACACAATAAAAACTGTGAGGAAAGCTTTAACATCTTGATATTGTTGGCTTTTGCTTGGGAAAAAGAAAGAATAACATTTTGTTTGCAGGCCAATGCTGGGATTGTCATATGATTCAGTGTCACGGGCTGTTTAACTGATGGAGACTGTTCCTGGGGACAACTCCCAAACGTGTCATGTTTCCATCACAGGAAGGCGTGGATTTTGTTTCCTGTAAGAGGTAATGCCACAGCTGACTGCAGGCTCCCTTGGGAAGTATTTATCAGTTACTAAATATACTGTTTTCTTGTCTCTTATCAAGAATGATACTCAAACCTAATGCAGAACATCTGCCAGTAAATCCTGAGCATCTAGTAAATCCAACTAGCTACTTTAAAAAGCATATTATCTGTACACAATGTAGGCTTAAATTACATTTATTATTATTACTATTGTTATTTTTTGCATCATCAAAACCTCTAGTCACTATTGAAAAAATAAAAAAATGAGAAACCACAGATACTGGTAATTTTATTTGGTTTACGTTTTCCACTGTCTGGCATTTCCTCCACCCACTCCCCTCAGACAAGGAATATCTTATAGAAGAACAGCAAAGAGGTGGCCAGGAAAGACTGGGCCAACATGGGACTCCTGTACCAGTATTTAAACTTTTGAACGACCAGTACATACTGGTAGCCTTAGAGTTTGCTTCAGTATTAGATACTGTTGAGATTTCAGGCCACCAACTTAATATTCCATCAAATCAAGTTAGATCAGCTTTTACCAAATCAAAACAAAAAATGGAACAAATACCTCAACCCAAATGACAACAATTACACCCTGTCTCCTCCAGACATGGGCAAGCTTTAACCATGTGAGCACTCCAGTCCTTCTCGGGGTAATCAGGGGGGTTTAACTAAAAAGGCTTCAATTACCACGAGCAGCAATTACGGAATGACACCGGAGTAGTTACATGGTCAGGTTTTGGATCTCAGCTCTGGGAAGGGGCAGCAAATTTGGAAAACAGGCTGGGAATGAGAAGGAGAGTCCTAACACCTGAAGCTTTTGCAGGCCTTCCTGCTGCAACTGAACAAAATCAAGTCAAACAAACTGCCTACGTCCTCATCATATCAACACAAACCAAAATGCAGATCAGCTGTTCTGCCACTGCTACTTCCAGACCAAATAATCCTACTGCCAGAAGGTGGCACTTCAAAAATAACGCTTTCTAGGCTACCAGCCTTCGAATTTTCACTTGCACTAAGCACACTTTTATAATTAACCCAGCTAAAACACAAATATGAATTTAAAACCCACCTATTCCACACACTCTCTCAACACTGATCAAGACCAGACCGAGGCAGTATGGAGGTTACAGGGAAAAGTCTTTGAGAAGGTTATGTTTTCCTTACTCTTCTCTTCATCGGGGTTTCTTCTGTATTTTTACATCCCTGGTTGGCATCTTAATAGTTACAATGAACTGGAAAATCTGCAAGTTCCTGGGCTATCTACATCTTTCTCCTGAGCATTCAAAAAACTTGCAAGAAGCTGAAACCAACATTTGTCTGGGGCAACGTCACTGCAGAGGAGGCAGTGCCCTGATGCAGCTCATTGTCACCAATCTTAAATCAGTCAGTCGCTCTTCAGTCCACACAGCAGTTATTTTTATTCCAAGAATTACACTGTCAAGTCACATTTTCCTAAACTGCATCAGGTATTTGCATATTACAGAGACAGTGAGCATCACAAACGCTCACTAACCAGTGTCAGGAACTACTTAAGATGATGTAACTAAGGGAAGGAGGCCCCTGACAAACCATTTCAAGAAGTAAAAGCATTTACAAGCAGCAAATATAATATAGAGTATTTCTGGCTTTTGTTTCACTGTGAGTAGTGTGCCTTAGGATTAAATTGGTTTCTTTACCCAGGTTTTCCCCCAGTTAATTGATTGGACTAAGCACAGCCAGCTGAATTTGCCCAGAATGGTATAATTTTGGAAGCCAGAAAGATGCAGGATGAAAAGAAGCAGCATCTGCCCTTGCTGGGAAAAAAACAGCCAACAATTATTATTGTTGCTTCGCACATAAAAGGTAATTCTCCTCACACCTTCTCAGCAGCAGACAGCAATTAAAGGACTCCAAAATTTCTATTAAGGGAACCTAAAAGTACATCCAAATTTTAGAGAAACCTTACCATACTATTCCCTGTGCTCCTGATCCTATGGGCTTTAAGTTTTGATAACGTTTCAATACGGTGAAAGTAGAGTCTCCGATTTCGACGCTGTAGAAGTTGTTGTCACGTTTGCTTCTGCTCATGGCGGCAACTGAGGTCGGTCACTTCATCCAAATTTTCCTTCTGGCCTGTACAGAAACAAGATTTGAAACACTTAGGATTTCACAACCGTGTTTAATCTGACAAAAGGCAGAATTCCTTATATAATATGCAGAAGACACTTCCCAAGTCCCATACACAAAAGGCTGTTATTTTTGATGCCCGCAGGAAGGAGGTGGCATATGCCTGAATGTGTTCAAAATTCTGGAACATTTCAGGAATATCTGTCACTGATGTGGAAACACACACAGTCACTAGGCCAGAAAAGGAAAACTGGCCTTGTCAGAGATCTCCCACACGAGCTCCTACGAATAGAAGTAAAGACCAGGGAAAGAGAGAACAAGAGTAAGAGAAAAAGATGCATCTTCCACCAAACCCTCCCATATTAAAAAAAAGAAAGGCAATATCTCAATGCACTTGTCCAGAGGAGAAAAAACCCAAAACAGTGCGGTGGCTTTTACTGTGTAATTTCCTGTTCCTTTGATGTTAACTCTGCACTTTTGATTTTCTCTTTACAAGGGGTTTGGGTGCAGCTGCAATAGATGTTTAGTAGCGCAAATTCCTGTTTGACCCGAAGAAGAAATTTTTTCAAGAGCAGTGGTAGGATCTGCCTTTGTTACTGACTTAAAAGAACATTTTCCCATGTTATTCTCAGCCTCCATTCGCCACGATGCTGTACAGCTGTTACATTTTAAACTAGTTTTGGAAACACAAACCGTGTGAGTGAGGCCTCCACCAATAATGACAAATGTTGTACAAGTCCATTTCTTTTAAGAATCTGTAAACTTCCCAAATTCCACTTTTGGCTCAAGAAGCTGCAGTCATTTCAGCTACACCGGTGCAATAAAAAGCACTCTAAAAAGGACACATACTTAGATATTTAGTATTTTATAAACTAAAAATGCACTACCTTAATTGGCATTTATCCAAAAGATGCATCAGTTAAACAAGCCCCTTTTAAATACTGCCAACCCCCCACCGAGTCCCTGTCACAAAGGCTGAACTAAACACCAAAGGAGCTGGTAGCGGTGTATTAGCAGAAGTGTTGAAGGCTTCCTTCTCCAGGTGACAGGGGAGGAACAACCTGGAGAAGAACCTTTTCCTGGCACAAGAAAAGGTGTCTACAAGCTGAGGACCCTGATTGTAACCGTCAGCTCTGTTGGGTGAAGGGAGACTCGCTGGTGGGAGCCAAAAAGCCTAATTTCTTAGTAATACATGACAGCATTCCCAGCTCTTTCTTCCACATCCCTTTAATCACTACACCTTTGGATCCTGCCTCTTTCTCACCACTTTCTTCACAGATGTAGAATAAAGATGCCCAACAAATATATAATGATAAAAAANGAAATCGGCCAAAGAAAATTTTGAATGAAGACAGCAATTCCCACGATCTTACATCTCTTCATCACCAGCTGAGGGAAAAACCAAACTGTTGAGTTTATCCAGTAGAACTGTATTAAAGACGTAGTGACGTTGACCAAGTGTACAACAGCCCAGCAGACAGAGCCCTGCTCTCTGGTATCAGCACCAAGATAAGGGAAGTTCCATACTTCACTTTGGGTAATTCCTCAGAAACAAAAGCAGGAAGGACAGCTCCTCTCCATCCACGGTGTTCACATCAACCATGACACCTCAGTATTTTGAGCAGCCCAAGCTAAGCGTTTCATTGAATTTTCTCTCAATATGGTAAACCTCTGAGGATCAAAGCAAGTATAGTTTGAGAAAAGATCCTGAGATAGCATTCTCTTAGAAGTCCTTTATATTAAACAGTGTTTATAAATATACCATACATGGTATTAGTACCAAGCAGATTTTATTGCCTTAAAGCTTTGCCATTACTTACTTGTCCAATACTGTAAAAAGTGCTCAGCAACATGTACTGGGAAATTTGCAGTTATGAACCATTTTGTAATTCATAATAGTACTTAATCATACCACTGAACATAAAAGAAATTCTTGCTTATTTTCTACCCAGGTAAAAAAAGAATTCTGTGCATAATCTTTCCATAATAAAGCCTTTACTCCTTTCTGAATACATTAGCTGTGCAGTCACCTAAGTCACCAACGGCTTAATTATAATTGGTTACTTAAAAAAGAACGAGCTAAGTGTTCCAGGGACATGATTCAGTGACAGTCAGATATAATTAAATATGCCTCTACTCTGCTGAAAAATTCCCCAACTGATATCACTCATTACACCTAGAACTTTAAATTTAGTTAAAAAAAAAGAAATAAAAAAAAGAAACAAAACCCCGATTTAGTAAAGAATAAAGAAATAAAAAAAAACAAAAAACCTATGACATTCTATAAAAGTACTATCAGACTATGGTTTAAAAGGCTTTCCCTGCCACTGGACTCTAGAATTTTGTTAAAAACCACGCCATATACCGCATCTCAATAATTTTTAACACCCTAAAATACACTGTCTGTTTCTACTACGACTCTCTCTCCTAGTTGCTGGTGCACCTCTTCAGCTCGTTAAAAAATAAATTACAAGAAGGTTTCGGTGAACGCTTTCCCCTTAGTCAGGGCTTGTGAAATGACTCCACCTCATCAAAGCTCTTCCTTTCACAGCGCTGGGTGTTCGGAAAGAGACCTCATCTACCCACACCGTGCCCCAAACACCCCACCGTGACCTTGGCCTTGACCCACGCCACCATCAGGCAGTATTTCCAAAGACCTAGGAAATGAGTAAAGACTAAGAAGGGTGTGAGATGGGTTCTGCAGTGCAGAGGTTGCTTTTGCAGGAACTCCTTATAGGAGGAGGCGAGTACAGAAGAACAGCCCCGCTCTTAACATAGAGCAAAGCCAAACTTCTTAGTTTCTGTAAGGCACAATTGCAGGGAAAGGGCTGCTTTCTGAAAAAAAAAAATATATATATATATATTAAAGAACTCCTGAGAAACTCCAAAGTGCAATGCACAAAAAAAGCAGTCAAAACACAGAAGAAAAGCACATACTCAGATACAACTGGGAAGCCTTTTGTCCTTCAATATACACTTGCATAGAGCAGCTTTGGAGCACCACTCCAAATGTAACGTTTTAAGCTTTTACAAACTAATATGTGTAGAGTCTCGTATCCCAACGTGCAACAAAAAGAAAAAAAAAAAGTCTACTTTGGATTAGGATATCCTTGTTTACCGTTACTCTGAGTATTGACAGCCAGCACAGTTCAAAACAGGAGGAGGATGAAGATACAAACAGGTTAGCTCAACACATACGCTGGGCTGTTGCCCAACTGACTTAAAAAGCAGCCTGAAAAATCCTCCTGTAGCTGAGCATATGCTCGAGCACGTGCAACCACAATCACAGGAGTTGGTTCCTTTCCCATTATCTGCGAGGCCTGTTCCCACAAACTTCACATGAGATCAAAGTGTAAGGTTATAATAATGGCTGAAGCAAAGAAAGAATTCAAAGCATCACAGACCAAGTGACAGGATAGAAAAATGGTATCAATTAAACAGTGATAGCAAGAGAGAAGAGCCAGTAAATGAGGAAGGAGGGAGAGGCATCCTGAAGCAAGGAAGGAGGAGTTATCTCCACTTGTATCTAAATTAACAGTCCTTTTTCTTCAGCCCCACGTGTCTTTCATCAAAAATTATCAGCCTTTACTCTGTCAGCAAGAGGTATAGTCTATCTCTTAATTTTTAATGCATTTCATGGAATTATAGAATCACAGAATGGTTTGGGTTGGAAGGGACCATAAAGATCACCCAGTTCCAACCCCCTGCCCTGGGCAGGGACACCTCCCACCAGACCAGGTTGCTCCAAGCCCCATCCAGCCTGGCCTTGAACCCCTCCAGGGATGGGGCAGCCACAACCCTGCCATCCTCCTCTGCACACCTTGCCTCAGAGCCTCTGATCAGCCACAGAGAGCTGGAGCTTCTCACTTGATAAGCAGTTTTACTCAGAGCTTTGCCCCCTCTCAGCTCAGAAGCTGTTGTTCTCCCCGTCTCTTCATCCTTCCTAAAAGCATCCTCAGAAGTGCCTGGTATTGCCCAGCTCCATAAACACAGCTCCCCAGAAAAAAGCCAAAGACTTCATTTTTTTTCCCTATCTGCTAATTTACTGATGACTAGTCTTATGAAGTCAAGCTTCAAAGATCCAACCCAAAGTCTTAGTCCTTAAATATTAAACAAAGTCTAAATCCAGCAACTGTCAGACTTTCAAGATTCTTACACAATGTCCGCCTGCGATGTTTTTCATTAAAACATGATTAAGTTGTATCAGATAAACTCGCCTGCCTGAAATTTGACATTTTGTTCCATTTTTGAGCGACTCTGCAGAAGCACATATGGGAAGAAAGGCAGGATGCAGACTCCAGATTTCTATTATTAATGAGGATACTAATAATACATTTGTCCCATTAACTGTCAACTTGCCAGAGCACTGTCAACTGTCAGCAAGGGAAGAATCCACTTCAATTTCCTCTCACACATCAACTATTGTGCTTTTCCTTGAAAATACCTTCCTGAAGCAAATTTCAGTACACAGCAGCCTTTTAGTGGCAGCCCACAATTATTCCAGATAAGAATACTCCAAAATTGTACCCTAAAATAAGCACAGTGTGGTTTGGGATATTAAATTACTAATTCTTCCGATTGCCTTAAGTAGGATTTACCTGAGGAAGCACAACAGAAGTGCTGGAAATGGAAATAATATTATATCCATACAGTGAGAGTCTCCTCGGGGACCCAGCAAGGCTGTGTTTAAGTCTTAGCCTGATCCCACTAAAAGCAACTACAATTCAATGGTCACCAATATCCACTCATCACTTCTTTTACACAGCCTGATAAATTTTAAGTTGTAGAAGCACGAACATGGCCACACTGAACTTGGGGCTCCTCGAAAAGACAAGTAGCATACACCTCTGGAAGGAAATACTATGGTGAACCTTAAGAAGTATGGACATAAAATATGTCATCCACATCCCCTCATCCTCAGGTGAATCATACTGACAGTGAAGACTGACCAAATTTCTGCAACTGGTGTATTTTAGTACTAATACCAATCTGTCTCTAAGACAGAAAGCATTCAATTTATTAATCATCAAGATCCAGGACGACATACAGAGAGTATACCTTAAAATATTTTTCCAGTACATGGGAGAAACTGAGGATTTGGGCCGGGGTGGGAAAGAGAAGAGCTAATCCTTTGCTCACACAACTTCCAAAGTTCCAATGCAGGTGCTTTAAAACCTTAGTGAGGTCAGATGGAATCAGACATGGGTTAAATTAAAAAAATCACGGTGCACACTCATATAAACTGCAACTTGCCTTGGCAGAGTGTGTGAATTCATTTCTTTGGAAGGGGGAAAGATGGCTCATTCCAGGCCCTGCTTTATTTAATGTTTTTAACACCTGTGACCTACAGCACTGGGCAGCAGCGCTATAAAGGGGCTTCCAAAGCAACGGAGCTTCAGCTCTGACCAGCACAACCCCAAACTGGAAATGACCTTTCTGTGGCTGGATCTGGTCTATCCCACGTTTCCCTTCAAAGATCAACCCAGGCTCATCTGCACACAGACTCCGAGAAGTTCAGCTGAAAGAAGAGCCTGCCCAGCTCACGCAGGCCCGAAGTCACACGCCTGAGCAAACCACAGCAAATTACGTCTACACAATTAGAATTTAATTGGAAAACCATGTGCTTTCAACTAGACATCTGAGTATTTACCTTCAGCGCAGCGCTACCATTAACTAGCTTTTTCTTGGCTACCACACCTGAACAGCCTTCCCCATCAACCAGGACACCAAGGCTGGGCTTTTTAAACCAGAGATCACTTTAAAAACAACACCTGATTATGCAGATGGTTACTTCTCTCAGGCCGTGACCTGCATGTGCGCGTTCCAGGCACAGAAATGGAACAGGTTTTGTGTAAGAAAGGATCTCTCTCAGTTTACATAAGAGCACCAAAATATTTTGTGACCTCTTCTGCACTCTTCCCTCACTGGAGACAATAACAATTAACAGGAAAGCTTCACGGGCTGCACTGCAAACTGACAAAAAGCATCCATTTGAGAGACGCCTCTGCCTTCCAGACAAAGAAACAGAACCCCAGAGATGACTTTCCCCAGTGGGGACATGGAAATAGAATTGGCCCAAATACTGCCAGCTGAAAGGGTGGAGAAACATATGCTCTGTACAGCTAAATCTCTGAGACTGCTGGTTAATTGCTGGTTTACACCTTTAAAACTCGGCAACAGAAAATGAAAATCCAGGCTTCATCCCATGGTGCATCGTACAACACCTTAGGCACAACTCCAGCACCGACATCTCCCCACACGTGCTGAAGACTAGGAGCTCCTGGGATAAACTCTTTTACAATTAAGGAAGGAGTTTACCCCAGCAGCTGCTAAGAAGTGACAAAAGATGAAGATCACGACAGTTAAAGAGATTCAGAAATGGACAAAGGCAATTTTAATATCAAACAACAGCATACGTCCATTAACACGTTAATTAGTAATATAATCAACATTATAATGACATAAGCTACTCATCGATGGTGACTCAGTATCTCCATTTCGAAGGGGATCTAATTCTATCAAAATGAGTATTCTGTAGGAGTCCATGGTGTGACCCAGAGAAAGCCAACAGCCCTTCAAGAAAGGAAAACAAACGCAGAGTGTACACGGGGCTCTTGCATTAATAAATATCATTTAACTCCTTTGTGAAAACACAGTTCACACGTAGCTGATTTGTATGCATCTTGTGTTGGCGAATGCTTGTCTAATTTTCAGCTGTCACATTTAGATGCTTCTGGACATCTGCTAAATGGATGTTGCAAAAAGGGCCCAGCTTTCAGATAATTAATAAAACAAATGCTTCAAAGGCTCAGATTTAGGAAATGAAAGAAAAAAGCATTCTGTTTCTTAAAGGTAACTTCCTAACTCATTCAGTTATTCACAAAAGGAATCATGGTTTTAGGTATTTTTGCTTTTTCCATACAGCCCCTGAACCCAAAAGTTGCATGTCATAAGACTTCCAGCTCCGTTAAAGGCTAAAGCAGGCAAGGGATTTGGAAAAAGGAGTTCACATGAGCTGGGCGAGCAGCGCTGCATGGTATCAGTAGACCATTACAAATGCTAAAGATGTCTGGAAAACCTGAAGCTTATTCTAAAATGAAATATTCTCAGAGTTGACTGTGGGATTAATTTTCTTAGCATTTTGGAGAGCTTTCAAATCACACCTTCACAAATCAGATGGTTTTCAGTCGAGTAACTTCCACACGATGGCCTGAACCAGTCACGTTGACATGTGCTTAATAAGGTCTCCAGCTTGTGGGTATCAGGTGATGTGCAAGGCACTTCCACACCAAACGTATGTCCCTACCACTGGAGTTCACGGGAGAGGGACACAGCAATAAATTTAAATTCTACAGCTTGATTGCAGAATCACAGAATGTTCTGGGGTTGGAAGGAACCTCTGGAGATCATCCAGTCCAACCTCCTGCCAGAGCAGGGTCACCCAGAGCAGGTCCCACAGGAACGTCTCCAGGTGGGTTTGGAATGTCTCCAGAGAAGGAGACTCCACCATCTCTCTGGGCAGCCTCTGCCAGGGCTCTGCCACCCTTACAGGAAAGAAGTTCCTGCTCACGTTCCAGCTTGTGCCTGTTCCCTCTTGTCCTGTCACTGGCACCACTGATAAAGCCTGGCCCCATCCTCCTGACACCCACCCTTGAAGTATTTCTAGGTGTTGATCAGATCCCCCCTCAGTCTTTTCTTCTCCAGACTCAAAAGACCCAAGTCCCTCAGCCTTTCCTCAGCAGAGAGATGCTCCAGGCCCATGATCACCTTTGTACCTCCTACTGTACCCTCTCCAGCTGTCCTTCTGCAACTGGGGAGCCCAGAACTGGACCCAGTGTTCCAGCTGGGGCCTCCTCAGGGCAGAGCAGAGGTGGGGGATGACCTCCCTCCACCTGCTGACCATGCTCTTTTTGATGACCCCAGGATGCCATTGGCCTTCTTGGCCATAAGGGCACATTGGTGGCTCATGGTCATCCTGTTGCCCACCAGGACTCTCAGGTCTTTTTCCTCAGAGCTGCTCTCCAGCAGGTCACCCCCAACCTGTCCTGGTGCAGGGGGTTATTCCTCAGAATTGATCTCAGAAGCTTTTTTCTACAGGCAACTCTTGAAGAAAACCACAAATACACTGGAGTGATTCTTACACACCACCGGTCGGAAGTGCAGTGCGGGCACATTTCTTAAAATAACAGTGTATTTTAATGCATCTTTTGGCCACCGGGAAGTCAAACTTCACCACTGGAGATGCAGTAGAGCAGTGGTGGACACCAGATCTCGGTGTTCACCCAGAAGAGAAGCACTGCACAAACGTACCAAGGGCACATCGAGATGTCTGTGTTATGACTTGCCCACTCCTTTCAAGTTCAAGCAGAGAAGGGTAAGTCCCCAGTTTGCCTGAAGACAAGAGATCCGAAGCACATCTTCTTTTTTAATCCTGTGGTTTTTTACAGCAAATTCAAAGCTGATTTCTTGATTTCCAAGAGCCTGTGGGATACTTAACGATAAATAGATGGCTTTCTCCACTAGAGATGATAGGTTCGGTATAGAAAAATAAATAGGGCTTTAAAGAAGAATACTTTGGAGTATGCAATAGCAAAATGAAAGGTAAGAGAATATGACACGGGCTGTTTATACCGACCAGGTACCTCAGTGGTTCAGGAAACGTCATTGTCAGACTGATAAATCTCCCGGGGAGAGTTACAGCCCCTTCCATAAACTAACTCCATTCTCAGTACATTTTACAGGAAACAACTCTGCAGAGTCCTAAATTAACAATGCATGAAAGCCATTAATACTAATGCAATCTTCCCAGTGATTTAATGGTGCAGTTCAGCAGCTCAGACAGTGGTTCTAACCTCCTGCTCCAGCCACATCACGGAATGACTTTTTTAATCATCTAGAAAACTAGACATAGTTTTCTCCATATATTTCTGTCATCTCACCAGAATATTCAGACAGTGACTTCAACCTGAGCAATCTATTAAGAAGGGGAGGATATGCAGGGAAATAACAACCCCCTTCACTACAACAGCCTCCTTTTGGCCAATATCCTTCTTATTTTCCATTAAAAAAAAAAAAAGCACCTGATTGAACACAATTGCAACAAACTGAACTTAATTGTGCCAGAGCTTTTTGAAAAATACCACGTCAGCCTGGATGACCCTGGAAAAAGGAATCTATTTGCCTGTCACAGCTGTGGATCATGGAAGCAAAACTGCAGTTTTAAAAATCAGAAACAAAGCAAGATTTTTTCCAGGTCCTGACTCAAAGCAGAAATACATATTTTACATTTCATAAGGAAAACAGGAAGACAAAAACAACAACGAAAGGGAGCCTGAATTAGCAGAGGAAGATTTGGGGTTTTTTTTTCCCCCATCTGTAAAATTGATAGTGAGGAAGAGGGAAGAATTCAAGCACACTGAGGATGAACAAGTCTTCTGGAGGGACACCAGAGCTATCTCCAGAGCTGCTGGTAACTGCTGGTCAGCCCCTCAGTAATTCAGAGCAGACACAGCCCTTCGTTTTCTCCTCTTGTAAAACTAAGTGAACGTCTTTTATGCCTTTATAATAGAATTTGAGGGGGAGGAAAAGAGAAAAGTTCTTAGAAACACAACCAGCAACTTTTTTTTAATTACTTTTAGTGAGCTTCCTGCAATTTAAATCTTCCCCAGCCTAACATTTAGACATTTTATGAACTTTACTGCCCAAGCCAGAAATCGTGTTACCGAGTTATATAAAAATAACTCCAGTGTGTCATGGAAGGGGGCAGAATGCTTCCACGAAATTTCACACGTACTGAAAGGCAGCTTCCAGCTTAGGGACAGACTAGAAGTTATTAAAAGAAAAAAAAAATTAAAATATGTAGTGACACAAATAAGGATAGCAAATTCATGGTTCATTTTCCTTCTTAATTAACTGCTCTTTCTTCCTGTCACCTCAGTCAGTGAATGCCCCCCCTGGAGGGGCCGTGGGAGCCGCTCTGGGTGCACAGCCTGACCTCCAAGCCCCACCAGCACCTGGGACCTTCCTTGTTTGCTTTGGAGGGTGGGAAGGGAGAGCAGAGCTACTGCTGGCAGCCAGACAAGGGTTTCTCCAGGGAAGAGGAACATTATTTATATATTTATATACTTATTTCCCAGGCAGAGCTCTTCTGACAAATACAGCCCCTTGAGTTTTCCCTTTTCCTGTTGTTCCTTGTCCTCTCTCAAACAAGGCGGTTTCACAGAGGCGTTTAGGACGTTCCGTGGTGCCACTGAAGCCAGGACCACCCCGAAGATATATTTGCAGGGTTAATCAAGCAGGCAGGAACTTGAAGCTGGCACGTTCTCCAGCGCTGCTCCTGTCAGACCTACATGGTCAATGCCAGAGCGTCTCAGCCAAAAGTGGATGTTCCCACAAAGCAGCGTGTCATTGTGGGACCCTCACCCCCAGTCTTTCACAAGCCACCACAAAAGGTTAATAGTAAAACCAGGAATGGGCATGAATAGCTCATTTTCCAACATCATGCACCAGTGCTGGAGTTCCCTGCATCGAATTCGGTTCCAGTACCAGGCACAGGCTCCAGTATCAGGTACAGGTTGCAGCCATCAGCCAAAGTGTTTGCAGCTGAACCCAAACTGGGGAAACCTGAAGCTGGAGAAAGTCAGCAGCCATCAGTGATTTTTGTATTGGGCAACTGGACCTAAGCATTTCTGCTTCCAAGCAACTTCAAACAGTCTGATATGACACCAGAAGCAGCTAACAATTTGGAGGCTGTTTGAGAGTAAGGAAAGACTTATGAGTGGCAGCAAGAAAATGAAGACTGTAACAAGCAGAAGATTGAGATGCTGACATTTGGCTAGAAATGGCTAGTGTAAGATCACATCCAAACACACCAAAAGCTGTAAAACCAATCCCTGTCATTAGCCACAGCTCCAGCAGAACCATCTCGTTGGCCGGTGGACACCGACAGAACCACCCAAGTTCCCAAAACATCCATTTCACATCCCATTTCACATCCCATTTTCCTCAGAAGCTCAAAGCATCCATTTATACAAACCAATTGTTCTCCAAAGTGCTTTGAGAAGATGCTGCTTCTGAATGGGGCTCAGGAGCACCAACTTCAGGTGCTGAACCTCCACTCACAATTTTTGAGCACCCTCTGTATGAAAATCAATGTTATTAAACTGCTGTGCACATTTCTAATGAGAATCCCCATATTGTGAAACGTCTCTTACAAAACACCCAAAACAAGGCGGTCGATAAAATTTCTGCTGCATCTAAAACATGTTTTGTTTAATATGGAATCAAATTCAGCTGAGAACTGAATTCATTACAGTCAAAAAACCCCACACAATGTACCTTGCACAAGCAGGAAAACGAAGAACCAAGTAACAAATAAACACACACAGTGAATTATTCACAACTGACAAAAGCTTTGCAGTGATTCGCTTTGCAAAATAGACATTTTTCTGCTTTTTTTCAGTTAAGCTCTTGTTGAGAGGACTTCAGTTAATCCACCTTCCTACTCTTCCACCTCAGATTCCCTACGCTCTAAAATATTTTCACATAATGCCAGTCCATAAGCTCCAGCCCTTCCACTACAAAAACCTACTACTCCTTCATGAAGAGTTCAGATATTGTTTGTTAATGGCAGAGAGACACTAAAAGAGACTGCCACAAAGCACAGGAAAAAAACCCACATGGGACTGCATGCTTTGATTTATCTTCTACACGCTCTTCTTACCTAAAACAGTCAGAAAATTGCCCTCACCTCTGGCACTTTTAGTGCTACTCAGTTTTATCTCTCCTTTAGGACATTCACTAAAGGAGCTGGTGACAGAAGAATATTATCCACAGACTTGGGTTTAGGCCCCGCCTGGCAATTGGGCAAAACACACGTGATGGGCACCAGCAGCTCTAACTTCATAAGGTGAGAAGCTGAAGGACAAGAAAATTAAGATTCAGAAAACAGAAGAATGAGAAGAAAAGCCAAAATATATAGCACAGTCTAAAAGTCAGACTTCTGGAAGCCTGAAGGCAAGGAAAGGGTTGGACCCGATGATCTCCAGAGGTCCCTTCTAACCCCGGATCATTCCGTGACTGTGAAAGAAAGAAGCAGAAGTCAATGCTTCCAGCTAAATGAAAAGATGGGAAAATCTGTGCCTGTTTATCTACCATTCCTTCAGCTGTCTCCCTCTCCTCCAAGGAAGCAGGGAAGTCTGCCTGTTTGTGGCAGGGGAGATGGAGCCTCACGTTTCTTCATAATCTGTATTTCTCCATCATGTATATTCTTCATCATCTATATTAAACACTTGGTGTTATCCAGATTTCCTGGTTTCTGGAATGTGTTCTGTAAAAAGGTACATGTTTTGAACACGAAGCAATCTCTAGAGAGAGCCACCAACAGAGAGACACAAAGCATCCTGAGAACTTCAGTAAAAATTTACGCCATTTAAGACTGAACCGAACTTTATCTAAGGCTTATGAATTGATTTTGGTGACAGTCTCATCAGTCCTGGTGATCCCAATCAGTGACACAGATCCAGCAACACATACAACCTCCCAGCACCTCCCATGGAACAGCTGGTTCCTGTATCATCACCGGTGAGTCAACTCGGATGCTGTCCAAAACCAGTGCTCCCTTTCCATCGAAGTCCTCATCTATGGTCAACACCACGTATTTAACAGACATATTCTCACCAAGCTACAGAGTCATAGAGTGGTTTGGGTTGGAAGGTACCAAACCTGGACCTGGGCAGGGACACCTCCCACCAAACCAGGTTGCTCAAAGCCCCATCCAGCCTGGCCTTGAACCCCTCCAGGGATGGGGCATCCAAATCCAGTTACAAATCACTTCTGATTCAGTTTATTACAATGCCACTCTGGTACCAGGTGATACTTTGTACTGTTCAAGTTTTCCAGGGTTTTGTATTTTGTGAGGAGGGTATATACGGGACAGAGATCAACGCAGGAAGCTGCACAGCAAAGTGATGTATTTGCCATCAAATACACCATGGGGGTCCTGTGTTCTTAAACATTCTGTTTTTAAAAAGTGATTAGACAACAGCAGACATTCTTAAGATCACTATTATTCCTTCCTCTTCAAAATGGCTTTTGGATTCCCCTGCCAGTGGGATGTAAAGGCAGAGATGCTGCAGCAGACAGTGTTGAACAGCCTGAAAACTGGCATTTCTAACACCAAAGACTCTCACCCCGCCTTTCCTCTCTATTTATGTTTTTAATAGACTCCTGCACTGTGACTATTTGATCACCAAAAAAATATAATAGGTTAGCATTTTTTCATTATCAGAATGAAAAGTGCTACATCTAACACACCCCGAAAAAAAAGCCAAACAACCCTCTCCCCCTCTGCTGCGCTACATTTCGTAGGAGAACCCCTCTACAACGTCCCCCATGGCACGTCACATGAAGCTCCACCATAGATGGTGCCATGATGAATCCTATTATCACAATAGATGAAGTAACACTTCACCAACTGTCACTCGCAGGTCAGTTTTGCCACACAAACCAGAAACCAGAATGGCTCCATCAAAAGAAAACTTGTCTAATTCTCCAGTTTGGCCAAGAAGCTGTTATGACAGCAGATTAAAAGGCTATTCTTAGCAAAACTGTCTTTTTCAGCAACAATAGGATAAAGCAAGGATCCTCCAATTCCTTAATCCCTTTTCAAATAAACGATTACACAAAAGGAGAGTAGATGAGAAGAAAAATCAAGGTAGTTTTTTTTAAAAGGCTTAAATATTCCGGTCTATGGCAGGTCATTATTTCTCACTCCAAATTTATTTTTTTAAAAAAACCCACAATGTTCTTCAAATCTGAAATCAGTGAAAATTCAGTGAAAGAAGACTTCAAAAAGCTGTCCCACTTTAAGGACCCAGTTGTGCTGTGTCAGAAATGCAATGTGAATGTGTGCAGCTGGACCTAGAGAACGGGTTAAAAACCCCACTTAAACCATCGCGTTGCCGAAGGACGGGGACTCGCACCTTCAGGGAACACTGTTCCACATACACCTCCCCTCTGCACACAATCACACACTCAGGTACCTGAACAAGCTTAACCATAATCTAGCTTGAAATTCACGAGGAGAGAATCAGTTTTTAATCTTGGCACTGCACGGTTTCAGCTAATTACCTCCGGGATTGCTAATTTTAACCACACCACCCAAATTCACCTGCACATGCCACCCAGTGACCACTGGCAAAACTGGAATATAGAATAAATAGATAAACCATCAGCAAAGTAAATCATAAATATGAGTCCGTGCTTCAATGAGATCTGCATGAGGTTAGAAGTGAAATCTCAGTCCAGGATTACTCTGGGGCAGGAGGAAACACTTGGTCTTTAACCTCTTCTTGTAGGGGAAGATAAAGGCTATGGAAGTTAAATGTTCCAGCAGAAGAAACAGATCAAAGATTCTCTAATTCTTTTAAGGGAACAAAAGATACCAGGTGACCTAAAATACCCATCAAATATCAGTGATGAAGAGGACAACGGCTACAGAACATTAGAGGGAGCAAGGAGCTGTGTTACAGGTGGGAAAAAGAGTTGTCAGAATGTCTTGAAACTACATTTAAGAATCACATGATTAGTTCCACAGAAAATAAATAAACCTTAAAACATTTTAACTTTATATCCCAGTTACGAAATCTTAGAATCCAATTATGAATGTGCTACTTTCACTAATTCATGCATTTATCTGTTAAGTAGAAGCAGATTAATGTGCAATGAAATCCTGGCTAAAGTATTTGCCATGAAATACCTCAGTAATAAAGAGCTTTAGAATGGAACAAAACCCTCCGAAACATATTACAACCCAAGCACTGGCAGTTCCTTCACAGATGCCTCCTGCGATGCAGTACAGCACTTTGCAGCAGCATTTCCTGGGAGGGGGGTGGGAAGGAAGGCAAATTCAAAATAAAGGCTTTATTTTCTATAGTTTGCTTGTAGGAAACTGCACCGATTTACAGGATTCGTTACTAACAGCAACAAAGCCTGTTCTGTTGCCCCATTTCTCTCAGGCTTCAGTCGTGCCTCATGCTCTGTCCTGGCAAAATATTCCTAAGACAAAAATTCCCAAACTAAGAAGAGTTTGAGAGTTCCCTTTCTTCAATGAAGAAGAAGAACCCCCCCTCCAGTGGTCCTGCTGGATGCCCCACACCAGTGCCCGTGGCCATGCACAAGAGCTGTGATGAGGAATTTTCTGAAGAAAGGCAAAGAAGAGTTTAAAATAATCTAAAAGGGGACACGGACACACACTAAAGTAGCTCTAGTCACATCAAGATTTTACAGATTTGCCCCCAACTCCCCACTAATATTAGTGAAAGCCTTTTATATCCAACCTAATCTCATTAGAAACTCAACTGTCCTTTCTCCCCCCCCCATCTTGACACGTAAGTGCCACGAGAAATCTTGCAGTGCTTCAGTTTAAAAATCAGCAAAAGAAACCCGAGCTATTGTTTGACAAGGAGCAGTCTGGCATTGCAGCAACTGGGCAAATGAAAGCCACAGGCTGCTGGAAGCCTTCACTGCTCGTTAAATGAGCCACCACCACCACACACAAGGACCTTTCCTGCCCATGTGGCTCTTGAGCGTTCACTTTCGGTACTGAATGGAACAAGTGAACCTGGCCCCCACCTTCCTAATAAAGCTTTTTAGGATGCCACATCCCTACCCTTCCTGCTCTGAAGGTGACAGAGATGTTTCTCACCACCCAGAACAGTCACATAATGAACAATCAAGAATTTATCAAGATTTATGCTGATCAGCATGTCAACCATGGCATTCCCCTTTACTGGTTCCATAGTAAAACTTAAAATTAGGATGACAGATTTGAAACTGTGGTTGTACTTTCATATCTGAAATCCTGCAAATAAACATCATACCTCCAGGGAGACCTTAGAACCCTTCCAGTCCCTAAAGGGGCTCCAGGAAAGATGGGGGGTGATAGGATGAGGGGGAATGGTTTTAAACTGAAAGAGGGGAGATTTAGCCTAGATTTTGGAAGAAATTCTTTGCTGTGAGGGTGGTGAGGCACTGGAAGAGGTTGCCCAGAGAAGCTGTGGCTGCCCCATCCCTGGAGGGGTTCAAGGCCAGGCTGGATGGGGCTTGGAGCAACCTGGGCTGGTGGGAGGTGTCCCTGCCCAGGGCAGGGGGTTGGAACTCCACAATCTTGAAGGTCCCTTCCAACCCAAACCATTCCATGACAGTGTTAACCTCACGCCAACGTCAGCAGAGGCGTTAAAGCTATTAAAGAATTCATTTAGGGCTTGCAATGATTCCCAGCACCAGATTTCCCCCACAACTCTCTCTGGGAGTCCCACACGAGCTGCTGTATTCACCTATTTACCTACCGACAGGTTCAACCCCCAGGACCGGCTGCTTTGCCAAGATACAAGAATCACTCTGGGCTGTACTTTCTGTTCCGCTCCCCTCCCTTCCCCAAGGGCTTCTGGTTAACTTTACTAAATGGGCAAATACAAAAGAATTAATAGAAACAAATGAGCTGCAGGATGCTCCATTCTCAAGGCATTACTAAGGACCACAGCTCAGAAAGATGCATGAGTCTGCCTTCTTGTCTCTCCCAGCTGCTATTAGTGCTTCCCCCTCTCTGCAGTCATGAACTGCTGCTGTCATCCACTGGAAATCAGAGCTGGTTTGCTCCCTGAAGCCACTTTCTGGAGCAACCACGCTCCAGTTGAGCATAAGGAACCGTCACCCACCCAGCAGAAGACCAAAGCCTGCAGAAGGCAAGACGTGGCCCAGCTTCAGCTGGCCCCCAGACTGCTGACCCCAGGCTGTTCCTTTGGAGATGGGTTTTCATGTTCATCACAGTGATCACAGGCATGACAGGTACCATAACCTTTTTTTTTTCTTTTAATGTCCTTTATACCAGCCTGCAAGCACTTCTGGCCTAGTCAGCTGGAAAGTTCAAGGCAGGGCAGAAAAATGCCAGTATCGCCACCAGCAGACTTGAACAAAGATGCTTATCACATCTCATTACTTTTCCCTCCATGCCAGTCCCGAGCGGCCTTGTTTATCTACCTCACCGTGCCTCTGTTTTCCCAACTTCCTCAAGCTACTTAGAAAATAACATTTTAAAAACAGTAGAATCATAATATGGCTTGAAGGTAATCTCACCTGCCTGCTCAAAACAGGTAGAACTTAAAATCTGTATTTTTATCAGGCTGCTCTGAACCTTGAGCAGTCAGAAATCTCTGTAGATGGAAATTCTGTGGCCCCTCAAGCTCTTGGTGCAGAACTCACCCAACTCCTGGGTGTCAAGACTTCTTGTCCTACTGAAACTTCCATTCTTACATCCCTGTCCATGGCAAGGGAGTCAGAACTCAATGATCTTCAAGGTCCCTTCCAACTCAAACCATTATATGATCTTGGTCTTGTGACCATTGACTCATCTTTTCACTGTACACTTCTGAGGCAATAGTGCCTTTATCATCTCATCACCCCTTAATGATGGTTAAATATAGCAATTACATTCTCCATCAGCCTTCTCTTCCTCGGGCTGCAAACCTAGTCCCTTCTCCACCCTTAATTGTCTGAGGAACCTAGTACTGGGTTCTACTGGGCAGAATATGTGGTATCTACTGGGCAGCCCTGCAGATGGAACTCCACAGCTTCCCCAGAGATAGGAACAGTTCCTTCCCTCTACCTGCTGGCCAGGCTCCTTCCAATACAGCCCAGTAAGTCATTAGCCTTGAGGGCTACAGAGGCTCACTGCTGACTCCTGACCAGCTTCTCATCCAGCAGAAGCCCCAGGTCCTCTTCTGCAGGAGCCCAGTCAGTGGCTCCCAGCTACTGACAGCAGAAGAATCATTGCCATTTGATGTGCCTACGTGCGCAGGGACACACAGAGCTGGGCATTTCCATGACTCTGAGACCACAGTGAGAAATATGAAATATGATGTTCGTTCTTCTTTATTCATAAACGAGCAGGACACCCAAGGGAGACAGTCCAGGCTCAGGTTTTGTTCAGCAGCCTGAGGTACGAGGGCAATGTTTGAATGGACACAGACAACAGCGGTGGGAGCCCATGCTTTAACCGTNGAGCCCAGTCAGTGGCTCCCAGCTACTGACAGCAGAAGAATCATTGCCATTTGATGTGCCTACATGCGCAGGGACACACAGAGCTGGGCATTTCCATGACTCAGAGATCACAGTGAGATCCTTCATAAACAAGCAGGACACCCGAGGGAGACAGTCCAGGCTCAGGTTTTGTTCAGCAGCCTGAGGTACGAGGGCAATGTTTGAATGGACACAGACAACAGCGGTGGGAGCCCATGCTTTAACCATAGTTTGTAGTTAAAGGAGTACATAGTGAGTGAAGACAGTTTCCTGCATGAGTTAAAGATCCATAGGGAAAAGAGAAAAAACAAAACAAAACAAAAAACCAAGAAAGAAAAAGCTTGGTATAATGTCAATAATTAAGTAATAGGTGGTTGCCAGACTTGTTTTTTTAATTTGCCTTTTTTTTTTTTTTAAATACTCCAAATCAGTAATTACAGTGAACAGGCTTCCCAGCAGCACTGTAGAATTAATGTTTGTCCTTCTTGTTTATTTTAGGTGTACAGACATAAGAGCACACATACAGTATTTGCTTTGTTTGCAACACAACTGACCGTTAAGTTAAAGTATATTTTCTGCCAGTCACCATTTTAGCATTAGCCTGCACTATCCAACTGAGAACCACTACTAAGTATTCCATCTGTTCACCTAACAAGTAGCATTTACCCAACAATAAAAGTGACAATACGAGGTTTATTTCAGTACCAAGTCAATCAGTTTGGACAGAAAAAAAACCAAGGATTAGTTTTTAATCACTTAGAGGAAAAAAAGCATCTGAAGTTAAGAGGAAACGTGTTGCTATTAATTATAAGCTTGGTACACACCAAGATCATTATCTCTTCACACATAAATCAAAGAAAAATGCAGGCCTCAGAAAACCTTACAAAAATCTTTTACAAAACAGTAACAGCCAGGGTAGCAGTACTACATAACCAGCTGGCTGGGCAGTTCTCCGTGCTGCTTGGGTTCAACACCAGTAATGGAGCTCCTTCTCATGGTCTGATGCAGTCTCTTGGAGGAGCTCTCACCCAAAGGCTTCATAAAATCCAGAGCAGAAGCAAACAGTTATCCACAGCGCTTGTACCATGAACTGCAGAGTTCTTTGTCGCCACACAGAGTGGAAGAGTCTTGCAGCTCACAAGAGGAGACTCACTACCATGTCCTCAGCATGTTCCCCAAAAAAAGACATTGAGGGGCTGGAGCGGGTCCAGAGAAGGTCAATGGAGCTGGTGAGGGGTCTGGAGCACAAGTCTGGTGAGGAGGGACTGAGGGAGCTGGGGGTGTTCAGCCTGGAGGAGGCTGAGGGGAGACCTTCTGGCTCTCTACAGCTCCCTGAAAGGAGGGGGTAGCCAGGGGGGGTCGGTCTCTTCTCCCAAGTCACAGGTGATGGGACAAGAGGAAACAGCCTCAAGTTGCAGCAGGGGAGGTTCAGATTGGAGATTAGGAACAATTTCTAACACAGAAAGGGTTTTTAAGCCTTGGAATGAGCTGCCCAGGGAGGTGATTGAGAACCATCCCTGGAAGGATTTAAAAGCCAGACTGCTATACTGCTTGGTGACATGGCTTTTAGCAAAGTTAGGTTGAGGGTTGGACTAGATGATCTCAAAGGTCCCTTCCAGGCTGGGCAATTCTGACTCTAGGATTCCTTGAGCTAACACATCAAAATCTACATAAAGTTACATTTGAAAAGTATCTAGCAATTCTGGTCGGGTTTGATTTCATTTTCTGTGACTTAATCCCTTCCATTTCAAGTATTAGTTTCTCTTAATTAAAAGTTAAATCATGCCTAGCCATACAACTAATTGCTATTTACTTCCCACGAATTTCAAGTCAACATATTGGCAACATACCCCACTCATCATGAATTTCTCAGCATCATCTTGAAATTCTTCTAAGGCAGCACATTGCTTAAAAATATCACCATGCACTAAGAAGTTTGCCCCAGGAAAAACTTGCACTAATAAAATTCCACTAAGTATTTAGTAAATACCAACAACTTGGGCAACTACTCAGTGACCTACATCTGCAGTCCTGTATTTTGAGTTGGAATAGGAAAAGAGTAGGGTCTTTCAGGCTTTTTTTTTTCCTTGAAGACCTCACGTATTACTGAGATATAATAAGCTGGGAAAAGCTACAGTAAAGGAAGTTTTGAACACTAAATTAAAGGCTGCCCCTACCAAGCAGAATAACCTAACAGATAAATGCTACATCATTTTCAAGTGCCCCCCCAAAAAATAAATGCGAATTTGCATTGCTCCATGTAAAATATAGTCCTAAAACTGTAGATATTTTCTGCTTCACAAGCACAGCATTCGAAGAGGAAAACACAAATGGTTATCAGCACTGTGAGGATACGTCTTCTGCCTTACGGTCTAAAGATTTCCAGATTCTTTTATCTAAGGGGCCTCACTGATACTACACGTAGACTTTGGAACAGCTTGGTGCGGGAGAGATTGTCCATCCACAGGAAGTTACTGACTCGTAGCTTCTAGACCAACGTTCATCACCAAACGGGGACTCATCCCCAATTCACTTTAGGCTCTACAGCGCACCCAACAAACCAAAATAAACACCTTGTTCAGGATGCTTTTCAGCAACAGCAGCTGAAGACCAATCTTTAAACAACCACGTCTCAACATAGAAGAGGTTCGCCCACCTCCAACAACCACTACCTCACCGGTGAATACCTTTGTGCAGACGCACGACCCGTGGCCATCCCCACTTAAGCACCTTCCTTGTCTTCCAACAGACGTATCAGGGAATTAAATCAGGCTGGAAAACAGTCCAAGAGGAAGATTTTTATTTTTTTTTTCAGCTGGATCAGTTTGCTCCTTAATATATTTTGCCACGGAGCAGCTGGCAAGAAGGAGCAGGAGGCAAGAGAAACCCCTTAAACAAGGTGGCCACTGAACATGAAACTATGGTGGGATGCCAAAGACATATAAATGCTTGTAACCACTCCAAAAACTCCCAGGCTTTATCAACCAAGTACCTTTCACTGACACTACACTCACAATTAAAAAAAAAAGGCAAATAAAAGTGATTTTTGCTGTATTTTCATACAAATATACCTGTAATGGAGCAATGAATGCCTCTCTAAATATAGTTCTTCTTTTCATGAGGGTCTTTATCAAATTTAACAGTGAATTTGCATCTTGATTTAAACAAAGGGGGCTCTTGAGAGATTTGAAAACTAGATGTTCAGATTCTCCCATCAAAGCAAAAGTTGTTTTTCAGAATCCATGTCCAAACTGTGGTGAATTTCACAACAAGCAAACAACCTAAGTAGTCTCAACTGAATTTCTGAAGAGCTTTCAAAAGCCAAGAGATGCTTCTGTAACATAAACAGGAGTTTGTTTCTGCAAGTTTTGAATTAAAAACTAGAGGGTTTGTTTTTTTTGAAGGAAACATTTACAGCAATAAAATACATCGATCCTCATTAAGAAGCCTGGGATCAAAACCAGATTAATCTAATTTCTCAAGTGATACAGCAGTGAACAATATATATATATTAAAAATGTATAGTAAAACTATACCCACACAGAGCTTTTTTTTTTCCCCCCAAGGGGATGCAGTGGGTGGGAAGCAAAGTTTAAGCACAAGCAAGTCATACTTTTCAGCAGACTATCAAGAGGGACATTTATGTATGTCCAGAATACTGGATTTATGCTCAGAAATGAGGAGCTGAGCATGTACTTTACACGCATCTTTTAAACAAGAAGCATTCACACAATTTGGGCAGTTGAGAAAGGATAAAAAAGAAACCCAAAACAATTATACTGTGGACAAATAATCAGGTAGCATTATGATCTCAAATACTGTCCCATTAGCTTATATTTATATAAAAAAATCAACAAACAAAACATGAAATAAACACAGCAGTTTCACCAGGCAGAAAATAAATCCAGTTGTTATAACATCCAAACACTTGGTTTTTTCCTAATATTTGCATTAACAGTTCACCAATATAACAAGTTTACCTAAAGCTTCCCAAAGGAGGTTACACCTGCACATCTATAAAGCACCAAAGGCCTCGGTCCCTGAAGAGGGGCAACTCTAGTTCTGCCCAGAACTGGACAAAATTATACAACTCAGAAGCACATTAGATCATCTGAATGTTTCTGACCTGGAAGCCTCCATGAAGCACACGGTAGCCCACAAGATTACTGTGAGCCCTTACGTGAGCCAACAGTCCTTGGGAACTTCTGCACTGGAAGACACCATTAAAATTCCTTTTCCGATGAATTTATCCCTTTTCCTACCATGCTTTGTCCCTGAAAACCATCAAGATGTGACAGGCAGCCTGCAATTTGTCCGGTCCCTGTACTGGCATGGTACATCCTGCAGAACTCCCCCCCTGAGTCCCACTACCACACGGGTCTGTGTCACCTCTCTCTGAATCACATGGGGAGAAAAGGACAGAACAGACAGAGATCAAAGCAGGGGACTACCTGAAATTCAGTGCATTTTTCTTAACTGCTATTAGAAGAACAAAGAGTTTCCCTTCATAGGGAAGGGATTCACAAAATCATAGAAAGGTTTGGGTTGGAAGGGACCTTTAAGTGTCACCGAGTTCCAAACCCCCTGCCCTGGGCAGGGACACCTCCCACCAGACCAGGTTGCTCCAAGCCCCCTCCAACCTGGCCTTGAACCCCTCCAGGGATGGGGCAGCCACAGCTTCTCTGGGCAACCTCTTCCAGTGCCTCATCACCCTCACAGCAAAGAATTTCTTCTTAAGATCTCATCTAAGCCTCCCCTCTTATAGTGTAAAACCATTCTCACTCGTCCTGTGGCCCCACTCCCTGAGCAAGAGTCCCTCCCCATCTCTCCTGGAGCCCCTTTAGGGACTGGAAGGTGCTCTAAGGTCTCCCTGGACCCTTCTCTTCTCCAGGCTGAACAACCCCAATGCTTTCGACATGTCCTCACAGCAGAGATGCTCCAGCCCTCTCTGAGCATCTTTGTGGCCTCCTCTAGACCCATTCCAAGAGGCCCATGTCCTCCCTGTGCCAAGAACTCCAGAGCTGGACACCATACTCCAGGTTGGGTCTCAGCAGAGTAGGGGGGAAGAGAATCAGCTCCCTCCTCCCTGCTGGCCACGCCATTTCCAAGTTATCTCACGTAACGACACACCTGCAAACAGGTAGTGACACACACCACCTGCTATTCTGCCCTAAAAGTGCCATTTGCTGGCATCCCTAGAAGCGAGACCAGGTCTCCTGTGACAATCACTGGCTAAGTCTCCACACCTGCGAGCAAAACCCAGCTGCCAGGGGAATCTTGCTCAATTCCACACCGGGGGCAAGCAATATTGTTCCTTCCCCACACAAGCACAACACCCTTTGTGTTTATATTATCAGGTAGGCCCAAGCACGTAGGACGTTTCGATTGTCTGAAAGGCTTCAGCAAAGCCCTTTCTGTACCACACCGATGTTCAAAAGCCTTAAATTCAAAAGCCTTTATTGTAAATGATGGTGGGGGAAGCGGAAGGGAGGAATTGATAATTAAATGGGATTTTCTATCAGTCGGTTATTAGGGGTGGTCGGGTCAAACTTCGCCGACGGAACCCCTCCAGCAGAAAGGCATAAAGAAACAGGCTCCGGGAAGTAAAAGCTGGGTGTTGCTGTTAATGACACTGAGAAATTAAGGCACAAAAAGGAATTCTGCACCGAGTTCCGCAAGAAATGTAAGGATAATACGGTGAAAGAAATCAAAGACACCGCCGGGCTCCCCCAGCCCCTGGAGCAGCTGCATTATCCCAGAGGCGCATTTTTATTTTTTTTATTTTTGCTNCCCGACACGGCCACCCCCGCGGGGCCGCGACGCACCCCCTCGCTCACCGCCTCCCGCCGCTTCCTCCTGCCTCGGCCGCTGAGTAATGAGCCGGGGCCGGGCCGCGCACACGCACCGCGCTCCCCCGCCGCGGCTGCGGCTGCCGCTGCCCGCCCCCTCCGCTGGCTCCGCCCCGCACCGGCCTCCGCTGCCNGGTCAAACTTCGCCGACGGAACCCCTCCAGCAGAAAGGCATAAAGAAACAGGCTCCGGGAAGTAAAAGCTGGGTGTTGCTGTTAATGACACTGAGAAATTAAGGCACAAATAGGAATTCTGCACCGAGTTCCGCAAGAAATGTAAGGATAATACGGTGAAAGAAATCAAAGACACCGCCGGGCTCCCCCAGCCCCTGGAGCAGCTGCATTATCCCAGAGGCGCATTTTTATTTTTTTTATTTTTGCTTTAAGAGGCGTTTTTAAGAGGAAGGTCACGGGAACTGACTACAGCGATGGCTCCCCCCGCGACCTCGGACCCTTCCTCCCCCCGGAGCCGTGGGCCCGGGCCCGGCTGGGTGTCCCCGCTCGGGGAGAAGGGAGAGGGAGAAGGAGGAGGAGGAGGAGCCCCGCGCCCAGCCTCCTGCCACACCAACAAAGAGGCCCCCGCCATTATNCGGCCCTCCGCTACCGCGGGGCCTAACACCCCTCCAGCCGGGATCGCCGCCGCCGCTCGGACTCCTCCGCACCCCTTCCCCCGCAGCGGCTCCTTTCCCGAATCGCTCCCCCCACCCGACACCCCCTCGCCAGGCCTCCCTTCCTGCTTTGAGTGAAAAACCGGCATTTTTCACGGCTTTGCCTTCATGCCAGGCTCTGGCACCCAACCTTGGACACTCTGGCAACCCTCTTTCCGCCGCTCCTGGCCACCTTTCAGGGCCTTGGCGGCTCCGGGCTCCCCGGGACAGGCCTGTCGTGGCAGCGCTTTGTCCCCTTATTGGGGGGTTTTGGGACGTTTTCGTGTCCTTCATCTCTTTCGGCGCTGCTTTTCCTCACAATCTCCAGTGCCTCTTTGTGGGATTTTGAGTGATTCATTACCGTTGCCTTTTGGTCTGGGCACCTGACATCTCTCTCCTTGGGCTTTCAACACTATTCTTTGTGTTTATTGTCATCTTTTTTGGTTTTTTTTTTTCTGCTCTTTTTTTTCTTTGTTTTCCCCCAAGAATGTCCCTGCTTAGAGACGAAAGGAGGCCCCGCAGCACCTTGAAGCTGTGTCAATAGGGTTGGAGCAAGCCTTTGTGTATTTTTACTACGTAGCACAACAACAACAACAAAAAAAGCTTTTATAAGCAGTATTTAAAAATACATGAAATCTGCCAGTTAGGCCCAGGGCGCTGTAAAAAAACAGACATTTCACATTTCATTCATTGTCAAACATTTGAGCGGCCAATGCCACGCTTCTGAAGATGCCAAAGATTATGTTGAGATTGTTGCTGTTGGAAGCGTTTCTCCATCTGTAATGAGCACGGATTTCGACACAGTCAGGATATTCCAGGTTTGCCCACTGTCTTGGTGCTAAAAGCTTCACTTCCACAAGCATAATCAAGCCCTCGTTAAGATTTTATTAAGAGTCGATGCTTTTAAACAGAGATGTATTTCTAAGTGAGTTTTTAAGACCAGTCCTCACAGCCTTGTATGTCATCAGCATCTGTCGCCACGGGGCACGTAGAGCTGATGGGCAACAGAAATAACGATGCAAAAATGAGACAAAAAGACCCCACTGGTGTTGTTGCAAAGCACGATGAAGGAGGATTATGTATTTTAATAGGGGCTCCAAAATACGTCGAGCTTTTATGAAGGAAAACTGCCAAGGGAAGGTAAGAACGTCATGCTGTAAATTCACCACTTACCAATAGAATGGTTTAAAAAATAAAGATAATGTGATAATTGGAGTACTGTGTCCAGTTGTGGGCTTTGTCCAGTCCAGGGAACTGCTGGAGAGGGTACAGCAAAGGGCTACAAAGATGATGAGGGGCCTGTGGCATCTCTTGTATGAGAAACGGCTGAGGGACTTGGGGCTTTTTAGTCTGGAGAAGAGAAGGCTGAGGGGGGATCTGATCAACACCTAGAAATACTTCAAGGGTGGGTGTCAGGAGGATGGGGACAGGGTTTTCTCAGTGGTGCCCAGTGACAGGACAAGAGGGAACGGGTACAAACTTGAACATAAGAAGTTCCATCTAAACATGAGGAGGAACTTCTTGACTTTGATGGTGGCAGAGCCCTGGCAGAGGCTGCCCAGAGAGGTGGTGGAGTCTCCATCTCTGGAGACATTCCAACCGCACCTGGAGACGTTCCTGTGGGACCTGCTGTGGGTGACCCTGCTCTGGCAGGGGGTTGGACTGGATGATCTCCAGAGGTCCCTTCCAACCCCGTATTATTCTATGACTCTGTTCCTGGGTGCTATGCAAAATTTACAGAGACATTGAAATCATACCTCCTAAGGACAAAGGTTTGTTTGACTGTGTGTATAATCAGATTTTTCAAAATGAAGTCCCTACATAAGAAACTAGAATCGTGGCTCCCTGCCCAGGGACAAAGTCGTGGCAAGGAGGGCTCTCAGGCTTGACAGGATTTTGGGCCACAGGTAGCCACTGAAGGCACGTGGTGGCCCATGAGAAAGCCTGAAAGCTGATGAGGGTGTGTTTGGCAAAATAATGGAATCCCCAACCTCAGAACTTGACTTTTCTTTCCCAAAATAAACATGAAAATGTATGTATAAGGAGAATTGGAGGAGTGGTTTTACATAATAATAATAATAATAGTAGTAACAATAATAACAGGAAACTCCAAAATTAAGTCAATGAACAATCTGGAGCATGAAAATAATTGTCTGCATACACGTAACTGTTAATCATTCTCATACCTCCTCAGTTTCCGTGTCCCTGTAGTCTTGGATTTGGACTGCTGCTTTGAAATAAGCAGGTTTTGAGCATTTAATAAATATGTTGATAAAAAAAAGTGCCAGTAAAATCTGAATTATGTCAAAATAGCATAGGCTTTCTCAGTCCCAGACATTGGTTTACAAGTATGTTTATGCACATCGTATTAAAATGTCTAGATTCAGCCATCCTGGAATTTCAATAAAAATGTAGTTTTCTCCTTTTTTAATGATTTTATTAAGTTCTTATCAATTACCACGCTCTTAGTAGTAAAGAAGGTTTTAACATATCGATGTTTATCAACTGCAAAGCAAACAATTCAGGCTGAAATCTCTGGAGCCAAGGCAACGGATTGGACTCAAATTTTGATGTAGAAAAATCAAAATGTCAAAAAAGTAGAAACTAACATAGAAGGACAGGCCCAAACATAGATGGAGTTGTCACTTTTGCCCCCCTAAAAATCCACAGTAAAGACTGATGGTTCAGTTTTGCACCCAAGTGAATTAGCGTAATACCCAGAGGAGCTCTATTGGCTTCAGCTGGGCGGGACTGTAGTGAGCGAAACCAAAATAGCTGGTTTTCATGTTAATATGTGATTGTGCTCACAGGCATTTTTACATGAGCTGGAAATAGCAACAAGATACTCCAGGCATGTGTTGTAGCTGCAAGATATCAGCTGTTTGACAAAGAACCGCATAGATTGGGGGCTTTTTTAAATAAAGATCTTGTAAGTTACGTATTTAACAATATTTCTTTGCAAGAGTGGACGATCTAATCTTTCTTCTCCTAAGTGACCTTCAGTGGATCACATTGCCAAAAATGGAATTTCGTGGGACTTTCCCAGGCTGAGCCACCTGTGCAAACACCCAGCCGCCATCATTTTAGCTCTGTGTTATTTCAGACGGTTGTGTATCATCATCACGCAGGCACCCGCACACCCTCCCGCAGTGAAAGACGCCTTCTGGAAATGAACCAAATTAGCAAACCCTCTCCTCACCTCGCTAATTATTTCATCAAGTGGAGATCACGAGGGATCGTGGATACTCAGGGGGGGCCCTTATTTTTTTTTTGCCCCGCATGAGGTTTGATCAGTCACAGCCAGGATCAACAGCCCCGTCCCCTTAGGAAAACAGGTTGATAAATATTGTTTGCTCAGTGAGATATTTATGGAAAGAAACCCCAGACTTTGAAAGGTTTTAGACAATCCCAGAAGTAATAGGAATGTTGTGTGAAATAAACAGAGCAGTTTGCTCATTGTATCTTTCCTTAAACATTTGTTTTTTAACCTTCCTTTGCGACACAGAAACTTGCATTTCACATAAGGAAGTGAAATGGAAATTCATTAGAAACTAATGACAAGCACGACCCAAATTAATTGACGTGTTACAGCCTAAAAAAATGTACAAAAGAAAAATGAACCAAGAATCACACATTCGGATTGTTGGTAAATACTGCTGATGTTCAAATGTTTTAGTTTAATAAAGAAATAGATTGAAAAGAACCTAATAAAAGAAGCATTCTAACAGCTAGATTCTTTATTTAATTATGTTTGGAAAAGCAGTATAAAATCAAGTTGATTCTGATACAGGAGCTGGGGGTTCCTGCAGCCCCCCCCGGAATGGAACTAGAACTGGTTAGCAGTTGCTGAATGTTATTTCACAGCTGAAGCCTGGCTGTTAGCAAAACAACCATGAACTGGGGTATTTTTCTTTTCTTTTTTTTAACCAGTAACCCAAGTGAACCGAGCACTCACTGGCTTGAGCAGATGCAAGGGAAGGCAAGCAGCCACCGTGGGGCACCCTGCGACAGGTTATGCCAACGTGACCGTGACCAAAGGGCCACGTTCATGGCCAAGGGATACCGAAGCTCAGGAAAAATGGCATTTCTTTACTCCAGGCAAGAAACTGTGTTCTCTGAAATGTCATTAATACTATTAACCCCTTCCCTGCTGCTCCTGCAGAGTTCTTTCTGAGCTGCCGTCATTCCATGTAATTTCTATTCATAGGTAATTCCGAGGGAATAGGCGGCAAAGGATGTACAAGAGTTAGACACACTTGGCCATCGGGAAATTGTGGAGAGAAGCTTATTTTAACTATTAAAAGGCAGCATTTAGGGTATCACCTGCCTCCTATTTCTACAGACTGGTATTAACACAGCGCAGAGTGTTCTTTCTTTATATCCCTACTCAACTGAAACTTTGCAACGGCAAATTTAGAAAAAGTTCTTGAGGTTTGGCATTATCCGAGGAGAGCATCGGGCAGTGGGTTCACGGGGCTGGACTGTGGATATTTTCCATCTGAGGCACAACCAAGTTGTTGCAGTTTCTTTTCTGGGGACAGATTGGTTGTAAATGTGTGCGGCTATTCCTCTGGGGGGTTTAATCCCACAATCTGCCAGACACACTGCTAATTTATATCTGTGCCCCGTTCCTGTCTTCCTAGGTTACATACTGATGTGCCTGATCTCTCTTCTGCACCCTTACCAATGAAGACTTTGTTATTTGGCTTTCTAAGAAGGGTTCCAGAGCAAAAGGCATTCCCAAGATTCAGAACAAGGCTGTAGGGACTTTTGTATCAGCTGTTTCTCCCTTGTCAACACACGGTGACCAGAAAAGCCCTTCTACCATCACTTTGTCATGGTTTCTTCCTACATGGGACCATTCAACGTTGACCAAAATGTAGTGACCTTACCCTGAACACCATCACTGATGTCTGTGGCGCTGAACTCAGGCACTGAAGGCAGAACTTCAGTTACTTTCTCTCCAGCCAGCATTCCACTTGGGGAAAAAAAGACACAAAAAACCAAAGAAGCTTATCAGAAGTGCCCAAATCTTTGCAGAGTTTTTAAATTTCAGCTCCTAAATGCTCACAGCTCCCCGATGTTTGGTAAGGTGAAGAGAGCTAGGAACGGGCTGCATTTCAAATGAAGCTGGTCAACCCCAGTTACCTGAGCGCCTTTGGAATCTCACGTTCCCTATCACTATCCCAGCACAAAACTTTGGAATGTAGTTTTGAGAAACAACCAAATGTGAGACCTGTGAGCTGAATGGCAGGAAGGGGAATGCACACAACTTCGCTTCATCTCCTTCCACTTGGTATTTTACTGCGAACTGACCAAAGCTTTTTGAGGATAATTAAGAGCGTGTGTTGTGCCTGCCCTGCACGACACCATGACTTAGCACTCAGCAAACTGCAGCAGGCACAGGGAGGAGGAGAACTGCAATAAAACCTGATTCCCCGTGGGGAAGCTGTATCTCTCTGTGTGAGTTTGGTGCCTGCACACATCGCTCTTTCCTTCCGCAGCTTAATGGCCTGAACTTACACTGGCTTCACTAGAGTCTGTGAGCATATATATATCTGAGCACATAAATAGTGCCAGTCCCTACTTCATGTCGTGAATTACTGGCTTCACACCCTCTGTTCCTCTATCCTAGAAAGATGCATCGGAGGCTGTGCCGCAGGAATGCTGAACTGAGTTACTTCTGGGATCAGCAGAGCTGCACCCAGGTATCACAAGCATCAGCTGTGTGCCCCATCAGGTTGTATTGCCTCACATCCTAACTCAAGAGCAGTGCACGAAGCAGAAGCACATTAAACAGACTGTATTTAAAGTGGTATTTTAATTGAGTCCCATCCATTCAAAGCGCTTTCTAAAGATCCAGAAACCTTCAAGATTTTGATCCAGCCTTTGCCAACTCCTGTTCTTAAGGAAAACCAGTCACTGTCACCAGTGGCAGGTAAGAGTTATGCTGCCTTCCTGCCCCAAACTTAAAAACAACCTCCCAAACACCCCCACTCTCAGGTTAGTGGGGTTTTTTTTAAATTAACCTAGGAATTATTTCTTAAAGGGGAAGGCTGTTCAGATGTGGTTGTTCATCCATTCATTTGAAATGAATTTCATACACAGATCCTCTCTTTGCATCCTGCCCACGCAGTGGCCTATTCTCTTTTTCTTCAAAACTGAGGTGGGGGTGACACAAATCAGACCCAATTCCCAGGAAGATGCTGCTGTGAAATATCCCCGATAGCAAAGTCCAGAACGAGAGCAGAGACTCACATCCCTCCGTTACTTTGCGAAGCTAAATATAGATGACTGGACCAATTCCAATCTGCTTAGAAATCATTCTGGAAATAAAGCTTTAATTTGTATGTATGCTGGACATAGGGCTGATGCTTGGAAGTTCACTATCGGAAGAAGTGGTTAGGGCCTGTTAGAAGATTTGAGGAGACCTAAAAAGGGAGATCCCCTGGTTTTTCTGAAAGCTCAAGTGGTCTCCATTTACCGCTGACAGCTCAGGCAGTTTATGATCCACTCCACGGGACTCTGAACTTAAAGCAGTTAAAACTTAACAGTTGCATTGCTGACTCTCCTCTGCCTAATGGAAACCCCACGCCTGACCTGTGGCTGTAATTTTGACAGCCTGCTCGTACCACCACCAGCAGAAAAGTAAATAATAATCCTCACCTTTATGTAAACTTTAAGAGCTTCCCACACTTCAGCTTCTGTGGGATGAAAAGGCATTAATGTCAGGGAATAATTGGATTCTAGCCCTTGCCAGTTCTCAGAAAGCTGGATGGAACATAAGGGGGATCCTAAGCCTCCATCCAGCAGTTCCTTCACTCGGATAAATAGTCTTTCATCTCATTAACCTTCTTTCATAGTGATCTAGTTACATAAACTTTGTCACAATTACATACATGTCATCTGTGCACAGCACAGATTCAATAGGTGAGTTAAATGAATGCAACTGAAGCTCTCACTGTCGGGTTTGAGTGTGTGAGTCTGACATACTGCTTCTCTTCAGGCCAACAGGTTGGGAATCATTTCTGGAAATGGCTGTTTGCAGTGACTATTTGGAATAGAGAAGGAACCAGGGGTGAGAATTTGATTTCCACTGCTTACACCAAGAGCACTACCAGGGGATTGCACTGGGCCCGTGTTCCCATGAGAAGAACGATTGAGCCTTTTCTTATAGCGACGAATCATAAAGTATTCTGGAACTTTGGTGAGTTAATCAAAAATCAACATTTCTACTTGATTTAATGGGACCGTTTCCCACAGCACATAACTTCTGCCAAAACAATTCAACAAGCCACACGCCCCATAAACCCCACAAATGGCATTACACACACACAGAATTATAGACTCATAGAACTGCCCGGGTTGGAAGGGACCTTCAAGATCATCGAGTCCAACCATCAACCTAACTGATAAAAAACCATCACTAAACCATGTCACTAAACTCTTTGTCAACCAATCTTTTGAATCCCTCCAGGGATGGTGCCTCAACCCCTTCCCTGGGCAGCCCAGTCCAAGGCTTAAGAACCCTTTCTGTGTAAAAATTGTTCCCGATCTCCAACATGAACCTCCCCTGGTGCAACTTGAGGCTGTTTCATCTTGTCCCATGGCCTGTGACTTGGGAGAAAAGACCAACCCCCACCTCTCTACAACCTACCTAAATCAAATCTGGTAGCAACAAACACACCCCTATAAATACCTTCCTGTCACCTCCCCACTCGTCCCTTGGGGAAGGAACAGCCACCAACGTCGGTGTTGCTTTCCTCCTGCTCGTATGACTGTATCAGACAATCTGACTGAACACCTCCCGAGGTGCCTCAGAGCTCAGAGCTCCTTTTTATCATCCACCAAGATCTGTTGGTATTTGGATCCATGCATCCAAAAATAAACAACCAAAAAATGAAGAGCAGCATCAGCCCAAATGGCCACAGGAAAAGGGTCAATGAACACATATTGCACACTTGGTAAGATTTAGTAGTCAATGTCGGTTTGATGATTCTGAAATGTTCTGTTTGAGGCATCTCAGATGTGGGACTTTTCTACCTGGTCTTATTCCTGCCTGCAGGAAGACTGCCCTTCAGATCACATTTCTGCCTTCTGGACAAAGACCAAATTTGTTAAAAAAAAAAAAAAAAAAAGATTTATTTTGCTGCTGTAAAGAAAAGGGAACAGAGAAGGGACACAAAAAGATGGGTGATGTGCCCAGTGTGAGAATTCAGCAAAACGGATGTTTCCAGTGACATTTTGGATAAGGCAATGTTGCATTTGTCAGTGTCAGAAGAGAGAGATTTACAGCAACTGAGATGATGAAAACCAGAATACATTTTATTTAAGGACAGATAAAGACCATGGCTTGTAAATTTTATTCATCAGCACAAGATCCAAGTACAATGGAAGGGTTGACCTAAGAAGACGACCAACCTGACCGTGAAACCCTGGGTATAACAGAGGCATCGTTTGCAGTGACTAAGAAAAGAAAAAGGCTTGAGAAATATGGAAATGGGGGCCTTTTTTTGGCCACGTTGAACTGAAATGACTCGTTGCATCAAGTCAGGCAAAGAGAGACAATGCAAAGTTTTCATTTGGACATGAAGAGAGAACTCTGCAGCGGAGACACCTGTGAGGCACTGGCACAAAGAGTGTCACTGAACTTGCATTTGCAAATCACACTGCTCAGGGACAAATTATAGGGAGAAAGAGTAAATAACTGCAGCTTTGTGGAATGCTGATAGAAAGCTGGAGGGAGAAAGCAAAGGATCCTCCAGCTCCTCCCCAGAAGAGCGTTTGTGGAGGACAGGAATCAGGAGTGGAGACAGTCTCACAGTCCAAGGAAGGAAAAAACATAAAGAAGATCGTGGCTGATCGTCAGCTGATAAACCAGACAGTATGAGGATCCAGGGCAACGGGGATTTCACCTTCTGACCGTGTCTACCACAGACACAGAGAGCAAAAGAGATGGTTGGTTGCCTGATCAGAGTGTTTGCTGGTTGTAGCTTCTGGCCTTTTGTATGATACCGTATTTTCTGTGTGTCGTTCAGTTTTTGAGGGTCTTTAAAAAGAAAATGCTGCCTGCTCTATCTGAATCTACTAACCTTATCATAACAGTGGGTATTTGCAATACGTAACATATATTGTGATCATTTCTTCTGGGTTTGTTTTGGTTTGTTGTTTTGGGGATTTTTTAACACTTGGAAGTAAACAAATGAATTTGGTCTTTTTTGGAGGCAGAGGGACTTCTATTTAGCTCAAACCAGAAGAAAGCTGTTTAGAACATGGAAGGAATAAAATAAAATGCTAAGAGAAACAGGGCTGGGAAGAATGGAAAAACAATTAATGTGAAGAGTTTATTGAATAATTCCAACAGAAATTTCTTTTGTTTTGCTAATGTTTTGGGGTTTTTTTCCTTCACTTCCTTCTGCTCAGCTCAGTTTCCCCACAGCATCCTATGGGCTCCCTTTGCCCTGCTCTGAGCTGCACCCTACAATAATTAACCAGAATTTTTCAGGTCGAGCAATATTAAAAAAAAAATTAAAAATCTAATTCCCTTCTTCCAGTTGTTGGTTTTGTTGTTTGGGGGTTTTTTTGCCACAGAAATCTCATCCACGTTGTTTATTGATTTTTAAGGATTTTGCTGCTCAGGAAAGGCACCCTCCCACCCTCAGCCCCTCAATCTCTGCTCTGGTCTGCTCCTTCCCTCTGGCTTGGCAGGGGCTGAAAGTGACATCAGCCCACGGGGCTTTACATCTAATGCTCCCCTGTGCGTCAGGTAATCCAATTGAGTTCTTACATGTCGACGGACCCAGAGATTTATATTGAGCCACTTCCTAAAAGCTGACTCTTATTACCTGGCGGGTGAACTACCGGGGAGAAAAAAAAAAAAGAGAGAGAGAGAGAAACAGAAGGAGTGTAAACAGAACTGCCCCAGCAGACATGACGTTGCCCTCAACTTCTAACCAGGAGCTGCCAGGCTTGGCTTGCAAGGAAGTGAAGGAACCTTTCTGTTTACTTGTGGAGCCACTTGCCAGATCGCACAGTGCTTAGTTACGAGATATAAACAAAGCAGTAGAAAGAGAGTAAGGAAGAAAAGGAAAAGACGAAAGAGAGAAGAGAGAAAGAAAGAGAGAAAGAGAGAAAGACATAGAAAGAAAGAAAGAAAGAAAGAAAGAAAGAAAGAAAGAAAGAAAGAAAGAAAGAAAGAAAGAAAGAAAAGAAAGAAAGAAAGAAAGACAACACAAGGAACAGAAGCCCAAGCAAGACCTGAATATGTTTAATGGGACATCTACAACTGTCATGACCTAAACAATCAGTATTGGGTAAAAATATAGAAGATTTCAGACTATTCTGGATGCAGCATCTGTTCAACTTGTACAGGTAGGTTCTTATGTATTTCTCTTAATCTCATTATCAATTAAATATGTATTAAAGTATTAATCCTCTTGGCTTTGTACAGCAGTATCTAATATTTACCCTGGGATTTTTTTCTTTGTATTAAAGCTCATTTGATTTCTTGTTTCATGAGAAGGCTGCTTGCTTGTGTGTGAAATGATACTATAGAGTTGGTCAGATTGTGCTCCAGAATTTCAGTACTTCGTCTCTCTTGCCTTCTTGTGGAGTTAGAAACATTCACCTATGGCAGAATTACCCTGAACCCTAAAAATTCAGGGTACCTCAGCCTGTTTTGATTTTCTATTGAAGGCAAAGGAATCGAAGGCACCAAATTGTTACTGCTCTTATGTGAAGGATAAGCCTTGACAGGGTAACACAGTTCACATGATTCTGGAAAACACGTTTAAGTATTTTATTTATTCATGGATTTATGCAGAGGACTATTATTTAAGAAACAGCACAGAACTCCAAACACTCTGAAAGACATGACTCTGGTGATTACAGCCTGGGACTAGAGACTCTCAATTAAGAAACTGGTTTCCTATTTCTTCTCTACTGCTCTCTGATGGGTTTTTCAGCGAGACCCTGCAGGTCCTAGAATAAAAGCAGCCTTATTTTTTGCGCAGTTTTGGCACAGGCTTCGTCAATGTTACCAGCTCAGAAATTTTTAGATGGAAATTCCAAAGGATTACAAATAATGGTAATTTGCTATTTACATTTAAAAGTGGATCACTAATGATCCTCAGTGAGGGTGGTGAAAGAAGGCCCAGAGAGGCGATAGATGGTCAGCATCAGAATCAACATCAGAGCAGGGGAGGACAGTCAGGGACAGTACAGCAATTTGGGTCTTTGTTTTTCTCTGGCACCCGAAGAAGCTCGAGTAAAACCTGCTTGAGTTCTTTGACATGTGTTGTAGTGCTACCTTTTAACCCCAGCACCAGCACTTCGTTTGGCTCTTCATTCCCAGGTCCTGTGTCTGGGACAAGGCTGCCTCGTCACAGAGAAGTGCATAAAGCCCAAAAAAAAGGCCATAAGCCAATAAACAGGAAAGAGAAATACTACTGTGGTGCTGGAGTTCTGCTGTCCTACTGTTTGTGGCACTGCAGGAGCAGCCAGCACGTCTTTGAAGCTTCAGTCTTTGAAGCACTCTAATGTTGATGACGTACGAGATGTGTTCAAGTCAGTCCTAGGCCACCAGTCTGTCACGCTCTCTTGGCAGAACGAGCTTTTAGTGAAAGGTGCATGAAAAAAAGGGAAGATTGGCAGTAGCTCTCTGTCATAGATATTCAGTGAGGCCCTTGGGGTCTGATGTTAGAAGGGACCTATAGGGTCATCTAGTCCCACCTCCCCGCAGTCAGCAGGGACACCCCCAACTAGACCAGGCTGCCCAGGGCCTCCTCCAGCCTCCCCTTGAATATCTCCAGGGAAGGGGCCTCAACCACCTCCCTGGCAACCTATTCCAGTGCTCCACCACTCTCAGAGCAAAGAACCTATTCCTAATATCCCATCTAAATCTGCTCTTCTCCAGCTTGAAGCCATTGCCCCTCATCCTGTCCCTGCAGACCTTTGTAAACAGACCCTCCCCATCTCTCCTGTACCCCCCTTCCAGTACTGGGAGGCTGCTCTTAGGTCTCCCCGGAGCCTCCTCTTCTCCAGGCTGAACAGCCCCAGCTCCCTCAGCCTGTCCTCATAGTGAAGGTGCTCCAACCCCCTGATCATTTTCACGGCCCTCACCACCAACATAGCACCAGTATCTTTTGGATGGAGGTACCCCGTGAGATGTTTCTATACATTTCTCCTGAAAGAATATCTATTTGCAAACTGAGCACAGGCAGTGTAACAGGCCCCTCTCAAATTCACAGGTAGGGTCCCTTTTTTTTAAAGAGGAAATTGCAGTTTGCCCCTGCAAGGCTGATTCCAGAGGATGCTGAGTTCTTCTACATTTTCTTTCGGTGCCGATAACAGTTTGTGTCTTGGAGGCACAACACTCATAGAACTTGTAATAAAGCCACACCTTGACCTCTCAGCTCAGGAAATTCACTACAGGGAGGCACATCCACACTGTTCACAAATCAGATTCCAACCCTCTCTCTCAAAGATAAGAGTTTTTAAAGACTGGCCCAACCCAGGAGAAGTTTATGACTCTCTAGCAATGACATTTGGCTCCCTTCAGCAATGAACACTTATTCCCCTTGAGCGGTGAATACTTTGTGATAGTCTGGTTAATTCTCCTTTTGATTAAAGTGCATGTTTCTAGTAAGGAAATAAAATAATTGTCACCCTAGAGAGTGAAAAAATACTGTATAAGGATGGCTGTATCGTTACAGCTCTAATTTCTGAGGCATAATCTTTCTAAGGAAAACTCATGCTTTAGCAACAGGGCAACTCCCTTATTGACTCATCAGTGTTTACAGGTTTGGCTCCACCTGCCTTCTATTTGAACAGAATTGGTTTTAACTTCATTAAGTGTTTATTCAAATTATAAACCCATGCATTTCCACCCCACATTTCAGAGAGTTGAATTTCACACTTGATGAGATTCATTTCTCAGGTGTGAGGAATACAGTGTATTCTCTCCAAAATGATGATCATGAGCATACAATGAGCCAGAGTATAAAATCTCTATATGGAATATATGTGAATAAATCAGGTCATGATTTAAATCAATTTTAAGTAAATATTTTTAAAATGATCTCTTTTCAGTCTCTTCCATCTTTTTATGTACCTAAATTTATTGGTGTTTTATGGACAAGCAGCACTAAAATACAGTAGGTTGTACTTAAGCAAAGTAATTGGTAATTAACCAGCTTTTTACCCAGTTATTATGCTTATATTTCCAGGTGAAAGACATGTTGTCATGAATGATACCATGTATCAAGAACTGACTTTAAATATATTCAAAGGTTACTTTATTGCGCCTTAAATGCATTAAACACAGGAGAAGCTCAGAGTTTAATTTAGACATTTAAAAAAGTCTAAAGTACACAGCAAGGGCATCTAATCTTCCCAGATTCTCTCCTTTTTCTTTCTCTAAAATATTCATACAGTTATGATTAAGGTATTATATTACATTTCTTTTCAGTACAGGTTCTTTTTTCTGTATTTCCCCTAGGATCTATCAGTACTAGCCATTAGTTTGGTGACTCTCACTGGCAGACTCTTTAGTCCCAGCCATCTCCTACTGAACTACCCCTACTTCTTGTGGAGGTGACATTCTCCATACGGTATTCAAAAGCACACAGTTTGGATTTGCGTTTGTTTTTAAAGAAGCAAGCAAAACACAGACCTGAGCAACAAAAGATGTGAAAACTGCTTAAATTTCCATTTAAGTGTAGACACTCTTGAGCGGGGCAGAGTTATTGCACTGAGCCCAAACTACAGAGACCCAGAATTAGTTTAATATGTATGTGTTATGCAATGATCTTGCATCTCTATAAAAAGGAAGCCCCATCTTCCCATTTCAACTCAGAAATAATTGTATACATCAAATATTTAATCTGTGTGCATAATTTTCAATTTCAAAAACATTACTACGCTCACATTTGTAACTATATAATATTTAAGGGCACTAAGGAGAGCTGTTAAGTATCTTCCTGGAGGTACCTCCTACAGAACACAGAGAGGGGACTCTGGCCCTGCTTGAGGTTTATGTCAAACCTGGTCCCTGCCACTGCGATTCGGGGAAGTCAGGGGCAGTGGGGCTGATGCCAACACCATCCATTCCTTCCCCTCCTGTGACTCCAGAAAGCGTTTTGCCTTTCTCCTCTCACATCAATGCACTGCTAAACTCGGGACAGACTCGTCAGAAATTCTGTATATTTACTTTGGAATTATTGCTGATTATTTCAAAACTGTAGCTCAGTCCAAATGTTAATATTGGCCCTATTTTTAATCCCCCTATTTTTGTATTCCAAGTTTCATGGAATCAAAGAATCAGGGAATTTCAGAGCTGGAAGTGACCTCTAGAGCTCACCCAGTCCCACTCCCCTGCTAAAGCAGGGTTGCCCAGAGCACATCACTCAGGGCTGCATCCAGGTGGGGCTTGGAGGTCTCCAGAGAAGGGGACTCCACACCCTCCCTGGGCAGCCTCTGCCAGGGCTCTGCCACCCTCAAAGATTGATTTATTGCACAGCAAGTCCTGAGACAGGCTGCCAGAACTCTTCTTAGGGTATTTGGATTACTTGCTATTAAAAAAGCATTTGCCCTTAGTCAGACATTATTTGTGTTTTAATTTACTTCGAGTTGTTAATGCATTTTCAGTCCCTTTCAATGAAGTTTTTGAACTCTTTTGTCCTAAAGATACAAATTCTTCACTGGGCCACTCTTAAACATGAGGCATTTCAATGGAACACATTACTGTAAGTTATTAATCTTTGAGGGGTGGAACCACAGAGGAAAATCAAGAGATAGGACAGACAGACTGATGTGATCCAGGTCGAAGTCCTCACCAGGGTGTGTTCAGAAATTACATTACTCAGATCATCCAGTCCAACCCCCTGCCAGAGCAGGGTCACCCAAAGCAGGTCCCACAGGAACGTCTCCAGGTGGGTTTGGAATGTCTCCAGAGATGGAGACTCCACCACCTCTCTGGGCAGCCTCTGCCACCCTCACAGGAAAGAAATTCCTCCTCATGTTTAGGTGGAACTTCCCATGTTCCAGTTTGTGCCCATTCCCTCTTGTCCTGTCACTGGGCACCACTGAAAAAACCCTGTCCCCATCCTCCTGACACCCACCCTTGAAGTATTTCTAGGTGTTGATCAGATCCCACCTCAGCCTTCTCTCCTCCAGACTAACTTCTCCACTCCACTCATCTAACCCATGCCTCTTCAGCTTACCTATGAGGATGTTACAGGAGACAGTGTCAAATTCAATGCTAAAGTCAAGGTAGACAACATCCACTGCTCTCCCCTCATCTACCCAGCCAGTCCTGCCATCCTAGGAGGCTATCAGATTGTTCAAGCATGACTTGCCCTCAGTGAATCCAGGCTGACCACTCCCAGTAACATTCTTTTCCTCCACATGCTTAGAGGTGACAGCCAGAGTGAGCTGTTTCATCACCTTTCCAGGGGTGGAGGTGAGGTTGACTGGCCTGTAGTTTCCTGGGTCCTTCTTCTTGCCCTGTTTGAAGACTGGTGTGACACTGACTTTCCTCCAGTCCTCAGGAGTCTGTCCTGTTCTCCATGACCTTTCAAATGCTGAGGCATTGAGTGTGCCTAAATAATCTCTAACCTCCACCAGAAGGGGAAGTTTTCCTTTCTCCAGACATTTTCTCTTACCTCCAGGTTCCTGAGGGCCAGTCTTCGCAGTAAAGTCTGAAGCAAAGAATGCATTCAGTAACTCCACCTTCTCTGCATCTTCCATCACCAGGACACCCACCTCATTCAACAGCAGGCCCACATTTTCCCTAGTCTTCCTTTTGCTGCTGATGTACTTGGAGAAGCTCTTCTTGTTGTCCTTGACATCCCTTGTCAGATTTAATTCCAAGTGGGCTTTAGCCTTCCTTGTTTTATCTCTGCATACTCTGCCAACGTTCCTATATTCTTCCCAAGTGGCTGGTCGCATTTTCCATGTTCTGCAGATTTCCTTCTTCCATCTGAGTTTTTCCAGAAGGTTGTTGCTCATCCATGCAGGTGTCCTGACTCCTTTGCTTGGTTTCTTACTCATAGGGTTGCACCGATTTTGAGCTTGGAGAAAGTGGTGCTTAGACACCCCAACCTTCTAGAGCCCTAACCCATGGGATTCCTCCAAGTAGGTGTTTGAAGAGGCCAAAGACAAGTTTATCTGGATATAATGGTGCAACTGGAAGAGGCTGCACTACAAGACCACTTGCATGTCAGTACAAGCCTACACCCATACTCTTAGTGAGGTTAGAGGCTGGGGTTAGTGGCTGTGGTTAGAGGCTGAGGATAGTGGCTAAGGTTAGAGGCTAAAGTTAGTGGCTGGGATTAGAGGCCAAAGTTAGAGCCTGGGGCTAGTGGTTGTGGTTAGAGGCTGGGGCTAGTGGTTGTGGTTAGAGGCTGAGCTAGTGGCTGAGGTTAGAGGCTGGGGCTAGTGGCCGGGGTTAGAGGCTGAGGTCAGTGGTTGGGGTTAGCAACCTCTCTGATCTGCCAGAGAACCTACTTACATGGCCTGTCTCTGGCTCACTCATGTCAACATCAATTAGTCACCTCTAGCAGAGGGGCTGTGCTGGGTATTTATGTCCAAACCATAAGCAGGCAATGCACCTTTCGTAGACACAACTGTTTACAAAATCTACGTCTGTTTATGCACTTTAGAAGGTGGATAATTTTCCAGCCAGGTATTTTGCAATGTGCAGATAGAGTAATGAAGCAGAACTGGCTGTTCAGTCAGGAGAAAGACAAGACCTCTGCAAGAACAGCTTCCAGGCAGGAAAAATTGAAAGGCAGGCATTTCTGATTTGACAGGAGCCTTTCCAGTTCACAGAATGCTTTGTTTCTACCCAAGGTTAATCCTTTGGTTTTGTTGCTGCTGTTGTGTTTACACACAAACTTTTAGCCAAAGTTCTCATTTCTACTTGTACTTCAGGAGGCCAAAATGGGGCAAATCTGGTTTTACTTCATGCCTTTAAATGTAGACTGGAAACAAACTTGACTCCGTATTTTAGAAACCTAAACATGGTTTCTCCTTCCTCACCACCTTATTCACTGCTGTGTTGTATGAGCTCCCTTCTTCAGCTGTCACCATCATCCAGGTAATGGATTAAGACCTTTATGCTACAGAAACTGATTCCAGCTAACAACGAAAAGTCCGTTTCCCTACGAAAGTCATAGTTGTTAGACCTTTTGTTGTCTCTACAGCGTCAGCAAAGCAGCAAAGGTAAAGAGGAAGGTTGACAAAAGCCAAGTTTCTCCCTTACGCTTTACTAACTGAGATTGACAAATCTAATACACCCAGACTGCACACAAAGTCACCCTGGCATACAGAATCACTAATGTCTGATTGTTATTAAGTGTTAAATTCAAATGCAAAGCTACAGTTCATTATTTTTTATAATAAAATTTTTCCATTGACCCAAGATTTCAATGACTCTTTGGACAAAAGTTTGCAAAGATGATAGAATAGAATGTACAAAATTAGAATAAAATAATTTAAAAAGAAGCATGATAAATGATGGGGAGGATCTTTTAGGCTCCTTTGCCTCTGTGGATGGCACTATCTTCTTCCCCAGAAGTCAGCGGATTTGTCTTGACCTCAGAGCATGAATTGGCACCAAAAGCCCTTTGCTGCTTTTTCCAGGCACAAAAACATTAACCTCTATATTCTGGCCAAACTCCAATGTGGGTGATTACATTCTGCTGCTCTAATTTTTCCCTGCAGGCTTAACTAGATCTGGCATCATTTCCTGATGCGAAGTGTCACCGCAAACAATCAAAGTCCCTTTTTGCAAGGTTATTGTTAACTTTTCCCTCCTTATTTGCCTTATCAGTTGTAGCTTGTTTGAAGGTCAGAATTGTTTGGTTCTGGATCACAGCTTTTATTGGATTGAGGGACCATGAATATGTGCAGGGCTATAATGACAACAGTATCTTTATATCACTTTTACTTTCCTATTGTACACATATCACTGCCTGGCCATAAAAGAAATGAAATGTATTCCACACACACACACCACCCCCCCCGGCACTCACACAGTTATATTTTTATCAAATATCACATCATGCTGGGCTTGAAAATCAAAAGTCAGAAATACAGGCCCAAATTACAGGGTATTTTGAGTGTGTTTAAAAATCAATTACCAATTTGCTTGTTAAATTACACATTGGTAAACTCTACCTTGAACTAAAGCAATAATCTATTACACTTTAAAGAGGTTATGATTTCCACGGCCATACAATCCAGTAATTTTTGGAAGAAGTTTGTGCATCATTGCTAGCAGGATTCATTTAATTCATACTTTGCATTGATTGGAGACATTACTTTTTACTCTTAGGAAAAAAAAAACAAACAACAAACCATTTGACAGAAAAGTGAGGCAGTTCTGGTGTAACCACTGATAAATTCACTTTGGCTCTAGGAAGCTCTGAACTCTGGATAGTTGCTTATTGAGCGATTTAAGCTCGTTAGAAATACCAGCCTTGAGGTTGCTTGGTAGAAGGACTTCTATCTAAAATAGAGGATGCAGTGCTCCTTTCCCCAGCACAAGCTCCAATGAACCAGCACTAGGTACAGTCTGGTGGATTACCCATATGCAGAAGCCACACAGATTCCAGCTCTGGGGCCTTGAACTGATTGCTGAGTCCCAGTACCACAGGGTTAAGTGAAATGCTATCACAGTAATTTATTATTAAGAGAAACAGTGGTGGCTTAGATTAAGAAGATTTCTCCGTCTCTTCTAATTAAGGTTAGGTTCTTAAGAAGCTTTACTGTCCTTTGAAGCTACAGAGACTAAAAAAAGGACTCTGGTTCTGTTTAAAATGTCACTAGGTTGGTCCATAATCCTGTAGCGAATGCAGCAAAGGATCGTTCTTCCAGTGTTGTGATTCCTCGTTTGGAAGGGAGCGAGCCAGGACAGCACCCCAGGAATCAAAGTCTGAGTAGTCCATTAATCAGCAACGAGCTGGTCCTGCAGAACATCGTCATGCTCTTGCGGTGACCCCTCGAAGGCTGCACAATAAATGGGAAGCTGGTAACGAAATCAGCTGTAAGACACAGTAAATTTTACTGCAGGAAGAGAGCAAACAGCAGCAGCAAGAGGGTTTTGTACAGAGGGTGAAGAAACCGTAAGGGGGGAAGGTCTGTTGTCAGGCTGTAAGTAATTTACAGTGGCCTTTATAATCCTATACATGACACCAGCATCCCAGGCTCTGGGGTCCTCACTTGGTGACCTACAGACAATGTCAAAACCTCAAACCAATAGATGGATGACTTCCAGCTTTCCTCGTTATGCCCCTGTTTACACAGCATACAATGAACCTGTGGAGCTCACTGTTACAGCAAAAATGTCAATTAAGTTCAAAAAATTTTAAACAGATTTTAAGCTTGGATTCAGTCTTCCTTACAGATGTGTGGAACTAGAGCAGCTCTGCTGAGACAGGTAAATCACAGAAATGTAAAACTGATCGAGTGGAAAAATCAGACCTATTTATGAATAAGGGAGTGTAGCCATAGGACAAGGGGTAATGGCTTTAAACTGAAAGAGAGGAGATTCAGATCAGATCTCAGGAAGAAATTCTTTGCTGTGAGGGTGGTGAGACCCTGGAAGAGGTTGCCCAGAGAAGCTGTGGCTGCCCCATCCCTGGAGGGGTTCAAGGCCAGGCTGGATGGGGCTTGGAGCAACCTGGTCTGGTGGGAGGTGTCCCTGCCCAGGGCAGGGGGGTTGGAACTCCAAGGTCTTTAAGGTCCCTTCCAACTTTAACCATTCTATGATTCTAAAAGAATTTTCTTTGGCAATATTTAGTATGATAAAACATTCGGAGGAAAAGAAGCTTTGGTACTTCTAGTTGGCTGGGATGAGGAAACACCTTTTCCAGTAGGTAAGACATTAAATTATGATTCACCACAGGATGCCTCTCTCTAGATACTCTGATGGGCCAACCTTCTTCTGAAGTACGCCAGGTCCTATGTACCCCTCAGGCAGGACAGGGTGCTGGGAGACACCAAATTGCTACTCGGCAGCTCACAGAGGGAACCATCTTTTAACTTGATTTAGTGAAACAAAGCAAGTTTTTGTATATTTATTTGTATGGATGAACCCCAAGTTCTGAATCTCAGCTGTCTGACCAAGAAAATCTCCCATCAATGAATTCAGGAGGAGTCTACAAGCTTTTACTGATCACTGCTGAGCAATGAGTGAAACTCAATTGCTCTGTGGGAATGTGTTTATAAACCGTTCCTGTTACAGTGCGTCTCTTCTGCTCTGTGACTCTTTTCCTCTTGGATTACCTCTGTCATCTTTCCATAGACAAGAGCAGCCAATGAAGCAGCCAAATCAGTGCCCTACCATTCAGATAACCACTCACACAGTCTGAATGTACCCATGAAGGATCTCCTGAGCTAAAACTAATTGCTCCACAGAATCTTGTGACTGGTTTCAAATGAGTAAAAAGGCTGAAAAAGATTACAGGAAGTCACTTAGTTCAGTCCCCTTTATTTACTCTTACTCAAAGTAAGACAGGGATGAACTTTTTGTGAGCCAAGAAGCAGGATGGATCAAAAAATATTTCTTATTGTGAGAGAAGGGTACAGTTGTAATCAGTACGGTTTGCTTTGAGCAATTCACTCTACTTCGTTGTGTCCACACTTTGGTTTCTGTTGCAGCAGGCATGAGCAGTTCCTGTGTGACACTGGCCGAGGTCCTCTGGGCAAAAGGAAGCCCTTTGGAGGAAGAAGAAATATGGGCACTCCTGTACCTGGCAACGGTGCAGCTTCTGGAGGACCTTCACAAAGGTGAGGTGAAAAGTACCTTCTTATAGTTCTTACTGTTGGAAATTCATTCTCGAGTTATTTTAGCTCTTCTGAGGGTATGGGTTGTTTTGTTTTGTTTTGTTTTGTTTTATTTTCCAAACTACACATCAGGTATCAATTCTCCTAAGTACAACTCAACATGGTGGAACAGGACAGAAGAGTCCTTCCTAAAACCTGAATATAACACACACACAGAAAGTGTGGTGCCAGCTAAGACCTTCATGTATTGACAGGGGCAAATCTACAGGGCTCCTCATTCAGCTAGAAAGAGACTTTTATCCTTGATGATGATAACGTGACTTACCCTTGTGGCTGGCAGGTCACAGTGACAAATGCTTGCCAACAGCCAGCTGTAGGAGCGAGCACAGCTGGGAACAGACCTCACACATTCTGGGGACTGTTTATGACAAGGTACATTCCCTTTGAGGCGAGGATGGACAAGTCAGGTTCTTACCTCATGAGCACGTAGAATCAAAATACCAATTATTGACAAGTAATGTGTAGCTTCTGCTATAGCTGGAGGGGTGAATTTTTATTACCAACTAGTTTTTAACAGACTGGCACGCTACAGCAAGTTGATGACACACTCAGGTCTCTATTTTCTAGTGTAACAAGAGGGTAGAACAGCCCAGACAAGACAGGCACCAGGGACGTGTAAAGGAGTGCAGCACAGAGACACCCACCTGCAGAGATTCAGCTCGGGTTCATCACAGCTTATTAACTCCGTGGCAGACACTAAGCTGACACTAGGTTCTCCTAATCTGTCATTTAAAAAAAATATTTGGATGTCTATTGAGTTGAGATAATCAGCCTACATTCCCTATGCACCACCTAAATTTAGGGTATTATTATCAGAAGATGAAGAGTAAACCAGGAGGAAGTAGGGACGTAGAACCAAGCTGGTCTATAGGCCAAATGCAAGGCTGCTCCAACCTGTTGTTAGAGAGCTCAAGGCCAGAAGTGATGCCAGGTTGGACTCACTCTGAAGTGGAATCCCCAGTGCTCCAGTTCCTTGGGGTGCAGTGAAGGCGAAGGGCCTGTGCATAGCATCATCCCAACTGGCTCAGGCATATTCCTGGCTCCGCATCTTTTAGTTACAGCCATATTCCTTCTGGAATCAGCCCCTTCTCAGGGCACTGGCCGGTTGGGCAAGTACGCTGGCTAGTAGGCTGGCCAGCATTACAGGTGGCCAGGTGATCTCCATCAGGGCTAACGTACAAGCTGGCAACTTTTTTCTGGCATGTGCTAATTGTATTTGCGTACAATACTCCAGAAAACGGGGAAAGAGCAAGAAAGACAGCTACCTGACTATTTTAAGACTTTTAATTTTCTAAAGCAGTAAATACCACAGCTGGTGCCAATACCAGTGGGCCCTATGTCTTGAAGCTCTGGGTGCTGTGGTTATAGGAACCCCTGAGGTACCCATGAATTCCCAGCTTAACATTTTACCCATTTTTAACATCCATTTTCCTGGTGTCACGCACGAGAACTCCGTAGCCCTTTTTCAGTATATAGGTTTTAAATGCTAAAATACCAAAGCATTTAGGGCATTTTTCTGAGCTCCTCTCCCATGGAGATCTGAATGGTCTCTGTTCTCACAGTTGAGACTGAAGAGAGTGGTTCAACAGCCAATATTCTTTTTTTATTTTTTTTACATTACCTGTAATGCCAAGAAATCTATATCTAAATATTGCCCTACTTAATGCAGCTTTTGCTCTTTCTAATGTAAACAGATTTATCTTTGATGCTTTTCATCATGTTTTAAAAAAGCATGAATATTTTTAATGAAATCACTTGGATGTCTTTGGTCAAATCCCCTTAACTTGTGTATATAAGTGCAAAAGATCTACCAAAAAATGGGAAGACCCCCAGAATCTGCACGTGGGATGTAACCGTGCCCTCCCTTAGGTTTCAGAAATCCACTGAATTCCTTATTTTGCTTTTATGTGTGAAAAGATGTGAGAGAGAAATGAAGCCTTTGACCATCACTGAGTTCCAGCTGACAGAATCAGCCAGACATAACCGAGTATGATTCCACTGACCTCTGGGTACCTCTCCAGGAAACCTCTGTGACGGGTTTGGCCGGCAATAGGACATTCTGAGGGCAGTGAATTCAACACTAAGAACACCATTATCCTCTTCACCATTTTTCAGAGCCCACCACCTGCGTGATTTGCCCATGGTCAGTGCTGCTGTCAGCTGAAGGAAACCTGTCCTTCCAAAACAACGCGTCTCAGACGGAAGCTGTCCCTTTCACTGCACCAGAACTGCTCCACAGACAGACCAGAAACCAGCGCATCGCAATGACAAAGGTGAGGTCCATTACAAAATTTCTCTTGGCAGGACCTCATGAAGACAAACTTGTGGGTTTTAATGCCACACACCGGGTATCTGCTGGCAACCCCCATTTCTAGTAACGCTAAACAAACTAGGCTACTCTTAGAAAGATCTACAGGTGTCTTGCAGCTGGCCATTAGATCAGCATGTACATCAACATCAAAACCAACTCTGAGCATCAGTCCTCAAGGTCTGCAGAAATGTATTACTTGTAAGGGCCCACAGAAAGGAAGAACATGTCTCTGAACACGATGTGGGACAGATGTATCAGCTGTAACCCCAGGAGCAGCAGTTCTGCAGTATCTATACAATCCGAGGCGGCGGGGGGGAACGCTCCCAGGATGTCAGAAACATGTTCATCTTTGTTAACAATTCCCTTTCCTTCTCCCTGACAAATGAGTAAGATGCAACACTCGGATACCGAAAGGTTTTCAGTAGCACTCAGACCACACCAGTGCACCCTCCCCTCCGGCAGAACACGCGGTTTCAGACTCCTCCATCACGGGTCACTCAGACACTACGCAGAAACACCAAGCTTTGGCATCATTACTCCAGTCATCCCCTTCCTGGACGTGACTGGGGGCCAGCCCCACGGGTAGGGGAGAGGTTTAATGGCCAGGGGAAGAGCTTCAAAACTAAGGAGTTCAAATTTGTTTGCCTACTCATGGTGTCACTGGGTTCAGCCCCTCACTGCGTGCTCCCCAGCCCACAAACCCAGAGTCACTATTGGACTTCTATATACGTTCCCTCCAGGAAAAGACACAAAAGGATGGTTTCTCTGTATTACACATCTTTTCTGTATTTAATCCTGACCTCATAAAGTGTTTTCTTCTCTGTTTTGACAGATGTTGGTGTATTCCTTAGGAATGACTCTCTACTGGTCAGCAGACTACCAGGTTCCTCCAAACCAGGCCAGTAACACAAATATGTTTTCCTTCTTTTATTCTGTTTTATGTTGGTAGGTTCAACGATTGAGAGGCATAATCTGAAGTCTCAGCAAGAGGGGCTTTATGTTTTGGGCCACTAGAAAGAATTAGAAAGCTTGTGTCAAGGTCCAGACTTCACCAAAAATACCAGTTTATCCAGGAATTTAGTTAGGCCTCATCTTTACTTCTTTTTTTTTTCCCTCTCCTTTTTCTTCAAAACCCAGAATCATTCCCATTAGATGAACTGCACCTTGCTTTTAAGAGTGCAGATTATTTATTCCAAGGCTGTTGTAAGGCACAGGCTGCTCAGGGAAGTGGTGGAGTCACCATCCCTGGAGGTATTTAAAAGTGGGTAGATGTGACACTCCGGAACACGGTTTAGGGGTGGACCTGGCAGCGCTACGTCTATGGCTGGACTCGATGATCTTCAAGGTCTTTTGACAACATCAATGATTCTGTGATTCTAAGCCAGATTCTAATGGCTAAAAGAAAAACACCGTGCCAGCCTGACTGGGGTGCTGTGCACATTTATGTGCTTTTTCAAAGAATGGGATGTTAGAATAAAACTAAACAACTCCCCTAATTTCTGAGCAGAATTCTACCAGCTTCTGCGCTAGCTGAAATTCTGCATTTCTTGCTTACCCAGAATCCCTCTGAACATCTGCAGCACCTGTTTTGCTTCATTTCTATACCCATGCCTTTGACTGCATGTTTTTGATTTGGAAAGCGTAAGCTTTCAGTACATTTGACCTCCCTTTCATGGGTACTCATGGTCTAAAAGAAAAGGCACTTTAAGTTAATGATTATAAAACATAAGTAACTGGTCTCTATGGCAACAGTTTTGGCTGCTGTAACTCCTCACCTTTTTGAAGCTGATGCTGCCACGTCTTACTTGCATGAATCTTTAAGATTCCCAGTCTAATTAGCAAAGTTGTGGAGCAGACTGAGCTGTTGTCTGTGACCAAGAAGCCCCTACACAGGCTGATACCCCTCCTTGTAGATACCAGTTCCCTCCAAGTCCATCCTGGATCCCATCAGAGGCTCCGTTTACTGCCGTTAAGCTGCCTGTCTGGAATTTTCCCAAAGCTTACAGGAATTCAGTGCCCATTTCTCACCCGGGGTGAAAGGCTTACAGGAATTCCTGGTCCCAGTTTCCACAGGATTTCAGATCACTGGGAGATGTCATTTAACAATATCTCCATTTCAACTCAGTCCCTCCAGCTGAGTGACCAACTACACATGCTCTTGCTGGCACTATGTGAAGATCTGCCACATAAAAGACTTTCTCCTGACTCAATTCTGGAAGCATGTGAGGCACATCAGAAGGAATCTGCTTCCTTACCAGCAAATGTCTACATCAAGAAAATGGTCCAGTTTGCTGTGGGAAGTGTTGGTGAGGTAGGTAATCCTCTCATTCTCTAATCATCTGCTTTTCTTCGGTGAGAGAGGTGAGCAGCAGCGTGGGGTACAGATGTGCAATTGCCTGAAATGACTGGGTTTATGATTTAAGGAAATGAGATTTGATTCTAAGCAGGAAACTGAGTGGGCATGTGTACAAGAAAATGAGGCAATGAAGCCATCTCTCACACCATTCCTGGGAAATAATACAAATCCATCTTTTGTGCTTACAGTATCTTCATTTCTTTGGTTAATACTGAAGCAATCGCAGCCTTTACAGTGACTTCTTATTGGCCAAAGGAATGGATTTTACACAAGAGAAACAATTTCCCCATCATTACTCTAGTTTCAGACTTGCTTTGTGAAATGCCAAGAAATCCCATTTACATCATATTGAGAATGTCAGTTACCGTCCTCGAGTGGAACTCAACATGTGCCGTGCAATCAAGCCTGAAGATATGAAGTCTTTTAATAAGCGAGCACCGGAGTGTTTTTCAACATCTGAAATATCAACAAGCATTTTTGTTGACAAGCTGAAGGAAACTGGAAGAAAACACACTGCAAATATTTATTTTTTTTGCTGTTTCCAACCAGTATTCATTAACATGCTGATATGACCTTTTCCTTTGCACTCTCCATTACTCTATTTCCTGCTGTAACAGAGGGTGTCCCCTCTTACAGGCAGCTCACACGAGAGCGTGAAGCCAACGGAACTCAGTCCTACTTGGAGTCTGAGAAGATGAAGGTGCTTATACCAAGGAAATCAGCAGAGGGCAAGGATCACTTCAGCATGAAAGTCTGAAGTCCACACATCTTTTGACATTGACCTGCAGTACTTCTGTCTTCCAGGCAGAGCGAGTAGGCGCCGAGGACAGCACAGCCTCTCAACTCAACAGAAGCCATGTGATAAGGAACAGGCTGCACGAGAAAATACTGGACACCTCGCCCCTCTCCTCCCAGATGAATTTTCACCAAGGTAAAGAAAGACTTACAATCTGGACCCTCTAATAAGGACACAGCCAGCCTCTCCTGAGTCTTTCCCAAGCTAGGTGAATTGCTTCATTTCATGCTGTAGCGATTACGTGCCGCCTTGGACGGGGTATTTATTGCTTTACATATAAATGACTTTGTAATGGAAGGGCTCTGAGGCAAGTCAGCAAGGTTTCTGTTCCTTCTTTCCTCAAAGGGTAGTAGTCGGAGGGCTGTGAATCAATGATAACAAGTCAGCTTGTGCAGATTTAACTCTTGAAGCACTTTGCATAAACCCCCCCTACTTTCAAAACTGCTTTTGTGCTTTGCATACTCCAGTGTATTTTTGAAGGTAAAGAGTGGGATTCAATGAAGTTACCCTGTTGCCATTAAGGAATATATAGTCATCCTTCCTATTTGACTATTCAAGCAAAGATTTGTGGTTTCTTTTGGATTTTAGTTGCATTTTTCTAGTCAAAATATGTTTGATAAACTCACACTATATAGATAAACCAGCACAAACTGAGTTCACATTTCATTTCACTACGATCAAGGTTTTCTTATCCCTCGGAGTAATTCTCTAACTGCAACTAAATGTGGGCTTCAGATTCAGATAGTTCTTTTGTCACGTTTCTATACTGCCCTGTTCACTTCAAAATACATGATTTTGGGGCAGGGGGAAGGTCAGCCCGAACTGTGCAGGTTTTTCTTGGATAGGCTCAACATTAGACATATAAAAATCCAATTCCAATTCAGGAAATCACTTCCATCAACTTCAGCTAGAACTAAATAGGCACTTAAATACCTGGGGAGCGTTTCTATGAGGTATTATTGGTCATAGGAAAAGGAGATTCTTTTGAAAACATACAGACAACCCACCCCTTGAATCACGTTGTCTTCCTCACTCAGAACCCGAGCTTATAGATTCACACTTCCTTAAGCTGGTGGAAACTCTGCTTCTGCCACAATGGGTGGCCCCATCCTCAAACTCCGGCCATTTCCCTTCTACTGGTTCTAGTGATCGTGTATCTGGGCTGATCTTCATGTTTTCTGGGGATTCAGGTCCTGACACTTGCTGAAGGGCTTCAATGATGACCTTGAGAACGCGTGACCCACACTTCTAAAGGCAGCATTCCCTTTCTCTTTTGTTTTTTTAAAAATTAAATACGATCACCTTCAGAGATTCTGGAAAAGGCCAAGAGACAATGCAACCAAAGTAAAGTTAGGGTGCAACAGCAATTTGTGCTTCCTAATGACTTTGAATGGAAGGACAGAATTTCTGCAGCTGATGGTGCCTCAGCACTGTCCATCCTGCACACAGAAAGAACACTTTAGAGCTGAAGGTTTTGCGTCTCAGAATATAAGGAAGGAGAAAATTGCAGATTAGCTGTGCTCCCCAGTTCAAGAAGGACAAGGAACTGCTGGAGAGGGGACAGCAAGGGGCTACAAAGATGATGAGGGAACTAAAATATCTCTCTGATGACAAAAGGCTGAGGGACTTGGGGCTTTTTAGTCTGGAGAAGAGAAGACTGAGGGGGGATCTGATCAACACCTAGAAATACTTCAAGGGTGGGTGTCAGGAGGATGGGGCCAGGCTTTTTTCAGTGGTGCCCAGGGACAGGACAAGAGGGAACGGGCACAAACTTGAACATAAGAAGTTCCATCTAAACATGAGGAGGAACTTCTTTCCTGTGAGGGTGGCAGAGCCCTGGCAGAGGCTGCCCAGAGAGGTGGTGGAGCCTCCTTCTCTGGAGACATTCAAACCCACCTGGAGACGTTCCTGTGGGACCTGCTCTGGGTGACCCTGCTCTGGCTGGGGGTTGGACTGGATGATCTCTAGAGGTCCCTTCCAACCCCAGAGCATTCTGGGATTCTGTGATCTGCACTTTGCAACCTTTCAGTTAAACATGTAGGACAGCATTAAGATCCTAGATTTGTTCGAAATGGATGAGAACTATGAGAACTATTTTGGATCAGAATAGGAGTATGAAAGTAATAGAATGAAGTTACCAAGTGTTCCCTGGCCCTTAAGGGATTGAAGTCAGGGTTAGAAGACAGACAAGGACTATATAATAACTAGTCAAGCCAAATGTTATTTATGTTATCATGGAGATACTATGATTTATAATTAAAGTATGTGATTCACCATATTTCCTTTCTGTTTCCAGACAAAGGGTCCAGATTAATGAATTACAGTCGGTCAACAGAAGACTACAGACAACTCTCTGTGGACTACAGTGACTCTAACAGTATTTCTGAAAGTACGTCTTTGATACTGTCTAACCGAGGTCAGAGGAGAGGTATGATTTTCCTGAAAAGGTTATGTTTATGAACTATGTGCTTTTCTCTTTTCCCCTGAGATGTGAGACCACATCTCAAAACTAGAATATCTACAGTTACATGGCTAAAATATGCATAAACGTGGGTTTTTTTTTTCAAGCTGCAGATGGTAGTGACAAAATGTGAGATTTGAGATAAGCCAAACACTCAGGGCTGGTTACCAAAGCTAGGATTCAGTCCTGTGTTCTGCAACGACATGCTTTTTAATGAGAAAGCCTTGCAAAATTCTCTGCTTTCACTGTAGGTTTCACTTAATTGTGTAAATACACTTTGACAAGCACGTAAAATGCCCCTTCCTTGTTCTGTCTCGGCTGTTCTTGCAGTGGGACAAGTTGGCTTGGTTTGAGCGGCCAGGCTGCCGTGCTTTGATCACAAATCCAACACGTTCCTCATGTTTAAGTAACACGTGGCCCTGGAGGTGATTAATTTATTACATGGTGCGGGAGCTTCTGAAGTACAGTCTGGAGGTATTGATCTCCCTTGATAACCTCCATGCTCTGCTAGATGGTAATACTTCTTTTCAGAGGAGAATGCGTTTTTCTAATACATTATCTCATGAAAGAACGTCTGCAGCAAGGAAGCTCTCACATCCTGTGGTTTTGCCTGTATTTTTAGAGTTTTGCCTTATAAAATCCTGAGTACAAACAGCTACCAGTAAGTGGTTCAGTGGAGGCTGACACACACGGATTCACTGGAATGAGTCAGTGTCAACATTTATAACCCACATTTTTTAATAAAGGGATGCAGTGGGCACCCAGGTTTTTTGCCACCTTGCTACATCATGCTTTATACCATTTATTTTTACCTAGTAAATCTTAAACCTTTCATATTTGGAAGAGTGTGGGGAAAATGTTCCTGTGAATTCCATGGCAATCAGCATATTATTGGATATTTGGGTATCATAAACCCAAATTTGTGCTCCTCAGTGAGAAAAGGCAAGGACTACTCAGCAGTTTTCAGTTATTTATGGCATCAGTGAACTAACCAGTTGGGGTGCACATCCTGTGGCAGTGTCACTGATGTAGTCTTAGTGCCTTAGGGGAGAAATTTCTGGGATTAAAAAACCAAAACAACCACTCTACAGAGAGCTGTGGGATGGAGAATAGAAATGGGCAGGAGTGTGAGGATGGGGAGCTGGGATGGCCACCTTGATTTTTTAGGAGACGCCGATGACATTTGGCAACAGGAACTTATTGCTCTTGGGCAGCGTGAACATCCTGTCTGGGTGTCCCTAGCTTGGTCTCAGGGTGTAGTTCATGGGTATTTTATCTGGAGAAAAGGCTGCCCTAAGAGATTACTTCCAAAAAGCTAATCTTATCACCTCTATCATCCTGCACGTGTAACAGGTTGAGCTGCAATTCTTCCAACAGCATCAATGAAAATGATCCCAGGGAAGAAAAATTCAACTTTCCAATCCTTCCCTAAAGGATTTAAAACTTCTTTGCTGCTAAAAGAAACGTTCATGCAGCTACCAGTGGCATAATCCTTTTGGGTCCTACCTCGAGATTTCACCTTGCATGTATTTGGACAAAGCAACATCTGTCCTTTCCATAGCAGCAGAGGTGACTGAAGGTGAAAAATTATATCAATCTTATTTGCTAATGACTCACAAGCCATCCTATATTCCCACCAGGTTCTGATGATGTAAAAACAGTCACAACAGATTTACTGTAGCAAATAACCAGTGGAATATTCACATTTCTCATTTCAGTGATTTTTATATCCTACTCTGATTAAGCCAGAGAAGTTTCATTCCTTTCTCACCCTGATTCTGTGCCTGGAAGTAGAAGATCAAATAACACTAGGGGTAATTTCTGAAGAACAAAAGCTGTTTCACAAATTACCCCCACACATATGGAAATAACAGCCATCATACCTACATGGATATTTTCCAAATTCCACTCACTTGAAGGGTTATGAAGAAGAAGTAACAATAACTGGAGAAGAGGGAATACTGCTGGTGTAGTATTTACTCAGCCTTATCAAATAGCCATTTATCGTGCCCAAGTGAGGATGCAGGAGAGGAACTGACCAGTCTAAATTCCCTCCTTGTTATCATTGTCCCACGATCTGATGCCGAGTGATGGCTCCAATTGTGAAATGTCCTTTATTGGTTTCAGGGAGAGTTCCACAGACACACAGGTCATGGGACCCCAGCCTTAGCGGGTCAAGGACACAGAGCAGCTACAAGCTCTTCATAAACAGGTAATCAAAACTCTTTAACTCCTACACGACAGAAGCCAGTTCATTACCACGTGAAGCAGACAACTAGTGTGGCAGTGTCGTTACCAGAAAATGCCTCTTTTGAGAATAGACTGACCTAGACATGATTTGGTTCCATGTCAAAGTCCAAACGCTGTAGTGAAATGGAGCTCGGGCCCTGAGCAATCCATACAAAACCAGCACAATGAAGGTTCCCACCTTTGCTCTTCCCCACCGTGTCCTGCCAGGTGTCACTGGCCTCCCAGAGCGTCTGTCCCCAGCCTGTCACTGTCAGAACCAGACAGGTAAGTAGCAATACTGGAGTGCTGTGTCCAGTTCTGGGCTCCCCAGTGCAGGAAGGACAGGGAACTGCTGGAGAGGGTACAGCAGAGGACCATAAACATGATGAGGGGACTAGAACATCTCTCTGATGAGGAAAGGCTGAGGGACTTGGGGGTTTTTAGTCTGCAGAAGAGAAGGCTGAGGGGGGATCTGATCAACACCTAGAAATACTTCAAGGGTGGGTGTCAGGAGGATGGGGCCAGGCTTTTTTCAGTGGTGCCCAGTGACAGGACAAGAGGGAACGGGCACAAACTGGAACATGGGAAGTTCCATCTAAACATGAGTAGGAACTTCTTCATTTTGGGAGTGGCAGAGCCCTGGCAGAGGCTGCCCAGAGAGATGGTGGAGTCTCCATATCTGGGGACATTACAAACCCACCTGGAGACGTTCCTGTGGGACCTGCTGTGGGTGACCCTGCTCTGGCAGGGGGTTGTTCTGGATGATCTCCAGAGGTCCCTTCCAACCCCAGAGCATCCTGTGCTTCTGTGAATAGATCTCTGTGACTGAAACTGCTGGGAAGCAGCTCCACAGAGAGTATGGAAGGGAAAAACTTGTTGAGAAAGTTTGAACAGTCATTGCTGTCACTGGCAAGGATTTCTGCAGGGTCTGCATTTGTCTACATCGAGATTTTGGATCCAGTCCCACCTTGCTGTCACTTTAGCAGAGGCCTGATGTGTCCTGGAGCGGTTACGACAGACCATGTATACGACCCATCATTTCCAGTAGTTATTTGCATTTCCCTCTCAGTTCTTTGATTTGTCTCTCCTGTGTCAGCCACATCCAGCACTTCACTGCAGAGTCCCAGGTAACCCGGGCACAGCAGCAGTACTGGCTCTGCTCTGCCCCGGGGAGTACGGCAGGCACAGCAGCCCTGCGGACACAGACCAGGAAAGCTGGGAATTGTACAACTCCCACTAACTCCTGTTCAAAAGCCAGGGAGACACCAGTGTTGCCAAACAAGAGTTTGTTAGGCTGGGTTTTAGCACAGAGCAGCTGTGATCACGGCTGTTCCCACATGAAGAAGAGGTGTAAGTCCTTTAAGCCTCTAGGCACCACAAAGGCCAGAATCCCATAGTTAAGCACCACATAATCCCTACAGACATCCCATTTAAATTGAGTTCTTGACCCAGTTAAACAGGAGTTTCTTCTTTTAACCACGACATGAGTAATTCGGGCCCACAGGAAATGCCCCATTTAGATCAACTCCCAATTAAACGTAACCCAAGCAAACAGTTTGAACTTCCTGATAAATCAGCCACGATAAACTGAGCGGTGCGAGGTTCCCCAGCACACATCCATCCCAGCAATGAGAAGGAACTACAGGCACGACAGTGGCAGCTTTTGTGAAGAAAAAAGTCTCTGTTTACCTGTCTAACTACACATACAGACATATATACCTGTGCATACACACATCTATACATGCATCACACACCTGGCAACGACATCAGTAACAGAAGATTTAGTCACGGAGTATTTTGGAGCAATTGCTGTGCCTCTGAATACTAATCTGGGTATCATCTCCATATCCTTGATCTAAAATCATGCTGCCAGGAGAGTGTTCCCCTCCTCTGCTGAAAGATGAACTCACTTCTCCCAATTTCCAGCAAGCCGGTTCCCAGAGGAAACAGTTTCCCAGCTGCTCATGCAGAAAATACCATTACTTTGGAGGTTAAAAGTATAGTAGAAAGACAGCTTTCTGATCTTTCACACATCTTTCTCTTAATTAAATTGAAAATCCCCCCAGGTCCCCAAGACATTAATTTATGCTAATGAATTTGTATTCAAATAATTCAGTTCCAACTCCTGAAAAATTCTGAATAATCCAACAACAAATGTGATGGGTTTCTGAAGCTTTTTTGCTTCAGAAAAGAAGAAACGAGGAATTTACTTCATCTTACAGAATTCCCAGAAAGCCATGAGGCTAAATTCTTCAATTTTTTTGTCTGCTGGCTTCACCAGTCTGAAACCAGCTAGAGCTGTCTCACCAAAATGGGGAAAAAAAAGACTGTTACTGAATTACAGCATAGTTTAGATTTATTTATAAAGGGGCATCAGTGATATTATCCCTATTAATTTATTTTCCTTCTTCTGCAAAGAAACATTTAACAACTTAAAATTGGCACTGCTTTGGATTTCATGATGTCCTGCCAGTCAAGGTGCCTTAGGCTCTTTGTCCTCAGGACAGTGCTGCTGGGATTGTACACTGTATGTATCGCTCACCACATTTCTTTTGAAGGTCAGTCAGCGCTGTAGAAGAAATCCCTGGTGGGACCCAAAAGAACAGCAGACAGAACCTGCTAAGTTTAGGTTCCACCTTCTCCGTGTCTACAAAGGACTACACCGCAGCCGCTGCATCACAGAAATGTCTGTTCCACAGGAAGGAAAAGGTGACCAATGAAAAACGTATAAGCTGATTTCAAAATAGAAATATCACTAAAGAAACCTCTCATCCAGCTGCCATTCGCCAGTGACACATATATTAGGTACTGAGTCATCTCATTAGCCGAGTATTCTAAATTGACAGACTCCAGATGAAGTGCTGATGTAGCTGTGAGTGATAACTCAGAACTGAAGGCACTGGAAGCTCTTGTCCAGAAAGACCAGGCAAAAGCTTTTGTAATCGCACCCTCCCTGAGCTAGGCCTGTGATTTCTGTGAGCACCAAACACCATGTGGAGTGTTTCCATCAACCACCTTCACAGGAGCTTCAGAACAGCAAAACCATTTAGAGAGACACCGAACTCCAACACTCACTGCTCAACCTCAAAGGGCTTCAATATTTTCCATGGTGTCTGCCTGGCCAGCAGGGAGTGTGCCAAACCAGGAGCTCACCTAAAGGGCCATTTCCAGTTCCTGGTTTGTGGTGGGGCTCTGTGAAATGGGAAGGATAGTGTTTCTTTGGCAGCTGGATGAGAAAAATGCAGAAATAACTTAAGTTACAGAAATCTCCACAGTGCTGCTGCCCATGGAGCTTTCTGCTGGGGGAGCAGAAGGGACAGGTTTCAGGCTGGGGAAGTCCCTTCAGCTCAAGCACAAGCTCAAGACTGACCAGTGGCAGAACTTCGATCACGAGTTTCAGTTAGACACTTCAGAAAATTATCATTTTTTAATATAGAAATTTAGTTTTAGATTTTTTAATAGTATTTTTGCTGAGATACTAATTGAGTTCCTCAGAAGGAGCCCAGCAGCTGTTACACCAAAGTCTTAGTCCTTCCCTGTATGTGATACAAACCCACACTGTCTGTTGGCAGGACAATAACTAGTATTATAGAGCAACCCTAAATTTTCACCGAAAAAAAAATACAATCTAAATAGCTCAAGGTCATGGATAATGGTTGGGAGGATCCACATCTGATCACTTGCAGACATTGGGTTACTTCTGTCTGCTTCAAGGATCTAAAACCATAGATGAGCCTGAAAAAACCACAATATGCAGAGTTCTTTGAGGCAGATCCTCAGCAGAAGCAGCAGCGTCTCGTGCTGTCAAAGTTAGTTGAAGTTAGAGCAAAAGAATACGAGGTCTGACACTAAGAAACATCATCCAGCCCTCATTACAGGAAAGCAAGCAGCTCTGCATTTTAGTCTGGTTCCCTATGGAACTAGGGGTGTGGAATCACGGTGTGTGTGTGTGTACGTGTCTGTGACTGGCTTCGGAGTAACTCGAGAGTCAAAGGGGAAAAGTTCTCAGAAGAAATGAAGTGTCATGAAAACAGGAGCCTTGCAAAGGAAATGGCTCTTGGTCAAGGGCCTGTAGAGAAGAAAAGGCTTCAGCATCAGCTTACCCCTAATTAGACCCCAGAGAGTCCACGCAGGAGAGACCCCAAACAAAAAGAAGACACTGAATATTATCTTACTAGACACTGAAGTCATTTAGCTACAGCCCACAGATGAACAGAAATGGCTGTCATTGGTACTGCTGTTTGGGACCTTCGTAACATTAAGGAGATATTTATTAAAATCTCTACATTGCCTCCTTACAGTTTTCAGGTCCAGAATTTATCATTTTGTCCAGTGAACCACCAGTGACCTTACAGCTGCCTGGATCCATTGTGGTGAGTGTGACCATTAGGAAGGTAGAACTGGTTTAGTGGCCTTTTAGCTGGGGCTCTTGGTAAGTCACACCTGAGTCCCAACCCAGCATCCTTGCCATGTCCCCCTCCCCAAACAAAGGCAGGGCTCCTGCAGAGGAACTGAGATTTGAAAAGAGGGCATTTAACTCTCAGTGCGAGGTAGTTATTTCTGTTGGTGTGAAAACAGATTGATTTATCCCCCCCCCCCAGACAAGAATGCTCACTTATAGCACAGGTGAAATCTTTTATTTTTGAGAAAAAGGTTATATAGCAAATATGCAATGTGACATCTAGTGCCCATGTCCTGGACTCCCCCAGTTTACAGGCACATCCTCTACGTTTAATTTAGATAAGGCCAAAGGCTGACAACATACACCAGGAAAAGTAAGGGCAAAGAAAATTTGGAATTACCCTCAAATCTAAAATCACCTGGTGATTGCAGAGTCTGAGTATGCTCAGCTGTTTTCTTGGCATTCCCCATATTTTATAAAGTTAGAAATGTTTGGGATATTAACTTAGGAGAAAAGAGCCAGGGAATAAGATGGTTTTGTGACCAAATCCATCAGTTTGTGCGGAGGCAGGAGACCATGTGGTGTCAGTAGTAAAATCCTGTGGAAGATGCGTGGCTTGTTCTGGGCACTCACTCTTTGTTTTCTGTTCTTAGACTAAAAAAGGGAAATCCTATTTGTCCCAAAGGGATCTCAATGTGATTCTACTCAACGGGCAGTGCCTTGAGGTGCAATGTGACATCAAGTCCAGGGCAAGAGATGTCTTCAACACCGTGGTGGCGTATGCAAACTTGGTGGAACATTTCTACTTTGGCTTGGCTTACCTGAAAGGTAAGGAGACACCACTAACTACAACAGTTCTCTCTCAATGCCTCTGTAGTCACTTTATTAATGAATTCCAGCAACATTCCTTTAGATCCTCAGATGAAAGCAGACTCAAAGCTTAAGGAAAAGGTCCCTTGGTTTAAACTGCACTGCACTGAGGTAAGGTACGTCTACCCTAGGACTGTGCCTGCCCCCATGCCTTTCCCATGCCAAAAAGCCCATGGCTTGCACTGGGATAATGCTGAGATGTAAAGCTCCAGCAGAAATTCCCAGAAGTGTTGTACTGGGAAGGCTGATGGATTTTGTTCCTACTTAGAAGCTGGAGCACAGGCTCAGCTATTTCACCTACAAGATGCATGTCTTACCAGCCCATCTCTGATGGCAAGTACAGCTGAGGCACCAGGGAGAAGCCCTCCTTGAGTGTGGGGCACAAGGATTACCATGGGGTGCAGAACCTGAAGGGCGAGCAGAATTCTTGAGTGATTCCATAGATACTACATCAATCCAGCATCTAACAACCATGATCCCAAATTACTAAGCTCTCCATCAAAGAAGCCACGACACACAGAAGTAAATCTCAACTGACATCCACAATCTATTGTATTTTTTTATCACTAGTGAGGCACTGAGTGAAGACAGCAGACCTTTGAGCTACTGAAGTACATCCAGAGTTATCACAGAACCCCAAATTCTCATTTCAGGCAAAGAATTCTTCTTTTTGGATGACGAGACCAAACTCTACAAAGTGGCCCCAGAGGGCTGGAATGACCAACCCAAGAAGAAAACCTCCATCATTAATTTCACACTCTTCCTAAGGATAAAATTCTTTGTCACCCACTTTAACGCTATCCAGTAAGTGCACGGTTCTGCTGACTGCAGGAAAACCTGTGACATTTTGGGTGACTGTTCAAGGCCCCTCCCGTGTTCCTCAACCCTTTTTGTCTTCCAGGCACGGCTTGACGAGGCATCAGTTTTACCTGCAGCTTCGTAAAGATATTTTGGAGGAGCGACTGTACTGCAACGATGAGACTGCCCTGAAACTCGGCGCTTTGGCTTTGCAGGCAGAGCTTGGCAACTACACGTCCGAGGTGTGGAAAAATAATACCATGTGTGTCACGGGTCTCTCTCAACTGCTTTTGCAGCTTTTGTTTGTCACATGGAGTTTAAAGAAGAAATGGGAATGGCACATAATTTCAGTTAAATCCTTCAGTAATCTCATCGCAGATTTAATTTGGAAAATAACAAAATTTGCCTGATTAAGGAGCAGTAATGAGCCAAGTGAATTTAGCAGGAAATATGGCAGAATTATTAAAGACCCTGTGTCCTTCATAATTGCTAACATAGCCCAGAAACTCCAGAAAATCTGCAGGAAATTTCCAATATGGGCACATCTTGGATTTGCAGAGGGGTTTAAAGAGATTAGAGAGAAAAGGCTGGGTACGAAGAGGAAGGGGCCAGGCTTTTCTCAGTGGTGCCCAGGGACAGGACAAGAGGGAATGGTCACAAACTGGAACATGGGAAGTTCCATCTCAACTGGAGGAGGACCTTCTTTGCTGTGAGGGTGGCAGAGCCCTGGCAGAGGCTGCCCAGAGAGGTGGTGGAGTCTCCTTCTCTGGAGACATTCCAAACCTGCCTGGACACATTCCTGTGGGACCTGCTCTAGGAGAACTTGCTTTGGCAGGGGGTTAGATGATCTCCAGAGGTCCCTTCCAATCCCTACCATTCTGTGATTTTGTGAGTAGAAAACATGGAAGAGAAAAATAAATAAACACTCCAGAATTTTGTCTGTAGACTCAGATCCACAAGCTACAAAGACAGGAAGGTCACTCATGGTGCTTTGAAGTGTACAGAAAATACCCATTTATGTTCTCTGCCATATCTTCAGCTACCACTAATCAGTGCAGCTCTTCTGATCCATCTGCTCAAGTCCATCCTGACATTGGGTCCCTCACTGTCAGTTGTGCTGATGCAGCTGTAGCTGTCAGCTCCAAGTGCCTGTAGGGACCTTTGTTGTTGTCTCCTCTGAAGAGAGAAGTAGGGTGTGCTTTGAGCAAAAGGCATGTTTGGCTGTCAGAACACTACCTGCTGTTCCCCATCTTTTTTTAGGACATGGCAACAGGGTGAGGGAACACTGGAAGGGGCTGCCCAGAGAGGTTGTGGAGTCTCCTTCTCTGGAGACATTCCAAACCCACCTGGTCACGTTCCTGTGTGACCTGCTGTGGGTGTTTCTGCTCCAGCAGGGGGATGGGACTGGGTGATCTTTCAAGGTCCCTTCCAATCCCTGATACTCTGTGACTCTGTGACTTCAACACACAGGTCACCCTGAAAACGGGAATGCACCAAATAAGAAAAGTCAGGAAAGAAAAAAAGCTCCTCTCTCTTTTGGGTTGTTTCGGTTTGGTTTTTTTTTTCCTTTTTCTCATTTTTTTTCTCCCAAAGATGCATGGAAAGAGCTATTTCCGTGTTGAAGACTACATTCCAGCAAGCCGAATAGAGAAAATGACCCTGGCGTACGTACAGCGGGAACTTGCGAAATTACATCGGATGAATCGTTCCCTATTCGAGGATGAGGCTGAACTGGAGTTTTTAAAGGTAACTTGCAATAACCTAAATGTTAATCCCTCATTTTGAGACAGAAAGCCTCCCTCTATTTACCACTGTCCATCATTGCCCAATACAGTGGGTTTTAGATAATGTCAACAAATGTGTATAATCAGCAAAACCCTCACAGTTTCATTCTGCTGTAGATACTCTCACTCTAAATAACTCACATCACGTTTACATGGTAGGTTTCCTTTCACTCATACTTAACTTAATTTTAGGGCATTTCCAATATGCTAAAGGTTGATGCAAATATTCCACGTTACCAAGGTGTCTGGGTTCCAGATGATTATAAATACACCTACTGAATTTATTCAAGGTGATTATAAAAACAGGAATAAGCACTCTCTTGACTTCTGAAAGTACAGCAGCTGCTCGGCCACTTTCCAAACACATAGTGATTATTGGTTTAAAAATATCTGTGAGCCCTGGAAGTGAGGAAGGAGTTCCCTCAAGTATTTTCTCAGGTGACTATTTCTCTAGGGCTCTAGGATGTCACGATGATGCGGGACTTAACTTTTTCCCCCCTGATTTCTCCTTCCCATAGAATGAAAAATAGGCAGGATTAGATAATGGATAAATATCAGCACCCATTTTTCTGTGGTTCCACATTCTTTTATTTCTAGCATCATTTTAGTGCAGTTGCTGTTTAATTATGTTAGTTCCTCATCTAACACTGTCAGTGGAACTGAAGAAATCGACTGAAGCTCAGCCTTAATGACAGTCCCATCACACATGCCAAACCCAATGAAGAAAAGCAGCTTTGTTCCTATCTGTGGCAACGAGTAAGTCTGTAGAAGGAGCCAACTCGTCCTACAAAGGGAGAAAGATAGCCCCCATGGCAAGAACATGCAAATTCCAAATACGAAAGGGATTAAAAATTAAAACCCAGATTCAGCTTATGATTATAGATGCCCCAGTTTTCAGGACCTGAACATTTGTGCTCTGGATAGTTTTTGAAAAACAGATCTTCTTAACAATGGTCACGGGAAAAATCTCTACTCAGGGTTAAAAAAGTCATTTGGGGATTCTATATTAATTTCCCAGAGGAAAGAAAAAAAGGGAAAGAGCGAGGGGCAAGGGGCACAAGCTGGAACACGGGAAGTTTGAATATGAAAACAAAACTTATTTGTGGTGAGGGTGGCAGAGCCCTGGCAGAGGCTGCCCAGGGAGGGGATGGAGTCCCCTTCTCTGGAGACCTTCAAGCCCCTCCTGGATGCAGCCCTGAGTGATGTGCTCTGGGCAACCCTGCTTTAGCAGGGGAGCGGGACTGGGTGAGCTCTAGAGGTCCCTTCCAACTCTGAGAATTCCCTGATTTTGTGAATAAACTGATATTGATCTGCAGATCACAAAACAGGATGGAAACCCCTCCTCATATTCCACAGTCCTGTAAAGTGTCCGAGTCACATTTTACCTTTTCATGGCCAAGTGCGGGAGGTAGAAGGAGAAGCAACATCACCCAGACCATCTGGGTGAGATCCTCAGAGTATCCTCTACACAGTCAGAAGGCAGGGGCAGGAGTGGACTCCTCAGCCCCTTGAAGTATAATCTGATTTAACTTTTTACCCATCAATGAGCACTGTGCACCAAAGCAGCAACACAGAAGACCTGTAACTCTAGAGTTTGGCACTGGAGGGAATTCTGGGGCGGTGAAATTCCCTCCAAAGTCTCCACTGTACTTAGCTGAGATACTCTGAGGTGCAGTTTTGGACTGGAATGGGCTGCCCAGGGCAGTGGTTGAGGCACTATCCCTGGAGGGATTTAAAAGCTGGGCTGAGATAGTGCTTAGAGACACAGGTTAGGGATGGGTTTTATCAGAGTTAGGTTGATGGTTGGACTCGATGATCTTAAATGTCCCTTCCAACCTGGGCAATTCTATGATTCTATGAAACTCTATGCAATGGAAATATATGATATCTGATTTTGAAAGATGGCAGCAGTGAAGGAGCAAACATATGTTCTTGAGTTTGCTGCTGGCTGGGAGCTGTGGTGCCACTGGAGTTAATACTTCCCAGTTGGTCATCGCTGTTGCAGAAAGGAAGCCACAGAAACCCATAACAACGTCAGAGCAGGCCTGGCACCAGAGTATTAGCTGTTTTACTGAGATCATCACATTATCTGTGCCTCGTGGTTGCCAGTTTTGCTGAGGGAAACAAAGACACAGAAAAGAAAATGGAAAGAACCAACAGAAAGTCGAGCAGCATTAATCCTGCATGGATTTCTAGTCAGAAATGCACAGAATTGCACTCTTCTGGAGAAGGGGAGGCTGAGGGGAGACCTCCCTGCACTCTACAACTCCCTGAAGGGAGGTTGTGAAGGGGAGGGAGTTGGCCTCTTCCCCCAGATAACTAATGATAGGACTGGAGGGAACAGCCACAAGATGCCCCAGGGGAGATTTAGATTAGATGGCAGGGAAAACTTTTCCTCTCAAAGAGTGGTGAGGCACTGGAATGGTCTGCCCAGGGAGGTGGTGGAGTCACCATCCTTGGCAGTGTTCAAGAAGCTTCTAGACGAGGTGCTACAAGACCTGAGTTAGTAGTTTAGTGTGTAGTATTGGTGAGAGGAGGAGGGTTGGACTAGGTGATCCTGTAGGTCCTTTCCAACCTTGTGTTTCTGTGATTCTATGATTCTATCTCCAAGTACCTCAGCCCCATGTAATGTCCAGATTATTGTGCAGGGAACGACATAGTCCTCCTACCTCTGGACATGAGGCCTGTGGGAAAGTGCTACTTTAGTTTTACACGTGGAAAATGAATGCAAGTAATGGCTGAAGGACACAGCAAAGTGAGGTGATGACTCTGTGAGACAGCAGATAGGGAAATATGGTAACAGTTTTCAAAGGTCTCTTGAATATTGAAAGAATATCCAGTAAAGACACTCAAACCCATTTCCTCTGCTATCTCCTGACCTGCTCATCCCATGCCTCCCTTGGAATAACGCATGGGAAATGCACTTTTTCTCTCCAAGGTGACTCAGCAACTCCCAGAGTATGGAGTGTTGTTCCATCGCGTGGCCCAAGAGAAGAAAGGAGCAGGAGGGGACATCACCCTGGGAATCTGTGCCAAAGGCATCATTGTGTACGAGGTGAAAAATCACACAAGAATTGCCAGTTTAAGGTTCCAGTGGCGCGAAACAGAGAGAATTTCAGCTCATGTGAGTTGAAACCAAGTGAATCTCTTCTCCACTCTATGTCTTTACTCCCCTCCTGCCTGTCACTTTGATAAATTTAGGGTATTCGAGCCAGAATTAGAGTCATTCCATATAGGCAAGTCCTTCTTGAAAACAGTCCAAAATCAATGCTGGATCTGGACATGGATACCAAGATGCCCAGTTCTTAGTGAGGTTTAGTTCTGGAGTTTTTTGGCAATCCTGGAGTCAAATTACTATAAAACTGAATACTCTGGTGTTGGCCATTAAAGAGACCGGGTCAAATCTCCCTACGGCATAGCCCATATTCATTCCTCCCTTTCTTTTCTTTGGTTTTCCTACCTTCATCAGCTCATGGGATCACGTCTCCCTCTTTCCACATCTCATTATTCCCACCCTCATCTCTGTGACCCCTTCTAACTGGTACTCTGCCTCAAAAGATAAATCAATTTACCGTCATACAGCATACATACATCTCCCTGCCTGTTTGCCCTCCCAAAATGGCCCTTCTGCCTCTTGAAGATCTCTTCATTTTCATATTAAATTAATCATTTTAATATCTGGAGGGCCAGATTTTGGTAGCTCTGCCCATCTGCTCTCAGTGCAGTCAACGTCCAAGGGCTCTGAACCTTTCACACAGGGCAGTTACAATCCCAATGACAGACACTTCACAACTGCTGAAGTTACGAGATTCATTCACTGCACCCAAAAGGCAGGCAGCCAGGCATAAATACAGCTGGACAACCCAACAAGATCATACCCATGAACTTTCAGTGCCTCGGTGTAATGACTGGCACAGGAAGCAAGCTGTGCTTTTTTTTCTTTATTTTTTTATTTTTGCCCTCCTTTAGAGAAAAAAATTCATGATTGAAAGCAGCTTCAGTGGCAAGAAACACACCTTCCTCACCGACACGGCAAAGACGTGCAAATATCTACTGGACCTCTGCTCTGCCCAGCACAAATTCAACGCGCAGATGAATTCTAGGCAACTTGGGCAAACTCCATCAGGTGAGGTGTAAAGACACTTTTTGTTATTGAGGCCAAGGGACAAGGTCAGGTCTCAGGAAAGGTGGATTCAGCGAAGGTGAGGATCAGAACCTGCCACATCAGTTTCGTTGTGCTTCGGTTTCTCATGTGCAGACTAGAAAAGAACATCTCTCCGTCAGGGGAAGTTAGAGGGGCGTTAAGTCTAATTGAGTGTGTGCGTGGGCACCTGCAGGGGGTGGGGAGGGGTTCTCTGATGATCACAACCATGGAGCTAAACTCAGATTTTTAAAAAAAAAGAAAAAAAAAAAACACTATTACACTTCCCTTCAGGAAAGCTGCTGAGAATTCTGAAGAAACACACCAAACTTACCCTAAATATAGTCTGGAAATGTGTCTCCCAAAGAATAACTGCAGTAGCACCCAGGGGGGTTGCACTAGGTGATCTTTCAAGGTCCCTGATATCCCGTGATTCTGTGTGATTCTGTTATCTTCACATAAGGCAGGGGAGAGGGTCGACCCTGTGCTTCAACCCAGGACAAAAGCATTAAGCCAAAGGTGGCTCAGTCAGAGCCACCCAGCTCTGTAGCCGCCCCCCTCTTCGATTCTGCCACGTCCCTGGAAGATACCACTGACACCTCCTTCGAGTCCACATTTCCCGTAGTTTCTCAGACAAGGTTCTGCTCAGCCCAGGGCAGTCACACGGGTTCTCAGTGGGCTCTAAAAAGGTGGGTGAGGATCATTGTGGGGAAACTGAGGCACTTAAGAAATAACAGCCTGAGCTGAGAAACTGGCACCACTCTTGACTTCAGTGGAGCAACGTGAGTTTTCAGTAGCTGAGGACTCATTGAACAGAATAAAGATCATTTACAACCACTGTTTGACCCAGTGAGTCACAGCAGGAGAATCAAGTGTCACATCTTATCTGCTGGGATACTCCTTCCTCCAATAAAACTGTACAAGCGTTGGCAACAAATTCTATCTCGGGATATAACAGGCTGATTGATATATTGCTCCTTCCTCCCTAAAACGATTTCATGAAAGGTGAAATTCCACCTGCACAAACTTGTTCCCATGGACAAAGGCACTAGGGTGATATTTAGGTTCAAGGCACCTTTTGTTGCTTGGGCTCCTGTAGCTTTAAACACAATTTAGTGGGACTGTTGTTTGTAGTGTGCAAATGAGTGTTAACAGTGACTCTTAAAGGTTCCCGTGTCACATTGAAATCGCCATGGCAACTCGCAGATTGCACCAATCCTGAGGACATTTAAGCCTTCTGATGCCTTAACAAATGCCCCTGATCGAAGTCGCTGAGGAAAGAGGGAACCCAAGTTTCAGGCCACAGAGTAGTGCTCCAGAAAGCTTCATTTGGGCTAATTTGTCAGGAAAACACACAGGAGGTTACCTGTCACGTGCACACAGAATGAAAACCCGTACTTGTGCCAGCCTGTACCAAGCAGGGTTCTTGTTTTACCTTCCCACGTGTCCCCAGTTCCCTGCTGTCCCTCCCTCCTTCCAATCCCCCCTCCAGCCCACCAGCTGAGAACCTACATAAATTAGCAATGGCTCCTCCAGCACTTGTTTCAGGGAAATACAACCTTTTGAAAGGACAGCACCACACAGGGCAGAGCCCAGGCATCACGAAGCAAGTAGCGGATTTCACCCAGAAGTGGAAGATTGGGTCACGAGCAATGCCACCAAGAGGGTCCCCTACTCAGCTTCACGTGAGCAAATGGCTCAGAGCAAACAGGCAGCTCCTTGGCTTAAGAGCGATGTGTTGGGAGAGCTCCTGTCCTCTCTGATAAACCTGTGTCAGAACACGGGGGGCGTGTGAAGGATGGGGAACTACCAGCCTGGCTAATGCCGTCTCTGACACACAGGTATTTCTCATACCCTGAACATGCATAGAATATACTTCACAAAGAGGTTTAAATTAAGACAGGGTTGTACATTTCAGCTGTCTTTGTGGAAAGTGAATTTGCAGTATAATTCATGAAAATGAAATGTAAATACAGCATACACTTTCTGTGAAAGAAATGGACTGGAAACCCTTTCCACTCAATCCAAGGCCTAGATATCTTAAAGACACCAGAACAAGTATGTATCAGGGCTGCAAAGATGGTGAGGGGACAAGAACATCTCTCTGCTGAGGAAAGGCTGAGGGACTTGGGCCTTTTCAGTCTGGAGAAGGGAAGGCTGAGGGGGGATCTGATCAACACCTAGAAATACTTCAAGGGTGGGTGTCAGGAGGATGGGGCCAGGCTTTTTTCAGTGGTGCCCAGGGACAGGACAAGAGGGAACAGGCACAAACTGGAACATGGGAAGTTCCATCTAAACATGAGGAGGAACTTTTTCACTCTGAGGGTGGCAGAGCCCTGGCAGAGGCTGCCCAGAGAGATGGTGGAGTCTCCTTCTCTGGAGACATTCCAAGCCCATCTGGACACATTCCTGTGGGACCTGCTCTGGGAGACCCTGCTCTGGCAGGGGGTTGGACTGGATGATCTCCAGAGGTTCCTTCCAACCCCAGAGCATTCTGAGATTCTGTGATCTGTTATGTCAATCTTTTTTTTCTGGCAAGTTCAGAAGGTCAGACAGAAATCACCTCAAAGCCAAAAAAGATGGGATAAGATCAGATTTATCTCTCTTTCCTCCCCACTCTTTCCCTTCTCATTCAGAGGAAAGTAAATTTGTGGAAATAGACAACTCCAGTTCAGCGTACGCAGCTCAGCGCGAACACCTCGCCCTCATCCAGAGACTCTCTCGCTCGGAGAACGTGCTCTACGCAGCAAACCTGGAAAACCTTTCTGCTGGGATGATGAGCAAGTCTTGCGACAACCTCAGCGTGGAAACCAACCACAGGACTAGAGAGAAAAGCAATCTTGGCAGGTAGGTTTGCTTTTTCCTTTAAAAACATATAAAAATACTCAGTTATAGACTATATCATTGCAAACCTCGATGGTAAACAGCAAAGTGCTTTTTTGGAACCTTTATTGTGGTCACACCAAAAGGCCTGGAGCTCCCTGGTGCCAGCAGCAGTGCAATCAGAGGCAGGGAGCTGACAGTCTAACAGGTAAGAACCTGAAAAAGAGTGACATTTGGATTTGTACCAGGCTCAGGAATGAACCACTTAAACGGGTTATGGAGAAGGATAAAACCAAGGGAGAATAAAAGTAAAATGTTTAATGCCTGTGTATCCCCTCTGGAAATGGCAGTTCGTGAACTGCATGCACAGGGGATGCTGGTTTTGAGAGGGTCTTACCTAATTGATTCCTCCGTGTCTAAAGGTGCAAGTCACGGGGGGCAGTGTGAGAGCGTCTCCCTCGCACAGGCACTGGTGCAGGCGGTTCCCATCGCTGCACTGGCTCAAGGCCTTTGATGAATTCTAGTGCCTTTCAGAGCAGCAGGAGGTAGGAACAGAGCCGAGAAGGGCGAGAACTACCAGGAAAACCTTCACACGTGGGTTTGTCTAAATGGACAGCGGGGTTAAATGAATCACGCTGAGGCTCCGCTGTGTTTTCCTGATGCCTGCACTCGGAGAAAAACACAAGGGGGAAATCAGTGGATGCGAGTGGTCTAAGGGCAGCTGTCATTTCAGAAGCAAACTCTGGCAAGGACAAACTACCTCTCCTCTACAATGAAATGTGACCCAGAAATCAGCATCCTCCTTGAAAGGCTATAGACACATGCATTCCCAACTTGGCTCTGACCATGAAGAGCACTAGACACCAGCTAAATACCATTGCTGCTTCGTTACCGTAACGCTGTCTTCATTTCCTGCCGGGCAGATCCACATCAGGGCTATCCCAGTCAGAAACACACATCAATTTGAAGGGAAAGCAACGGAGCTATGACTACCTCTCCATCCACTCAACTCAGAACACAATCAGTGGTGAGTATAAAAATCATGAAGAGAGACAGCTCCCTTCCGTATTTATTGTTTCAATAGCAGGAGACCAAAATATATTCTGCTGAGAGATTAAAGAATATGCCTTTCACATTTCTGGTCCTGGGGAATTAACCCAGAATTTAGCAAGACAAGCTGTGTTCTTCCCTTTCACTCGCCAAAGGGATCAGTGCGAAGGGACTTGATGATAAAATTATTCTATCAACGGATTCTAAAATTATTCTGTTTAATGCTCTTCAGAGATATGGTTCAGTCCACCCAGGACTCTTGCAAGGGCCAATCTCCCTGTGCACAGAGGTCAGCATTTGATTTGCAATTAAGATCAACCCAATTAATACCACACGAGGCAACACAGGGTCCAAATCCTTCCTCTGTTCTTGCCCCCATCCCTGGAGGGGTTCAAGGCCAGGCTGGATGGGGCTTGGAGCAACCTGGTCTGGTGGGAGGTGTCCCTGCCCAGGGCAGGGGGTTGGAACTCCATGATCTTTAAGGTCCCTTCCAACTCTAAGCATTCTATGAGCTTCTATGAACTTTGCATGACACTGAATGGAATAAGAACCAGACACCTGATTTTCTACCAGGTGTTGTGTGCACACAGGGGGGTAGACTACAAAGCTATGATTATTCAGCTCATTTTAAAGTCAGAACTGTGCTTTAAGCACGCTGTGGCAATGGCACGATGTTAATTAAGCAGAGTTAAGGTTACAAAGTCAGCACTGATTGGGTTGCACCTACAGAGTCAAAGGAGCCTACGGGCCTGAAGCCAGAGTTTCCAGAGGAACCCCCAGGAGATCTTGTGTCCACATCACCCTTATGTTCAGTTGGCACCTCCTTGCCTTTCTCTTTACATATCATAATCTTAATGAAAATGCTGCAGATAAACATATAGCCTCCCAAAAAGGAACAGTAGAGGAAGAGCTTACACAGCTACTGTACATACACTTTTCTAAAGAATGCACATTTCCAAACACTGGTTTGAGCTTCCTTCCTGAATTACAAGGATTCAGAAGTAAGGGTAATGTTGAGAACAAGGACAAAATATATTTTGACTTTTTGAAGCCCCAGTTTTGCACACTGTATGTATCTACTGTCTCCCTGCATGGTTCTGCATTTATTCTAGCTGCTTTGTTTCCGCAGCCCCTGGATCACCAGCCACCCAAAAGGAAGTCTCACTAAGTGGTCTCGAAAGAGAAATCATTTGTGTCAGCTTAAAACGTGACCCGAAGAATGGATTTGGTAAGTGAGGAAGGTGAATGTTATGTTTGTTACTGGGACTATCAGATCCTGGTGCCAACACTGATACTGGGTGACTCAACTGGGCAAGACTCTAACCTTCTTCACCTAATATATTCCTCTTATAGAGTAAGAATAGCAGTTTTGAGAAGAACTTATAATTTCTGAGACTGAAATGGAGTAAGCACAGTTTTCTCTGAGGATTAACTAAGGCCACAGTGGTCAAGGTGACCAAGAGCTAAGAGAAGAATGAAAGGAACAATGGTCTAGTTGTGTATCTGAAATACATGCCCAGTGTTTTTATTTATCTTAGACCTCACACAGGGGGAGATGATGTTCTGCACACGTTTCATGTATCACCTGTGGGAGTACCCAAGCTTAACGTGTTTCACCATTTCTGGATTCTTAATTGGACAACCTTTGAGCAACCTGGTCTGGTGGGAGGTGTCCCTGCCCGTGGCAGAGGAGTTGGAACTCGATGATCTTTAAGGTCCCTTCCAACTCTAACTATTCTATAACACTTCTATAATACACAATCACGCTGTATCCTCTTCTTGTGGATGAGTTCAGAGAACCAACAGGTTTCAGAGCTGCCCATTAATACAATTAAACATCAAATTTCTATATGCTGCAGATCTGTGTGGAATATCCTTATCCTGAACCCAACTCTTCTACCAGTGAGAGGAATATATTCCACAAGAAGCAAAACACCCTGAGACAGGATAGTGAAATTGAACTACTTGACTATAGATTTAATTTTCTTAGATCTCTCTAACATGGCCCACCTCAAGGGCCCTGGACTACAAGGTGCAGAACAATGTTTGAATTCATCTAATGAGCTTTTATACCATTTTTCTGCCACATGTGTTAAATACTGAGGCCCACATAGTTTATAACTTTCATATGAAAGTAGCTGGAATCTTTAAAAGTCCCAAGTCAGGAAAAGTATTCTTCCTGAGAAATGATATTTAAATAGTCACCAAAGTCACCAGGACATTTCAGTTACAACAAGAATTTAAATCTCTCCCTCATCAAGACCTTGCTTCTCCAGCCCATGCATAAAACTTGCACCATTGGAGTAAGAGCCTTTTGTGCTCCTTAAGGTTCATCTTTTCTAATGCTGCCAGTGTCTCTGCATTCTCATGCTATCTCATTTTTGCAGGTTTTGTAATTATTGGAGGAGAAAATGTAGGAAAATTAGACCTCGGTATCTTTATCGCTTCAATTATCCCCGGGGGACCTGCAGACAGAGCTGGAAATATCAAACCAGGTCATTGTCCTTAGTTTTTAATTAGAACTAAAATATTTTCATGGTTTAAAGTTAGCTACTTTGGATTTATTCCCTTACTTAGATGTCTTGTTTTTATCCTTGGTTGTTTTTTTTTTTGAAGGAGGACGACTCATCTCTGTGAATAATATTAGTCTCGAGGGCGTTTCATTTAATACCGCAGTTAAAATCATACAGAATTCTCCCGAGGAGGTGGAGCTCATCATCTCCCAACCCAAAGGTATAAAGGCAAACTCCTTTACTGGCTGTGGGATGCTAATGGTTAACTCAGGACACAGGTATTTATTTCAGCAGTGGGATGTAGTGGTACTTTCTTGCTACTCGGTGCCAGTTGGGCTCACAATGAAAATAGTCAACTTCCAGCAGGTCTCACGTGGCCTCTCTCGGACAGTCAGCCTGAAAAACAATGTAATGTGGGCTGCATTGCTGCATACCCAGGGAATCTGGGCATTCCCTTCTCTGACACAGAGCCACAGTCCTCTGCAGTGACAAAGGAAAATGCATTTCTCCACACTTAAAACAGCAGCCCTGGATTTTACAGTGACTTTGACTGATTTTATGGCTCTGATTTCACACCCCTTCGATGGAGGAAGTTACTTTGTCCTCCTGTGCTGAGGTATAATTTGCCTTTCAGTTTATGTACTGTTTGCAGGCAACAACTTTTTATTTTGGTATGGCTTTACAGACATGTATGAAGAAGGATTAAACGAAGAGAAGACCCTATCAAGGGGAAACAGCACCAGCGGATCCGAGATCTCTTGTGCAGACAGCGGGAGAAAGAAGATTCAGGATTGTCACAGGGCTCTGCCCAAAGAACGGGACATAAACATAGATGAACTGGAGAAGGCTCTTTCCTGGAGATTAGCACCAGAATTGGGCCCTAGGATTGCGGATCCTTCAGCTGATAGCCTGGACGTGGAGGTAACTGAGATTGGGATGCTGTTGGGTAATATTCCACCCAGCATCGGTCTTAGCAACCGACCAGCTTCATTAGGAGTGGAAAGTCACTGAGAACTTAAAAAAAACCCCAAAAATATGGAAAGGAGAAACAAAACCTTGGAAGATGTTTCTTGGTAAATTGCATTGGAAATGTCAACATGATAGATGTGTCTGGGATACATGAAAAAATGGGGACACCCTTCCACAAAACGTTATTAAAAGATCTCCTCCCTTTTCAGGTGGAGGTACAAGATTTTAAATACTTTCCTGCAGTCTCATAAGTTTTCAACTAGACACAGAACCATTTTGTATCTGATTTCCTGCTCTTAGACACTTCCCTACCTATGCTCATCTTAGGCACGTTAGATTTTGAGTTAACATTAGCATCAGCTTGAAAGCATGTCAGGGATATAAAGGGTACCGCTCCGGGCGCACGGTGGCATCAGGATCAATCCCTTTATACCTTCTGGTAACTCTCTCCTCTTGGTTTTTTTCTTCCTTTTCCCTCCTTTTTTAATCGAGATGCTGTAGTCTCATTAGTGTTTATATTTTTGAGACAGGAAGCTGATTCTTCACACTTACCACCTCCCTCTGAAGCCAGCTCAAAGGAAATCTATACCGTGGAGCTCGTTAAAGAAGACGGGACTTTTGGAATCAGCGTGACTGCAAGTGTTACTCTTGATCTTTGAGTGTGTCTGTCAAACTATTACATTGACCAGGAAACACACAGGGAAGTGTATTTATGTGGAACAAAGAGAGAAGAAAGGCTGATAACAAAAACCATTGGCCAATTTTATTTCCTAGTATAAGGAAACACAGTTCTCCCTGTATTTTGAGGACCGGAGAAGGCAGCAGTGGGAACCATCTGCCCCATTCAAATAATAATCCCTTCTCCTGGCTCTCAAAGCTGGATTTACCCCTTCAGGCTGAGATGTCTTTAGAGCCCTCGCTGAAACCGAGTAGGAAGAAATGGCCATTTCATGGCCTGCAGAAGAAATCAAGGGCTGCTTTTCCATCTGAATTTGGCCAGGGGATGTGGATGGACAGAACACAATTCTTAGGTTAATCTGGAATTCCACTGAGCTGTAGGCCCTCAGGCAGCTGCAGGAGTTCAGGTCCACACTTTACATACTGAAAGGTTAATGAAAAGTCCGAAAGGTTAATGAGTGTTGAGTGACTATTACAGTTTGGAAGCTGGGCTACAGGCTGAGGGAAAGATGCAACCCCATCTTTATGTTAGCATAGGGAAAAAAAATTATGAGCATTTAGTGAATGTTTTTATATAGCCACGGAGAAACACATTATGTTTTCCTGCAAAAACAAACGTACAGCCTAGGGGAGTGTACTACAACTGGATGATCTTTGGAGTAACAGCCTCTTTCATTTTTCTTTCTTAAATATTTTTTTTTAAAAAAGTATTTCCTGAAGCAGTTGCTTTGCAATGCAGGTGTAAGTTGCTTTGATTTTTATCACAGGAGGAACACGTGGAAACTCCTCTCTAATCTGTGGGCACATGTTTTGCAGGGTGGCATTAACACTAGCGTGCGTCACGGTGGGATATACGTGAAGTCAATTATTCCCAAGGGACCAGCAGATAAGGATGGACAAATAAAGATAGGTAACGTGTCTGGCAATAAAACTCTGGGCTAGAGAACTGTTAGCATGGAACCTTTGCCACAGGGACAATGAAACACGTGTGGGATTGGAGGCCATACAGCTGTGGCTAGTGATTCTGCAACGTTGGTAGCCTCAGGGTTTACACCCATTGAACTTGGACAAAGCAAGTTGACCCTTTCATTTGGTTTTCTCTTGCCTCAGGCGATCGCCTGCTGGAAGTAGATGGCATCAGCCTCTGTGGCATCACCCACAAACAGGCTGTGGAACACCTGAAGAAATCTGGCCAGGTTTGTACAACAGCAGAGCTCAATAGGACACCCAGAAGCTGGGCCAGAAGAAATGTGTGTCCCCACCAGCACCTCACCCCATCCAACCCCATGCTCCCAAAGAGAAAAGTAAAAAGACTTAGGGTTCACTGTGTGACTGGAACCCGTTTGTCATCATTACAGGTTGCCAAGCTGGTTCTAGAGAGAGGAAAATACCTACTGGCAGAGCCATGCCTGGCTGCTGACGACAGAAAGGAGGACCAATGTGCAGTTGTTTCTGTGGCAACATCCTTCACAGATGGTACCAAGGACTGCTGCTTTTTGACAGATGGTGAGCAGTTTAAAAAAAAAGGAACTCAGGGTGACTTCTTACAGCGTGCAAGAAAGAAATGAATGGAAGAAATAGATTCTGAACAACATATTTCTGATATACCCAGAGTTACAGTTGCTAAATATAGCTGAATTTCTTGTAGTCACAAATGCTGTACCTCTCAGCCTTCCCAAGATGGGGCTGGCAGGGGCCAACCCTGTCTGTACGCTGTAGGACGCTTGGGCAGGAGGCAGGTGGGTTGATGTTGCCCAGAGAGCACCACCAGCACATCTCCTGGTGTGTACTGGAAGCCAGGGGGAAGCGCTGCCCCAGGGCCAGCACTGGAGTCTGCCATCACCTCCTCTCTTAAAAGCAAAACCATAGAATGATTCAGAGATCACTCTGACTGAATTTAGGCAAGAAATAAATGCTGTATCTTCTACTGTTGGGGCTGACACCCAAACGCTAAGTCTGAACCATGGGGCAGTTTATCCTCTACATTGTCCCCAGCAGAAGGGGGTTCAGCTGCAAATATAGTATTGGGGAGAGGGCTGGTTCTCTTGTTCTTGGTTGAAAATCAGATTCTACCTTATGCTAGTTAGTGCAGGACCCAAACTAACAAAATAGCAGCTACAAAATAGTAAGATCTACCCAAAACTTACAGAAGAATGCCAGAAAAGGATAGCATTTATACAATTTTATCCTGTTAAAGTTTCTTCCTTTACAGAATCATAGAATTGCCCAGGTTGGAAGGGACCTTTAAGATCATCCAGTCCAACCATCAACCTAACTCTGATAAAACCCATCACTAACCCGTGTCTCTAAGCACTATCTCAGCCCAGCTTTTAAATCCCTCCAGGGATGGTGCCTCAACCCCTGCCCTGGGCAGCCCATTCCAAGGCTTAAGAACCCTTTCTGTGGAAACAGTTTTCCTAATGTCCTGAACCTCCCCTGGTGCTGCTTGAGGCCATTTCCTCTTGTCCCATCGCCTGTGACGTGGGAGAAGAGACCAATCCCTACTGGGAACACCCTCCTTTTAGGGAGTTGTAGGGAGTGAGAAGGTTTCCCCTCAACCTCCTCTTACAGGCTTGTACCAGACAGCATAAAGTCTGTGAACACCTAGTGGAACAGAAACCAGTTCTCCCCATTCTCCCTGTGAAATTTCCAGGGCTCATGTAAGTTAAAGGAACACCAAACCCTTCTTTTGCCATCAGGATCAGTACCATCAGCTCTGCCTCTGCTGCTCCCAGGGAAAAGGTCTGCTGAGGGCAGAATTCACATCAGCTCCCACTCTTTTTCCAATCCCTGCTTTCAACAGATAACATGTTTGAAGTCAAATTGACAAAGAACTCTGGAGGCCTCGGCTTTAGCGTTCTGCAAATGGAAGGAGAGGCTTGTGAACACTTTGGAGGAGCCATTGTCAGGATCAAAAGGCTGTTCCCAGGGCAGCCAGCTGAAGAGAACGGCAAAATTGAGGCCGGAGACATCATTTTAGCTGTGAATGGGAAACCTATTCAAGGACTCTTGTATCAGGTACCAGGCAGTACGATCACTGGGCCCCGGGGGGGGTAACACGTTCATAATGACAATGGGATGAAACTGCTTTTAAACTTAATTATCAGCAGAGGGAGTCAGAAATTGCATATAATGAGTCCGATTCCTATGCAGGATTGTTCTCTAGAATTCTTAGGGAGAATTTCCTTCCTAACAGAATTCTTACAGAGAACTTCTTCCCCTATTTAATTTCAACTGCTGATGCACAAAATCTATTGTCAGATGCAAACCCGTTGTTAATTAGTTGGAATCTTTGTTGGTGTTAAGCGTAATTGGGACATTCTTTTCCCTGTGGTCATTTGTGCTTTGTAATGCCATGCTGTAATACCATGCCCCAGATTCAAATCTCTGCCAGGTGAGATAAATCCAGTAGAATTTTTTCACCTGGAATCAGAAATTCTACACTCACATGAAGAAATTAAGTGGTAAAAAAAGGACTATGCATGGGTTTGGGTTTTTTTCTTCCCTTCATAATCTTACCACCTTATGAAAAAATCCCTGAGCTTTGTATACGAATGGGCATTGAGTAGGTAAAATCAGTGACAAACAGGAATGATGAAATCATGCAATTTTCCCCACTGCCCAGGTCATTCTTATAATTCAATAGCTGGGGCTAAAGCCAGGGCGCTGAAAGCTGGATGCCACCGAGTAGATGTTACATCTCCCTTTGGTTGTGTCGATACAGTGTGTGGAGCTCTGCTGGGATCATTGGACTGAAGATGTGTCCCCACCACATGCACTTGAAATGAGTTTGCCTGAAAATCCCGTTGAGGAAAAGAAAAAGAATTAACTTAAACCTATGTGTCTGGCGGGGAAAGAAAAGTTGTGAACAGAACTGCCTTTACTTTGGATAGACATTTCCATGAAAACTATGGTGCACTTCTATGACAATCACACAGTAGTGAATTTTGGCCCCCAGATACTCCTGAGAATTAGGAGTTTGGTGTTCACAATGAAAACTGGCTCTGTCTCAGTTGGTAAGATGACACGTACTATAGACTGTGCCATAAGAAATCTAATCTTCCTCCTTTCATGCCTAGGATGTCCTGCACTTGTTGAGAGGAGCTCCTGCAGAAGTCACACTACTACTTTGCAGACCACCCAAAGGTGTTCTTCCAGAAATAGAGCTGAGTCCCCTGGTAAGGCAAAGCTTCTGTCAGAAAAATTCCTTCTGAAAACCTGAAAAAAAACCACCACTACATTTTCTAGCCAGTCTTGACCAAGGCAACCTTCTCTTTTCTCCAAGGTCTTTTATTCCATTTCTTTCCTTTCCTGGCTTCAACTCAACCTCTAGAGCTCAACTGGTTCTTCATTAGCAACCAAATTAACAGAAATCTGAAACTTCTTTATCCCAGCCCAATAATTCTAAATCCCAGCACTGCCATTGGAGCAGAACAGCACATACCAAAGCAGATCTTCCAGCGCTGCTTCTAAAAAGGCTTTCCTAGATCCTCAGCCAGAAACTACAGGTATTTCTCACCTGCAGCCACCCTAACTCGTGGGCTGGAGGTAGCTGTATTACACCCAACAACAAGAGGAAAATAAAGAGCTTCCTATTCAGGCTACCTCTTCATAAACTTAAATAAATGAAATAATGGTTTCAACTGGTTATTCAGCTTCTTGTTGATAGTTGGCAGAATTTTCAGGGGAGAATAAAAAGAAAAAAAAAAAAGATAAAAAAAGAAAAACCCCCAAACAGTAGAGAGTGCAGAAACTAAACCAGTGCCACTGGGTGTGCTAGGATTATTATTCCTGCTTTTTGAACACAACTCACGAACACATACACAAGTGTTCTTACAAGGAACATGCATTTGCAATAATCTTGCCCCTTGCAGAATGGCCTGCTCACGGCTCCCGTCCCACCAGGGTTTATAAGAGTTATCCCTGGGCAAACAGAAATGACTGTCAGGACCATCTCCAGAAAACAAACTGGCTCCTGGTGCTCTCCTCCAATGTGCTCTGGGCTGATTTCTATGACCAGTCACACTGGAGTCAGATGTGGAGGCACTTCTACGCAGTGAAGACAATATAGTCACAAAGTTGAGGCATAATATGAAAAGAAATGAAAAGTAGCCACCTCTGGCAAAGAAAAAGTGGGAAAAGTGACCTTTTGTAATAATTCCCCAGCTGGAACTCCTGAAGAATGTAGAAGATAAGCACAAAGACAACACAGTTCTTAAGGGAGAGAGTACCTCCCTCTATTTTTCCCCTCTCCCTTCCAGCTACATTTGATACTTGCCCGTTCAGATGCTTATTGACATCACTTCTTCCAATTATTTTGCAGGAAGAAGCTGGGAGATAGAAAAGGAGTTACACTAACTTTTCTGTTATTTTGACAGACTCCAGCACCATCTCCTGTCAAGGAGTTTGTGGCAGAAATGCCAGGCAGTACCGAGGTAGAAGACACTATGGATCAGTCTACCAGCGATGGAGGCAGCACTTCTCCAGACCTCGAAGACTGCCTGGATTCTCCAGCAGCAGCAGATTTCAGTGAACCTCCCGAGGAGGACAGCTCAGCTTATGAAGACCAGGAAGCTGAGTTTCAAGAGAAGCCCATAGAGAAACTCATGGCTCCCAGAGAGAGTTTCTACAAGCATCTTTGGAAGTTTCATCAAAAAGCTGCAGGTTCTGAAGTCTTCCCCTCCCTAGAGGATGAAGTGAAGCAGAACTGCTACTCACCATGTGAGCTTGGGTGGGCCAAAAGGTAGGGAACACCTAAAATGTGCTCTGCAGCCTTTCCTCCAGCTCCTAGAATTTCCAAAGTGAATTGCTTAGGTTTAAGGATGGGGCTATCTGCTTCTAATCACTGCTGATTACTGCAGATTTTGGTTTACCATCTTATTCTGACTCTCCTAATCCACTGTCTCTATTTACTCTCATCTTATTAGACTTTAGCATAAGCCTGCCCTGCAGGACAATTGTAGGAGCTCTGCACTGCTGCATGTAATCGTTTCTGCTGCTCAGCTGAAGCTGGCTGCAGTTTGAAATCAGTGGAAAAGACTCTCATTGATTTAAACAGGAACCAAAGTCTTTCTTACTTACTTACTTACTCAATTTTCACAGGGTTGATTTAAATAGGCACCAAAAAATCTCTTTCTTTTTGTATGATCTTTTCATTTCAATTTTTTTTTCAGAGAAAAAAAAAACCCCCACAACCAAACAAACTCATAAGACAAACCGTGATCAAGGAAAAACAATTTTAAAAAAACCCAAACCCCAAAGTTATTTTTCAGTCTCCAGAAGCCTACAGCAGCCCTGAACCAGAGGGGTTATACAAGATACGGGGGAGTTCTCCAAGATACAGGCAGCCAGAGAGTCCACTCTACAAGTTGAGGGGGGCCATAATGGCAGATCATTTTTTTAGCTCCTCTTTCAAGAAGGGAAGCTTCATTCCCATTGATTACTGCTTTATTTTGATAGTAACACTGGAGGAGCCAGACAGCAGCTGAATACCCTCACTAGCCCTTCGGTTAAAATTAGAGTAAGGCCGTGTATAAGCAGGAGACTTTCCAGTGGCCATCTAATAAAACACATGGAGGAAAACCCCAGCACTGCAATCTTTTTATTTTCCAGCCTCATACTTAATAAGAGTGATGATGACCTATCAAACACAAAACGTGTGCCTGAAACACTCTCTCTACCCCCTATCGATGAGGAGTATCTCACTGTCAGCTCAACATCTGTCACCTCACTTTCACGGGGAGGAAGCTCCGAGACGCTCTCCACAACCATGGTGACCCCACAACCACGCCTCTGTGGTCCCTTCTCCTCCTCCCTGCCTGCTGGGGACACATGTCACAGCGACAATGAATGGGAAGATCTGGAGGAACTAGAGGAAGAGAAGGAAGAAAAGGAAGATTGCAGTAGGGTATGTGATAGACACCAGATTATTAACCGGTAGAATATGACTAGGGAAAGGAACCAGCTTCCAGAATGCAACATTCTTGCATGTTAATTTTAATTCATTATCTGTAATATTTCTGCATGGGGTTTTGTTGGGTTTTTTTATTGTTAATTTCCTGAATGCCCACAATCTTCAAGTCAAGCAAACCTCCCGCTATGCCCCCATGTTCACAAGTCTTTACCGTTTGCCTTAAGGCCACCTCCTCGCTCGGTGCCAACTTAATATTTCCTCAGCTTTCCAGCATTCTGCATTATTATTCCCCTTGTACAAAGGCCTGAAAGCCCTTTAGTAGCCTCTAAAATTAACTGGAGTCAGCTACTTGGGTTTTCTTTTTTTTGTCATGTCTTAAAGCCATGTGGAAAATCACTTTGTTACAGTGAGCCTACTGTAATGTCCTGATTAGAAAGTACAATCCTTGTGCTAATTACTATTCAAAAATATATGGCTCAGTCCTGCCAAATGCTGCACATCTTGCATTTTTTTCTGACACTAATGAGCCCTGAATCCCTACTAATTTGAGAGCATTGAGGACAAAATTTACCTCCAGCCATTTTTTTCAGCAGGACAGTAATAGCAGTAACACTGATAATCTCTGCACCCCACTATTACAATCCTTGTCAGCTCAGAGGAGTCCAGGCCTTTCTTCACACATTTCAAATTCCACTATTCCAGTCCCTGAGGGCATTCTCTGCCCCTTATTGAGCCCCATCAATCAATCAATCAATCAATCACTCACCACGAAGCCCTACTGGGTAAAAAAAGAAGTAACATTCATTCTGGAGCAAGGCAGTGACAGATCAGAGAAACCCTTAGGTTTGCTCTTATTTATATGGTCTGAGGATCTGATTCCTATCTGGACACAAGGCATAAATGAAAGATGTTAATGAGGCAACAGAAAAGCCTCCATCAAACAGATCTGGTGCTTATTTCCACAGGAAAGGGAAATCTTTGTGACTTTGACAAAGTCGGAGAACAACGGTTATGGATTCTCTGTAGTTCTTAACAAAGTGGACAACTGCCTTTACGTTGATGAAGTCTTGAATGAGCCTGCCCTGTCTGATGGAAGACTGAGAAGGGGAGACAGAATCATTATGGTACAGTAATTCTTTGAGTTTATACAGAGGAGAAAACAATTTCAGATCAGTGCCATTTAGCTTCCTCGTCCTTCCTTTCATAGGGTCCAGTTTATCAGGTATTTAGGTGTACAAGTGAATCACGGACCGATGGAATTCTGTCCACTTCAGTAGGGCAAATTTCAGACTGAACAGATTGTATAACCAGGCAAATAACACAAATCATCTAGCAGCAATGCAAGACAGCCAAGATATTAAATGTCTTCCCAATTAAATGAACCTAAACTGAATTAGTGTGGTAAGACAGGTGACACACAAAGGATGCAGGAGTTATGTCCTTTGTAACGTAGGAACAGAGCTTACTTTCAGCCTGGTTCATCTTCAATCTGTTGCATTAGATCATCTTCCTTGATTTTTTGCTACAAGGCCTTGAGTTTCAAGGAAAAAATTAAAAAAAAGAGCTATTTTAGTGAAAGCTCTGCATTCAGAAACTTATATAAAATCTTAACTGTTGCAGTCACTGACATTCAATGCCACAGCCCAGCTGAGAGCGAAAACAAATTCAAGTTCAGACGCAGAATTCAGAAGGGAGGAAGAAGCACCTGATGGTCAATGAGATCTATGACCTGGTTTTACTGGTTTGTCATTTAGGTGAACGGAATCGATGTCACCTCTTTACCGTGCAACGAAGCCCTGACTTTACTACAAAGCTCTCCTCCTGATCTACACCTCCTGGTTGGTCGCGCTGAGAGCCATCCGCGTCCCTCTATTAGGCCAGATGAGATTCCCGAAATTACTCTTACCAAAGGTGCCAATGGACAGCTAGGTGTGTAGTAAATACCCTGCATCCCACTTTGGACAGGGATTACAGCAGTTTTAAGACAACCATAAGCAACGGTGGTCTCGGATCAATATGATCCTGAGCGACCTTGACTCCTTCACGCTCTCCCCCATCGCTCATGGCCAAGGAGCGGAGAGCTTCATTTTTGGCAAGGCCTTAAAGAGGAAACTAAAACCTCTTATTAGACCAATAAAGATGGTCGGGAAAATGATCTCTGTGTTACCACCCTTTCAGCTGCAGTTTCTGGCTGATTCCCAGTCTCATATTTTCAAGTCACTGACACAGAGAAGTTGTTGGTGGTTAGATAATAATGTCTGCTACCTGCTAAGATACATAAAGGTTTATGTGGAGGGAAAGAAAACAAATAATAATAAAAAAAAGGGCAAATTTTGAGAAGGATGAGCCACTGGCTGGGGCAATAGTCTGCTACTGAAAACAAAATCTTTGGTGAAATCCTTGACTCACCACAGGCACAAGGCTTTATCTACATTGTGCATTACAAGTGCTAAAAGAAACCCCCCCCAGCACAAGCACATTGGTGTTTCTGCAGAACGTGGCAAGTACCACTCCCAGGTGAAACTGCAGACTCAGGGAACAGTATCCCTGCATTTGCTCATACACAGCATCCCGTTTCCAGTGCAGAAAGATGCTTGTTTGGAGGTTGCTTGAATATCATCACATGACTCCATTTCACACTGTGCGGGTACATCCCTAGTTGTCGTGTGCCCCCATTCCCTGTGGCACTCTATAGGCCACGAGGCAATTAAGTGCTCTGGTAATGAGGGAGGGCATTCAAATGACCCCCTTATTCAAATGACTATTCAGTAGAGTGAAATAAAGCCCTGTGTCATAGCTGAAGCACAGAGATGGGCAACAGCATTGAAGCTTTTCCTGTAGTTTTTAAACATCTAATTGCATTTCACCCTCCCAGAGCCCAGCTCTTAGACCTCAACACACCAGGGCAAGACTGTTATTTATGATGTCAGTGATTTGTTCAGCCTGTCTTTCAATGACCCACCCACTCCATTAGGCTGGATGTCACCCACAGTGACATTCAAAACACGCTGCCACAAAAGATGCTTTCTCTGCATTATTCTAGGCTTGAAGCTGACAGGAGGAGCTGGAAGCAAGTTACAAGGTATTTATGTGCTAGAGATAGTGCCTGGCTCTCCTGCCAGCGTGGAAGGCAGTTTGCAGCCACGAGATCAGATTGTTTACATCTGTGGACTGTGGACTGAGGGCATTAGCCTGGATGATGCAGTGAGAGTGTGCGAAGCTGCCACCCAGAATGTCCAAATCAAAGCCACAAGGTAAATCTGAGCCTCCTCAATCCCAATCCTAACGTTGAAGCAGGTTTCTAAATTGTACATCAGGAAGTCAAATAACAGAAACAAGACAGACTGCACGAAAAATGCTTTACCTTAAAGGTCTGAACGTTGCAGCCTGATACATAACATCCATACAGCAATGTTCTTCTTCTTGTAATTACAGCTGACACAGTGAGCACAAGCAGACTCGTTACCACAAATGAGAACTCTTCAAACTCCATCATCCAAACACAAACACGAAACCTTTAGCTGTGAGGCTCGCCACCTCAGGGTATATTGGATATATATATCCACCATAGAATGTATTTCATTGAATGGTCAGAGTTGGGTGGGACCTTAAAGATCACCCAGTTCCAACCCCCTGCCCTGGGCAGGGACACCTCCCACCAGACCAGGTTGCTCCAAGCCCCATCCATCCTGGCCTTGAACCCCTCCAGGGATGGGGCAGCCACAGCTTCTCTGGGCAACCTCTTCCAGGGTCTCACCACCCTCACAGCAAAGAAGTTCTTCCTGTATTAGCAGATATCCTGTTCTCTAGGGAAAATCAATATATTTCCACCAGTAGTGCCAACCTTCTCTGTATGACCCCAGACTCACAACTACAGGCAAGAAACTACCTCTGAGGGAAACTCCAAAAGGAGTTTCTTCCAAAAGCCAGACGTTTTAAAGAAGTATTAAAAATGCAGCATTTAATCTGCAGCACGTACCAAAAAGTCATCTGGGGCTTGATCAATGAATTTCCCTCAAAGAATTTCCCTCATCAGCTCTTGGCTGCCCTTTACATTCACTGTGTTCTAGAGCGCGATACAGCACCCGCAGTGCTGCTGGACCAATAGAATTTTCAAAAATCTCAGAGAAACAGTTGAATAGTAACCCAGAAGTACATGAATAACTGAGTTTTATATATGCAGAGTGAGAGATAGTACGTCCATCACAGCTGCCCTAATGGAGTTCACACTTTTATCAGTGCTTTGTGGACTCGCACTGGTTCAACACCTGCAGAAACCGCAGCCTCCTCAGGGTTTTTGCAGTTTGGGGGTGACACATCCCCATCGTAATAATTTACAATCTGAGAAGGCAAACAGAAATAGGGTAAAGGAAATTACAAAAGATCATTCCCACCTTATAGAGGGGGAACCAAAGCTGAATTTCAAACATTCCACAAAGCACTTTTGTACTGGGACAGATGGTTTAACCTGTTCTTTCTTTCTCCAAACCCATTTAAATAAAATGTTTTGCTGTTGTTAAATGCAGAAGAATATTTTCTATATTGATAGAAATGCTTTTTTAGGAAAGCACCATTGAGAAAATCCCAGAAGTACAACTCCAATTGAGACAACTGACTTTATAAAAATATGTTTCAAATGTGCTTTACAAAGCCTGCAGCTCTCCCTGGCTCACATATTTCACTTTTTCTGCCCCCAGAAATGGCAATCCAGTGGTTCCTATAGAGCAGGAAAATAGTAAGTAAGGCGGATATTTTTGGCTTTTAGTTCAAAACTTGCTTCTAATTTTGGAAATAAGCATAAGGTATTGACTCATTGCATTTGAGAAGTTATTAACAGTCTGTAAGCTGGCATTCAGTCTTTCTGTTACGGCTGTTCTAAGGGTCTGAAGAAAATTTGGTAGCTCTTTAAAGATAGAAAGAAAATGTGTAGTTCTCTGTAAATAACATTATTTATTGCATTTTGCATCGATATTTTCTATTTTTGAAATCGTTGTTATTAAATGCGAGTCTTACATGGACGTATTTCAACATGTTTTGATTGAAACAATTCTCGGGGGGGGGGAGGGGTCCAGCACTTTTCGAGCCACTACTTCATCATCTAGAGCAACTTTTAAAACTAGATGCTCATCTAGACCATCTAGAAACAAGCAGCACTAATATCCCTTAATTAATATAAGAACACTCCTGTTAAGGGACGATATTGAATACTACAAAGGCTTGACTAGAATTGCTGCAGCAGCAGCAGGAGTCTCAGCAAGTAGAGGCTGCATCTGCACCATCAGGAGGAGGGTCTGGTGTCACATCTACATCACCGTGTAGAAACTGTGTCAGCCACGCAAGTAATACTTCCCAGGGTACATTTGGCTGGAGCATTAAGTCAGGCCTAACCCACAGATTCATTTACTTGACTAGATATCTGATTTTATTTTCTTAATCATGCAAAGATGACCTGAGAGAGTAACCCTGGACCAGAGTTGCTTGTGTAGAGCTGTAGAATTGCCCAGGTTGGAAGGGACCTTTGAGATGAGTCCAACCATCAACCCAAGACTGACAAAAACCACCACTAACCCGTGTCCCCCAGCACCATGTCTGCCTGGCTTTTCAACACCTCCAGGGATGGTGCCTCAAACCCTTCCCTGGGCAGCCCATTCCAAGGCTTAAAACCCTTTCAGCATAAAAATTGTTCCTACTATCCAATCTGAACCTCCCCTGGCATAACACTTGTGGCCATGTCCTTTTGTCCCATCGCCTGTGACTTGGGAGAGAGAAGAGACTGGACCCTCCCTGGCTACCCCCTCCTTCCAGGGAGTTGGAGAGATTGAGAAGGTCTCCCCTCAGCCTCCTCTTCTCCAGGCTGAACACCCCCAGTTCCCTCAGCTCCTCCTCACCAGACTTGTGCTCCAGACCCCTCACCAGCTCCATTGCCCTTCTCTGGACACACTCCAGCACCTCAGTGTCCTTCTGGTAGGGAGGGCCCCAAAACTGGACACAAAACTCATTTGAACACTGGCTACCTGAAATAAATTATGCCAAGCTACTTACAGATCTCCTACTCTACAGGAACAAACCATGTGCTTGTTTTTATAAGCTGAAGCAGCCTGTTTCACTTACAGAACAAGCTCCTGTGGATTTACTGTAACTTACACATTAAGTTATACGTACTCTGGGTTCCTGTGCTATCACTAAAGCGTGGCAAACACAGACACTGGTAGGACCTTGCTCACACATCCACGCTCCACGAGCTTTGGCAGATTTCACGATTTCTCACACCACCTTCAAAAGAGGATACCAGCTCCGGTCCACCCCTGACACAGAGGGATGAACTCCACAATGGTACCCGCCTCTCTTATAAAACAAGACTCTTCCCTACAATAATTTGGTGCTCTGTTTGCTATCATCTCTGATAGATTTATACATAAATCTATAATAATTTGCTATTAAGGAAGCAAGCTTTCATTTTACAGAATCTTAGTTCTAACAACACATACTAAAATCGCAAATAGGGAGGGGTTTTGGCTTTTTAAAAACAAAACCCAGGAACAAACACAACAGACCTCTCACCATTTTCTATAGTCCGTACATTAAGAGTACTTTGTGGAAGACAACCAAGTTCACCAGGAGATGATAAAGCAAAACCCAAACACAGGGTTGGATGGGTAGAGGTGGGAGCATCAAGAAACGCACACGTGCGCTTCTTCCGTGCCCGTCTCTGCAGACACTCACGGGCTCTGCTTCTTCCTCTGCCTTGTCACTGCCACACCTCTGGAATGTCTCAGCCTGATCTCCGAGGGTTATGATTACAGCTTTAAAAATAGCAGTGAGTGAGATGCAGCATCTCTGCAATTGGTGAGAGAGTTGTTTATACGGCTGGGCACACTGGCAGAACTTAATCACGCAGCAGCGAGTGTCTCCCAGTGGCCTCACACAGTACCCACACTGGCTACTGATGCTCCAATAATCATCCAAGCACAGAGCTGACATTCTCTTGTGTACACGAAGGTGGCAGGAGGCCTGGCATGGGGGTTTTTTTTCCCTCAAATGAAAACCCCAATTCCCCAGAACAGCATCTGCTGCACCAACACGGTAAGAAGCCTTGCGTTTTTCAGCGAGGGATTGTAAAATGTGGCACCCTCTCTTGGAAAGGCAATAAATCCTTCATGACCAGAACTGCCCCCCTCAGAGCGACGGGGAACTCTGATACATTCACGGATGGACCTCTGGTCCGTCTGGGTCTCTGACCCACGAACATCCAGCTTTTGGAACCTACTCAACGGGAGGTAAAAAGTCTACAAGGCTAAGGCACAGCAGGCTCAGTTCACAGCTCAGGAGCTTAAGCCCAGAGGATTTTGTTTTGTTTTGTTCTTTACACGTCAAATATAAAATGTTTTTATTATGTCTCTGACTGTGATTTTGACCACTCTACCACAGAACGTTTTACCAGTAAAACTGGGTAAAAGCTGTTGCTGCTTTTTCACAGAGAAACATTTGGAGGAAACAAACTGCGGTGCTCAGCAAAACACTCCCCATTCCCCGGAATCTAAGGTAAGAGAAAATGTTACTGAGTGTGAGATGGTCTCGCTGGGAAGTCAAATATATGGAGGCAGATTATTATATTTTTTTTTTAATAGTGGTATTTAATGTATTTGCTTCCTCTCCAGTGCCTTTGAGTGTATGAACGTAACGCATTTGGAGAGTGACCTGTGAAATGTTGAATTGCTTCAGCATTGATGGATTAGAATGTGCTGAGTTAATTCCTAAGATCAGACTCTTCTACTGCTGTTTTTCAATATATAATATCACTATTTTACCAGCTTGGTAAAATAAGCACGACCTGTACGATGTAGACTCTCCATCAGGTCTCAATGGTACTCTTAACAGGTGACAAGCGTAATCCTTAGCTCAGAAAGCGGCCCAGGAAAAAGATCCAGGATGTCACAGACTCTGGGGAAAATAAGTGTAATTGTGAAGCATTTTCCACAACAACCTTTGAAACTTCTGATTAAGATGTTTCATGGTGAAATTCATAGATGGGGCATTTGAAAGAGAGGGTAAACTGACTCCAAACTGTTGGAGCATTATGCAGCACTGACATAAACCTTAACAGTTTGAATTTGGCAAGAGTTTAAAAATATTAATTCCTAAAATGCACAGATGTGCTCTCTGGAAATAATAAAAAAAACCCCTCAAACAAGTAGTTATTCCCATGCTCAACATACAACGCTTCAAAATTCTTACAAGTGCAAACATCACTGCTATTTGTGCAAACACATGGAAAATAACGTTACGTGGAATTGAAATTACCCCCATTGGGACCGGTATTTCACGGGAATGGATTTATGAGTTTTCTCTTGGTTGTGGTTTGCCCAGAAAGGCTGTCTCTTGTTAAAATCAGACCTCCAGCCTGGCAGGAAAAATGGCAACAATTTTCTCACTTTTGATTAAGTCATCGCTATCACTGCTCCTTCCCCACCGTTTCATCCACGATGCTTTATCTGTTCAACCTGCTAAAATAACTCCTGCGGATGATATTTGCGACATTGGAACTGATCACGCTCCAAGTCGTAAATATTTCTAGGCTGCTGCTATTTCTGACATAATACTTGACCCTAAAAAAAAAACAAAACAGCTGATTTGACAAGGGATTGGAGTGCTAAAGGCAAACAGCTGGGGCTGCAAGGTTAGGGTTTTCATTATCCAGCAGTAAGAGAAGGGAGCACGTACCGCATCGCTGTCACACTGGAGATAAGAGTGACTTCTTTGCCAGTGAAGGTGAGGTATTTGGTGCATTGTAAAAGGATCACAAAAGCACACACTTCCTTGCTCTTAGGAGGCTATTCCCACCCCCACCCAGCAATTATTCTAAAAGATTATGGAAATGAGTATGTGCTATTTTCACCCCAATCCATACACGCAGTTGATGTGTTAATCACTGGAAACTCTATACACCTAATTCAAGAGAAGGATATCTCCTATCATCTACAGCAGCCAGTGAGGACTGTGAAGCAGAACGTGATTCTTTGGTATTAAAAATACAAAGGGAAAAAAAAACCAAAACCAAACCCAACCAAACCCGAGCCCTGAATAAACTCCACTTTGACTTCATCCTTTTCTACTGTAGGACTTCATTATTAAGATTGAGCTGGAAAAAGCTGAAAACGGAAGCCTGGGATTCGCACTGGTAGGTGGAAGGAACGGCAGGGCTATCCTCATAAAAGCCATCAGCCCCGACAGCATCGCGGATCTGGACGGGAGGCTCCAAGTTGGGGACGTCCTACTGAAGGTGACGCTTGTTCTTCTGCGTGACCCTACGTTTTCTCTACTTACTTCCTAACGAGCATTCTGTTCACTATAACGGTTGTGCAGATTGGAAATCTGCTGCTGCTTGGCACAGGGACATGGGGACGGCGGTGTCCCTTGGCTCCCGGGGCTCAGAGGGCTGTTATGTGCCCCCCAATCCCACCTCCTTTGCCTGGAGTTCAGCTTCCTGGGGGACGGGGCCTGTCTACAGTGGGAAGTGGCTGTTGGGCACCCCAGCAGAGAAGCAGACCCAGAACAGCAGGGCAAGCAGTGAAGTGTAACTACTCCGTAGTGTAACTGTGCCCAGTGAGGGTTACACATGAAAAAATGAGAGAAACGAGTTAACTGAGCAAGTGTGCATCTCATGGCTAACCAGGAGATACTGGGAGGTACCTGTCACCAGTACTTGTTAGGTGTCACCAAGACAAGCAAAAAGCACAGGAATCTACGAAGTTCATAGAATGGTTAGAGTTGGAAGGGACCTTAAAGATCATGGAGTTCCACCCCCCTGCCCTGGGCAGGGACACCTCCCACCAGACCAGGTTGCTCCAAGCCCCATCCAGCCTGGCCTTGAACCCCTCCAGGGATGGGGCAGCCACAGCTTCTCTGGGCAACCTCTTCCAGGGTCTCACCACCCTCACACCAGAGTTCTTCCTGAGATCTAACCTGAATCTCCCCACTTGCAGTTTAAAACCATGTATTACATGGTTTTAAGTAATACATTAACATGTACTAAATCATTCTCATCTAAATCTCCCCTCTCAGTTTAAAACCATTTCCCCTCATCCTATGGCTCCCCTCCCTGATCAAGAGTCCCTCCCCATCTCTCCTGTAGCCCCCTTTAGGGACTGGAAGGGGCTCTAAGGTCTCCCTGGAGCCTTCTCTTCTCCAGGCTGAACCCCCCCAGCTCTCTCAGCCTGTCCTCACAGCAGAGGGGCTCCATCCCTCTGATCATCTTTGCAGCCTCCTCTGGATCCGTTCCAACAGGTCCATGTCCTTCTGATGTTGGGGACTCCCAAGCTGGACACTGTACTCCAGGTGGGGTCTCACCAGAGCAGAGCAGAGGGGGAGAATCCCCTCCCTTGCCCTGCTGGTCAGGTACATAAAGATTGCTCAGTGCTGGGACACACGACTGAAAGAAAACTTTCTGGTCCATCAATGTGGAAGTCTGTGTGATTGTGTTTTCCAGGTGAATGAGACTTTGGTGTCTGGTCTGCCACGCCACACGGTGATAGATTTGCTGCGTAAGGCCCGAGGCAAGGTTCAACTCACAGTCTGCCGTAGCCTGGCTTTGCACTGGGCTTATTCAGGCAACCAGAGCAACAGCATCCCTTGCCCTGCAAACGCAAACGGGGAGCCAGGTAAGCAGCTGCATCCTCTCAGTACGTGGTAACAGCGGGATTACGTGTCATGAATTCAACTCTCCTATTCACTGAGTCCCTATCACCAGCTTTGCAGTTAGTCCTGGTTCATAGCTGTAGAACATACTCTAGGAACATGTTCTTAGTTCTGGCTAAAGTACTCAAGACACAGGACCACAGGGAAAAAAAGCCCAAACGTGATTGTTTTTTAAGCCTAGGAATAGGAAGCAAAGCTACAAGGCCTTCAAGGATGCTTTAACTCAACTTATGTTTTTAAGTCGTGAAGGTTCCTGGTCTGATCTTACCTCTCTGATGGAATCACAACCAATTATTGACCCAGCTGCTAAAATACATTGCCCGCAAATTTCACATCCCAGGACTCCTACCTTATCCCTTGGGAGCACCACAGCTCCCGTACTGCCTGGCAGAGAGCTCCTGTCCCTCCTGTGCTTGTTCACGGTCAGATCCAGAAGCCCCCAGGCACTGATTGCCAGGGATTTGAGAGCACACCCACCTGCTTGCAGCAGCAATTAGAGAGCTGACCACTCTGATTGAAAATATATGTGCTGCAGGCTCTCCTCTGCTGAATACTTAAAATTTCAGAGAATCACAGAACCTTCAGTTGGAAAGGACCTCTGAAATCACTGAGTCCAACCACACACACACAAAAATACTAATTAAAATTAAATACCAATTAAAGTAGGGAGTGGAAGCGAGGTTATGTTATTACTAATAGATTATGAGTTGATATTCCTTAACTTTCATCCAGGGATGGTGCCTCAACCACTTCCTCGGGCAGCCCTATTTCGAGGGTTATAGAAATATTCCCACCCTCTTCAGTGAGAACAGCCTTTCCTCCAGCTTTGCAAATTCAAGGCACTGGGTGTGTGGACACTGACTGGCATTTCACTTGCCATGGGGAAGTTACACATTGCTGGAAAGTTTAAACTGTGTTCCCAGACCAGCAAACCCCAAGGTTATTAGAGAAGCACTAGCACTAGGCTTCTCTGTGGTACCTGTCCCTTAGCACTGCAAAGTCATGGGCTGGGCTAGGGAGGGCAGATTCAAATTCTGTTTCAGGGGTTTTTTATAGCTGCTATTGATACAGGGGTCTACTCCAGTGGGTCTTCTGGAAACCTGAATTACAGTGACTTCTCCAGTGGAGACATTTGTGCTGTCCGGACCCAGGAGAGGGATATCCCATGCCCATCTCTGGGCACTGCAGCTCAGCGCCTCTTCCAAGATCCAAGTCCCCTGGGGTGGGTGGCAAAGAAGAAGTGGATCTATCTTTTCATCCTTTATAGGCATTTTACTTTGATTTTGTTTTCTGGTATTCAGCCAGTGCTGTGGGAAGCCCGGGAGCTCAGCCTGTTTTCACTTTCAAGGAAGAAGAAGAAGAATCCAACCAGATGTGCACCAAGGTAAAACCGGAATCAGGCTTCTGGAAGTTAGCAGGCTACCTACTCCTGGGTTTATTTACCAGATGGGTTCTCTGCAATGCAGGCAAGAACCACACCTCCTCAAGGTTAATGTGAGGGAAGGGTGCTGCAACAACAGGGACTGCTCGTGTTGGCATGAGTCAGGGGATTCCGCTGAAATAAGAGCCTATGATTAGTATAATATATACACTGAAAGGGTGGGGGGAAGGAAGGCTGCTTATGCAAGCCTAGTTCTGCTCCTTTATAACATTGGAATGAATGATTTACCAATTTTTCCATTCTTTCGGTATTTTAAAACAATATACTTTAGAAGATTTTTATTCAGCTGTACCATTAATATTCATAACTCCAAGGCAACCAAGCTTCTTCAACGTGGTTATTGAATCTCAGTAAGTCCTGCAAGGCACTCCACAGCAAATTTACAGCATCTATTATTTCTGAGTTTATAACTGTAAAACCTCTCCTTAGAAAATGTAAGAAATACAGGTCTTCTAATCCTCCAGAACAAACGAAAAACCCCAAACCCTGCTTCAACCAATATAATAGAACTAGAAAAAGTGGAAGAAACCCTTGACATGAATAAGCCGAGAAGACCTTGAAAAGGAATTTGTTTGGGGAAGTACCCTGTTGGAACTAAACTGTTAGAGACTGGGGACGTGTAATATCAAACCAAAGTCATGTCTATGCTCAGCTAAAGGAAATGGTACCAATGAGAAGCAGGAGATAGTACTAAGGTTACAGGTGCCTTATTAGATCCCTGACTTAGTGAGGGATTAAGGCACAAAGAGTTTTAAGCATGTGGTTAGGTCAGTCTAGTCCAGCACATGCCTAACTGTAAGCACATGCTAAAACTTTTTCATTAATTGGTCCCCTTAACTCTCTCTCCTTCATTATTTGCAGGATGCCTTTAGCTGTCTCCAACGAATAGAAACCATTCATGCTTTACTTTATAGGGCACAGCTGCCACCTACTCCAAACACATAGACTTTGAAAATTACAAGTTACTGAAAAAAAGCATAAGAGGCAAAAAAGCAGCAGTGAAATACATTTCTGGAGCAAAGAGGAAACAAAAATCCATAGAGTGGATGGATCAGTGCAGTCAGTAGGTGCAGAACTGGGTAAATGAATTCATGGGTAAATAGGGAGCCATGAATTCCCCTTTCTAACAGGGAAATACAAGCACAAAAATAAGACAACGGGGTATAAGTGGCAGCGACTGTTAAGGTTCTGTGGAGCCTTCAGTAGTTCATAGTGTGTAACAGGCCAGGGTGGCTTCTGAGCACACCTGAAATGATAAGGAAGGAAGGAAGAAGAAACACCACCGTGGACTAAAATATAAATAATTATCTATCAAGTGTTAGAAGGGAGAAGGAGCCACTTCCACCTCCTAAAGGCAGATGTCCTGCATCAGTATTTCATTGCAGGACCCGATAATCCCTCTCTGGGATGGAGAACCAGGCACTGATAACTGTTGCTTCTGCTACTTGTGGAGGGTGATCAAACCTCTGCCTTCCCAGTTAGTCGAGTGCATCCTCAGCAGAGCAGCCGCCCTCTGCTTCCAGCAGCTGCCACCGTTGTGCCTGAGATGAAAAAAAAGGGAATTATTACCAACAATCCCACCTCAGACACTGGTGCTTTGTGCTGCCAAGAGCTGGGACCTGAAAAGTGTGACTCATGATCCTTGGGATGGCATTTTCTTTATGAGATCAGAAAGGATGTAACTAACATGAACCTTTTCAAAGCTTAGTCACGCAGGTGAAGGTGTAGAGATGCCCAAAGACTGAACTGTTATGAAGCTCAAACAGAGCTGATGCCGCTTTTCACACCTAGAAGCAGTTGCAATGCTTGAAGTTCCACACTTTCTTCTGAAAAGTGCAAAATATTCTATTTTCCCTTTCCTTTCCGAGTCAAGGACACGTGTTTTTCAGATACAAGAAAGGATGTGGATGAAAGTAACTCTATTCTTGATGTTTCTGAGTACTGGTTCTTCACGGCCTTTTCTCCTTTTAAACCTGCAGGATCAGGAAAGCACACACAGTTCCCCTCTGCAAGGTCAGTTGGCTGGACAAGGCCACATGGGCATCATCAGCAACATTTCAGACCGGTGAGTCATTCAAATGCAGTAAAACTATGAAAATCCCAAGTATGGACAATTTATTCTCCTATTTCCAGAGCTGTGCTAACACGGTATGCAAATACACTCATGTTCTAGTGGAACACAGCTCCATCTGCAGTAAGAGCTGCTGAAAAGCTTCCACACAATGAAGGATGGAAACTTCTAGATGTGAAAGCTCATGCAGAGGTGCCTCAGTTACAGCCTTTCCAGCTGAGGAGGAGAGAGACCAGTGGTAGCACCATCACGTTGGCGTGGGCAGGGTTTTACTAAGTGCTCCAAGCAGGTCTTGTTTGGTCCAGCCCGGGCCAGGCCCTGTGCTACTGCAGCTGTAGCGATACAGATGTTGAACTCCAGACATCTGGGAATCAAGACAATTTGAGGACATTACTCCAAAGAGAGTATATAGACAAGAAGAGAAGAGTTTTACTTCAAATTTGAAATCTACAGTACAATGGGAAATCAAAGAATAATGGAGTGTTGATAAGATACGGGAACTTTTTTCTATTCCAATGATGTAGAATCTATGAAATATTATTATTTTCTTATAACCCACAAAAATGGGAAAAAAAACCTAAATATATACAATTAAAATTTTGTAAGAACGGTATTTGGCCAATCAATTAGGGGTGAAAATTTTCCCTAATGTACGTGTTTGCAGAGATAAAGTTTGAGAAGACCATCTGCAAGTGAGAACATCCATGTGAACACAGGCTCAGTGCCATTACCTCATTGCACTAGAACATTGTCTTGTGACAGACCAGGTAATCAGGTGTGATTAGGATTAAATTATCTTGCTCTCTCTGCAAAATAAAATCATAAAATCATACGATGGTTGGAAGGGACCTTCAAGATCATCCAGTTCCAACCCCCTGCCCTGGGCAGGGACACCTCCCACCAGACCAGGTTGCTCCAAGCCCCATCCAGCCTGGCCTTGAACCCCTCCAGGGATGGGGCAGCCACAGCTTCTCTGGGCAAACCTGCTGCATGATATGTCTAAGACTCACACAAAGTTAGCATATATCACGGTAACAAGTATCTTTTCTGGGCTTTTGGGTTGGTTTTTTTGCAAATAGGATGGTTTTCTGGCCCCTGTCCTGTAATCTAGGACTTCTTACTACCAGTAGTTTCTGGTATTTCCATTTTCTACTTGCAAAAGCTTTGTGTAACATGAACATGCACAGTCTGCAATGGTTACTGGTAATTGCAAAGCTGCTCTTTATTATCTTTTACTTTCTCTAGCACCATGTATTATCCAGAACAGGATAATGTAAGACCGTGGTCTGCTTATGCCTATTGACACAGTTAAACATTAGGTCTGAGGGTACTGGAGTTTGCCACTAGAGGAATATTTGACCTATTCTGCCCACATTATCCTCATATTCTGGATTGCAGGTGTATTTTCTACCTGAAACATATTTAAGATCTCTAAAATTTTCTGAATACTTCAGGAAAGAGTAACAATCAAGGCTTATTTCTCCCTGATTGCCTAACAACTGACAACTGTGAGACAGGAGAAATTGTGTATAAATGAGACAAATCTTACTTCCAGTAATTTTGAGGCAGTTTTTTACACACATTATGTTCTTATCTCTGGAAAAAGCCACATACAGATAATAGTGGTTTTCACTAGCTGTATTTGCAAACACTACTCTGGATAAAATGTTATTGTTACTCCTTGAACTCATGTTCCTCAGTGTTCACACCAATTCCTCAAAACAGTTGTTTCAGGAAGTTAGAAGTGGTCAAAAATGGATGAAAGCCAAAGCCTGTGTGCTGTTCAGATCACCAAAGCTGCTGTCGCTTCCATAAGACCATTCCCATAATCCTGTTTTACAGGTCACAGCCACGTGCAGGATGTGAAGGCTGCAGGAGGGAGAGTCAGCAATCCGAGTCAGGCAGCTGGAACAACGAGGATGATGATGTGTCCCACAGGATTCCTGCTCTACCTCGAAGTAACCATGCAAAAACTCTTGTTGCTTTAACGTTATAGGTCAGCTCCTCCATAGACATACAGTGAGAACACAGAAGCACAGAATGATATGGGGTTGGAAGGGACCTCTGGAGATCATCCAGAGCAGGGTCACCCACAGCAGGTCCCACAAGAATGTGTCCAGGTGGGTTTGGAATGTCCCCAGAGGAGACTCCACCACCTCTCTGGGCAGCCTCTTCCTTTCAGAGGACTCTGCCACCCTCCTCATGTTTAGATGACACTTCTTATTTCAAGTTTGTGCCCGTTCCCTCTTGTCCTGTCCCTGGGCACCACTGAAAAAAGCCTGGCCCCATCCTCCTGACACCCACCCTTGAAGTATTTCTAGGGGTTGATCAGATCCCCCTCAGCCTTCTCTTCTCCAGACTAAAAAGCCCCAAGTCCCTCAGCCTTTCCTCAGCAGAGAGATACTTTAGTTCCCTCATCATCTTCGTAGTCCCTTGCTGTACCCTCTCCAGCAGTTCCTTGTCCTTCTTGAACTGGGGAGCCCAGAACACCACTAATCCCTTGTACACAAGAACTTGCTGGTTGTGTCTCAAGGAGCAGGGAACTCAGGAGAATTTTCACCACTGATATATATAAAGACCATCAAACCTTTGCAGCATCCCCAAGAAGGTGGCCTACATAAGAAGGTCTCCAACTCTTTTGGACAACTGCTAGAAGGAAGGAACACAAGTCTGAATGTAGTGAACTGAACCCAGGGAAAGCAGCTCTGCTTTGGAACTCCAGTGTCAAAAGGATGAACAACTCTTCATTTTTTTTACATTTATTTTTATTTATTTATTGAGGGGGTTTGCATCCTTTCCTTTTTTGTTGGGAGTTTTGGGGGTTTTTTTGGTAATGTTATATATCACATCCTTTCCTAAAGGAAAATCCCTGAATTTGATAATCTCTTTATTATACTCAATTAGGAGTACAAAATTTCTCAGTACAAACTGAGAAAGAAGGAGAAACGAAAGTTGTTGAATTAACTAGAGCAACACCACAACATTTGCTCCAATCATGCACTACTGGAGAGAGCAAAGAAATGACCCATTGGCTCAGTGGCTGAACAAAAAAATCCAAACCACCACAATTTGGGTCAGAAGCAATTTTGTGGGAGCTTCGCGGTGCATAATTAAAAAAAAAATGAAATTCTTATTTTGTCGCAAAATTAAGAAAATAAAAGCAGATGGACGATCTTGCAAGAGATACAGTGAACAGAGTGAATGTAGTAGAAGGCCTTTTTCAAATGTGAAAGGCACTGACAAAGGCAGCTTTGAGAATTCATGGAACAAATCACAAGGACACACTACAAAATGTGCTTGTTATCACCGGATACAACAAGTTTATGAAATCATTCTTCTCTCTTTTACTGTTCCCATACAACTCCTCCAAAAAGTAAATAAACCACATAAATGTAAAAAGAAGTTTGAAATTCTATCTCAAGACTTCAAGACTTTACTCCCAGAATCACCAAATTTCACATCATAAAATAACCTCATTAAAACCTCCAGACCTGATGCCTAAACACAGGCTGAAGCAGTTTCACAGCTCAGGGGCTAAAGCCGCTCTGATATCAGAAAACACTTTACAGAAAGAAGCTGCCTGGTTGTTCCTACAGGAAATTAAGCTTCTGCCCCAAACAAGACTAAGTTGTGAAAGAATGCATACTGAGGATGCTGAAGTATCCTATAGATCTTCTGAAATACAGGGCTCTCCATACTGCTCCTTGCCCCATGGAAGCAATGAATTGCTGATGGCTCTTACACAGGTGCAAGCTGTGGCCAGCTTTTCAGTTGCTCCAGTAGAGGAGTGGTATTTCTGGAGACAGAAATGCTCATCCATCTTCTCAATCTGCAAGTTTTGAATCAGAACACATACTTCAGGAGGAGCTAATTAGTGAAACCGAACCCTGATTTTGGTGCATCAAAGTCATTCCACATCTTGTTCTTGAAGGGGAGTGTGAGGTAGGATGAGAAGAACAGAAGATATTTTCTTACAGGGATTATTCCTGCAGGGATTATTGCTCACAGTAGCATGTGGCACTACTAGTTTTCAGGAAGGTGTTGGAAACGTGAAGATGATCCCCTGTGAAGAGGTGGGCAGACTCTCCTAAGCCAATATAAACTAGAATTAAATCTTACCGTTCTGCATGAACAGTTTATTTAGAACAGACTGGATTTAGAAACCGACTGAGGCAACGAGTTCCAATCATTGGATCTGTTCCCAAGTTAGATGAAACGTGGGGCTGGTTGTATCCATGGTGCTGCCTTACTCTTCTTTCTGCTCTGAGCATAAATAAGCCAGAAATATTTGGTTTTGCATTTCATTTCCACAGTGTAAGCATCAAAATGTACTTCAGTACCACAGCCCCCTAGTATTTAAGGCCAAGCCTTTGCACTAGGAACAATAATAATTAAAAACTATTTTGTTGTTGTTGCTGTTATATAGGCAGAACCTTTGCTTCTGGAGATGAACTCACCCAGTTAATTAACTTTAAACCATCACTGACTGGAGTAGGTGCCAGGACCGGCATCACGGGGCTTATTCGAGGCCTTCAGTCGCGGATGGAGAATCAAGAGGTGTTAAAGGAGTTTATGGTAAAGTGTGATTCCTTTTTAAGGTCTCCGTGTTTAGCAGAGCTAAGAAAGTGACTTTTAGCAGCCTTCTGCACACTGTCTGGGAGATCACCTTGTCTACCTTCACGGGCTCAGCTCTCTCAGGGAATTACTCCAGCCAGAACAGGGCTTCTAGTCTGCTGTCTCTCTCTCTCCACACAGGTCAAGCTCACACTGTTCCCTGTCCCAAGACACTACACACAGGGAATGAAAAGTAAAAAAGTAGAGTATGAATGACATTTTCCTAGACTGACTTCTTCCTATCACCCCCTCAGCTCTGTCTAAGAAGAGTGAGGCCACGCTACAGCAAGAAATCCACACTGCTAGGGGTTGCCTAGTGTTCAAACAGTTAGTTAACGAAAGGAAAACCTTTCATGTAATGGCTCTGCTGGTCCATGGAACTCATGGCCACAAGATGCTGTTAAGGTCAGGAACTTTGTGAAATGAAAAAGTAACACACCTCCATGGACAAGGGAAACACTTAACTACAGCTGATGGAATATAAATAATGAAGCAGTGTAAAATTAGGAAAGCATATAAAATACCTTGTTTTGGGATATAAATAAGAGTACTGGGTTATCAGCAAATTCCCAAAGAGCAGCTGATTTTATAACTCTTGCACACACAGTACTGAAATTTCCTCTAAAGGATGCACTCATCATCAGTGCTGCCACTTTTCCATAGTAATTACAATGTTATCAGCTTCTTTCACTTGCCTTTATATCTCTGACTTTCTGGGTACAAACCCCCACAGGCTGTAGTGTATAGGATTTGCTGACTTTCCCTGAAGGCTCAAGGGCGTGTATGAATTTCCATTCATTCCATTCCCTCACTGATGGAGCTCAGGAGCTGAGTCTCACATCTGCACAGGAAATGGGAAGATCTACCAGGGAAAGCACTGATTACCCGAGTAAAAGCTGTAGGAACTGATGAAGATATTAAAGAACTGTGTTCTGTCCATGTACACTGTCCAGTGGCATAATTGTGTAGTACATACCAAAGAGGTAAAAGAATAAAGAAAAATGAAGGTGGCTCAAAACTGTAAATGAAATTAATTTATACATTCCTGCTTCCAGCTACACTGCATTCCGTCCCCCTAAATCTCCTGTGAAGTACTTAATGACACATAATTTGCAGCTAACATCACTGATGCCCTTCCCCATATCCATCAACTTCTCTGCCACTGAACAGTACACACTGCCATTCCCTAGGAACACCTAGATGGTGCTTCAGTCAGTACCTTATCAATTATGAATGCTTGGCCAAGAGGAGATCCCAAACATCTGTTTTACAGCAGGGATTGGTAATGGCAAGAGCTGAGGATATGGGTTGGAAATCTCACTTGAAAACCTCAGAAATTCTGTGCAGGCTGAAGCAAATACAAAGCCATTTCAATTCCTGGGTGAGAAGTTTAGAGCACGATGTACTGACCCCGCTGGAAGAACCCTACTGGCCAGCCTGGGGTCACATACAACACAGACAGCAGTAAAGTTTGCTCACACTGACTCGGTAAAGGTTGTCTGTGAGGGATGTGAACAACCTGGATTGACTATTTCCCTTTGATCTAGGCTTTAGAGCATGTGAAACCCATAGATGACTGCAGAACTGGCACTGCACCGGAAAACCAGGATAAAAACAGATACCAAGATGTTCTTCCATGTAAGTATGTAGGCTGTTGGGATCATCCATTCCGTGCCCAAAGACATTGGGATAAAGAAGAAACGGGTACGACACTGAGATGCAGGAGGTGTCGATCCCACCACATCCTTCATCACAGAGAGCTCCACTAAGAATGAAATGTGGCTGGATGGGGCTTGGAGCAACCTGGGCTGGTGGGAAATGTCCCTGCCCAGGGCAGGGGGGATGGAACTGGATGATCTTTAAGGTCCCTTCCAACCTGAACCATTCTGTGATTTTTCCAAAAGAGGCAGAGTTCACAGAAGGGTGTCTGCATCACATCACATGTAATGTTCTGAATTATCATCTCCCACAAGGCAGGACTTGGTTAGGATTTCTGAGTCAGAAACAAGTTTCATCGCTGATGAGAATTCAGTTCAGAAAAGAGATGTGAGTCCAAGAGCTGAATGACTGCTGCTGCAAAGATTTCCAAAAAATGATCTCCTGCCCAAGGATTCCCCAAGAGGTATCACAACAGAGGGAGAACATTTTCTGGACCTTTGATGTCTTTCTAAACTGCAGGAGCAGGACAACACGTACGAAATGTGTAGCAGAGTTACCTCTCTCTATTAATGCTGCAGTAGATGTTCTCTGATTTCCTGGTTTGTAACACCAACATCCAGTGACATACCGTAAGAGCAGTGCTGGATACAACATTTTCAATCACTGCCAAGCAGTTCTACAGCAGCTAGGCTTGCCAGTGTTACACGACTACTGTAAGAGAAATAAAGCTGCAGTCAAATACACAACTACAGAATCTATCTGTGGGAACTTCTATTAGCAGTGATTAATATTAGTGCTACTAGCCAAATGGATTCTTAAAGCCCGAATTTGCTGCTAGAGCCTGAGGTTCCCCGTGTCCTGAGCACTGGAGATGGCAGAACTCTGTTTCAGCCCTGCAGCTGATTCAGACCCTTCTGCTTCTTTACAGATGACAAGACCCGAGTTCCCCTGGGAGAAAAGAAGGGCTACATTAACGCCAGTTACATCAGGATGGAAGCTGGAGAGGAGGAACATTTCTATATCGTAACCCAAGGGCCTCTGCCATCCACCACGGCTGATTTCTGGCAAATGGTCTGGGAGAGTGAATCGGACGTGGTTGCCATGATGACAAAAGAAGTGGAGCTGGGGCAAGTCAAATGCCATCAATACTGGCCTGAACCTCCCCGTGACTCCATAGACCTGGCTAATTTCCATCTCAGGCTGGACAATTACCAGATTCTGGAATACTTCATAATTAGAACTGTAGAAATTATCAACAAGCAGGTGAGTGATCTTAATACTTTCATGCATGAGAAAAACCATTTCTTTTTAATATCTTTATTGATGATCTCGATAAGGACACTGGGTGGATCATCCATAAGTTCGCAGATGAAACCAAGTTAATCAGGAGTGTTGATCTGCAGGAGGACAGGGAGGCTCTACAGAGGGACTTGGATAGATTGGATGGATGGGCCAATGTCAACGGGATGAGCTTCAGCAAGGCCAAGTGCCAGGTCCTGCACTTGGGCCACAACAACCCCAGGCATTGTTACAAGCTTGGGGAAGTGTGGCTGGAGAGCTCCCTGGCAGAAAAGGACCTGAGGGTTCTNATTAGCGATAGAAGGAGAGGGAATGGCTTCAAGCTGCACCAGGGTAGGTTTAGGCTGAACATTAGGAAAGAATTTTTCACAGAAAGCATGGTCAGACCCTGGAATGGGCTGCCCAGGGAGGGGGTTGAGTCCCCATCCCTGAGACTTGTTTAGATGTGGTGTTGGAGGATCTGGTGTAGGGGAGAACTTTGTAGAGTGGTTGGACTCGATGATCCCAAAGCTCTTTTCCAACCTGAATGATTCTATGAGTCTATAAAATTGATTAGATATTTCACATGAGTAAATGTCTGTATTATTGTTTGCTGCTTCTGTACCATTTGCTCAGTATTTTTTAGGGATGTGAAAATCTGAGTAACAGCCACGGAATTAGGGTTAATGAGACATTTCTTCTTTCTTATTGCAAAAGCAATGGATCCAATATTACATAATTTAGTCAAGAATGTCCAAAAATTAGTCCTTTCATAGTCACAGAGCTGGTGTGTTCAGTGTTTTGCAGAATTGCTCACTGTTCCCATTAAATCACATCATGAAGGGCTGCCAGAACGGATTTGTGTTCTGTAATGGGGAAAAAGGGGGTGTTAATCCTAGAATTTAGAACAAATGGTACTTCTTTACTTCATGAAAAGACATGAATTCACATCAAACTACAGATCCAGCAGCCAGTTTCTAGAAAACTAACAAATACACAAGCCATGTATAAGGACATGGACATTGGGGCAACTGTAAGTTCATCAGTCTTGCCTCAATATTAAGTGAAGCTTTGCAAAGATTTTTGCAGAATATACTAATTAATGGAATAATTGAAGGGTTTGTACTTGTGCCAGACTAACTTGGTGTCTTTTTCCATCAAGAAAATAATTTCTTTATATGAAGAAAACACAATTCACCTTCCATCCCACCACCAGTTGGTTCTTATATATCTGATAGCCAGAACAGCATTGACAACGTTAGTGCCGTGGCTACCACATTATTGTTGTGGCTACCACATTACTACTCTTCTAATTTAACCAGTGGGTTTGGTTTTCCTTTCTACCCAGCAAATAAGATAATTACATCCTTTTGGGGCAACAGAATAACTTCAGTGTCTCATCAAAATGATGTGAAGTGAATTTCCTAGGCCTGTGTCCCCCAAGCGTGTTTCTGAAAACTTAAAAGAAACCTTAATAGGGTCAATTATGAAAATCTGAAGAACTGTAGGGTTCTTGGACATTCTTAGTCAACTGTAGGACAAACAAATAACTAAAAATGAGGCCGAAGGAAAAATTTATCAGTGGAATTCCTTGAAAATCGGTGCTAGGACCGATCATTTTTAACATTCCTGGGTTTTCTGTTCCAGACAGAAGAGAAGCGCGTGATAAGCCACTTGCAGTTCACCTCTTGGCCAGACCACGACACTCCCACACTGGCTGAGCAGCTGTTAAAATTCATTTCTTACATGAGAAAAGCTCACAGCACGGGACCTGTTGTGGCCCACTGCAGCGGCGGCGGTGGAAGAAGTGGAGTTCTGCTGTGTGTTGACGTTCTCCTCAGCTGTATAGAAAAAGATCTATGTGTAAGTATCGAACACATCATCACTCAGTATTACAAACCTGTAACAACGTGGGGCTGTCTGAGGGCAGAGTAATGCCTGGTAGAATCCACCCTAACAATATGGAATAAATCCATTTTTTGTTGTTTTAAACAAAGATAATGACTACAAATATTCCATTTGTAGAAGAACTTCCCTCTCTGAACGTGCTTAATCTTTCTTTATAACTTGTCTGTCAACGAAATAAAAGCTGTTCTCTTCTGACAGTTCAACATCAAGCAGACAGTGAGAGATCTCAGAGATCAGCGTTTTGGCATGATCCAGACTAAGGTGAGTTCTTGATATTCAACTACATTACGATTTTTAAAAGCCTCCATTAGTGGTACATACACACATGCTTTGATAAACCTGGGGCTTAAAGCATAATTTTTAGCCCTCTCATTTGAAGAAAGTAACAACCTTCCAGGCAGGTGGTGTCTGGATTTAAATATGAAAGGGCTGGCTCTTACTAACTCATTGAAATAAAAGTGAAACACCACTATAGCACAGATACCAGTCCTGCATCATGTGTCGTGTCATTCGTCATCCCCCCTCTTGTTTTAAGCAAAAAGAAAAGCTGTGAGACACCATAAATTAAGAGCAAAGAGGTGGTGGGAAGAAAAATAGGACTAGACCAGGATAAATTCTTCCTATTGGCAAATACTTTATCACATGCTTTGATATATTTGTCTTCAGTGTAAGGATGGAGCATGTGATTACAATTAAGCAAACAGAGAAGCTTCACTGACCTAAATGAGCCTGAGCACCTGCTTACAGGTACTGCATGGAGTAAGAAAGCGTTCCTGAACTTTTACAAGTGATGGAACAAAAAGAACAAGGACGCTCTTAGATACTCAAGTCTTTGTATCCCTGTTACAAAGATGCTGACTTTACAAACAGCACTTCAGCCAGTCCACCTTTCTTTGTCTAGAATTCATGTTGAATGTAAGCAGGTGTTTCACAGTGCTGTCTCTGCACACAGGATGAGTATTTATTCTGTTACAAAGTCGTGCTGGAAGTTCTTCAGAACCTTCAAGCAACGGATTCCTACTGACTCTTCCCTGTTGCTGTTTCCCTTGGACTCCAGGGACCACTCAGCAATTGCTTTAGAGAGATGCCAAGCCAGCACAGACCAGCGTTACGTTACCTGCTTTGTTAGAGTAGTCTGATTTCTAAGGCATTTCAAAACCTTGCTTAACATGTCCTGGGGAAGAGGTTTAAGTCTTGGCTCCCAGGTCGGAGAAACAGCCAGCCAGTGCTGCAACACCGCTGTTACATTGCCACAGACAATCTGCACCGTCTGTGTAGCAACATGTTAATGGCTGGGAAAAGATTTGGGGACTGTGACAAGGAGAAAGCAGCCTTGAGGATTACCTTTACCTTCCAGAGGGCAACTACAAAGATCTAGGATTCTGCTGGTGTTGGTGGAAGATGAGTTGTCCCTTACATTTTGGTGTGCACTACCGGCTTCTAGACTGCAAATCAGGATTTTCTGTAATACCTTTTTGTGTGGAAGGACTCAATTTGTTTACTTTTGGTTGCTTGAAGAACATAGAGCCACTTCCAGTCATCACTCCAGCCCAGGAATTTACACCACCATCACTAGACATCTTAAAGCAAGAAACTCGCAGAAAAACAGGATGCCTTTCAACCCTGGCTGGTTCTCTTCAAAGCAGGAAGACCATTCTAATAATTGGATGGAATATGAATTTTTCCCAGCAATATGAACAGCTGTAGATAGTATCAGTACTCTTTTATTCTGCATTCATGTAAAAAGGAATGCAAAATTAAGCAAGATGAAATGACTGTGTGCATTTGTGGCACATATATACATCTCATCTTCCCCAATCCCTTCCAGTGATTAATGCTCTTGTAATTCTTATCTACATCAAAATGTAATTCTTATCTATCTTATCTTGATCTTCTTACCTATCTCCTGAACCAATCTATGGGAAGCTGAATCAGATCTTTAAATCAGAATAAATAACTCTCCGTACAGTTTATTTCTCTTGTAAAAAGTGGCTCTCTTAGTGTGAGCTGGGGTGGATTTGAGCAAAAATCAGCCATTCAAGTCTGTAAAGTTGTACTTTTTCTACAGTTCTACATCAAAGTCCTCTATCTAAAAGGTGATCTATATGGAAGTGAAGTTATTAGATTGGAAGAGTAACTTTTAAAGATAGGCAATTATAACAGGATTTATTTAACTGAATTGTACATATATTTAAAGCAACTTTGATGTCAGAAAAGGAGAAAATATTGAGGCATTTGAATATAAAACTGCAGTAGAAACAAGAGAATAAAATAGCTGTTTATTTTCGTTACGAACGAGAGGTTTATGGTTCAGAAAGAACGAGGGATTAAATACAAATTAAAAGTATGACTTTTAGAAAAAGCCCCTGTAATGCAATTATAATTAATGCCAAGGCCCATTACTCCTTTCTGCCCTCAGACAACCTGCTGGAAGTCAGGAAAAGAGAGAAATGAAATGTGTGATGTGAGCCCAATGCTAATTTCAAACATATCGATCCCCAGAGATCCAGAGTAACGCTAAATTAGCGGAGTAACCCTGGACTCACATGGGTATAAACTTCAACAGATTTCGATGTTTTGTCTTAAATTCCTTGAATCTGAGCCTTCCCAGAAGCATTACTCTCCAGGCATTCTGCATTTACTGCCTTTGTGTTGCAGAGAAAGGACTATTTGCACTGTTTTGTCAAGTGTCATCAGCCGAATTTGTGTTCGCTACTTTGTTACCTTCATTTGGTACCTGCCCTTTCACTTTCACGTTAATCACTGCTCAGGCACTGCTATGCCATGAATGCACTGCACGCGAATGCACGGCTCACTTTTTCTACCACAACTTCTAAAAGCTTCTCAGTGGAAATATTCCTGTACTTTATGCAAAGGTGGTGGTTGTGGGAGGGTGTTTTGTCGTTTAGAAGCAGCATTCTGGATTTGAACAAGCATTCCCTGTTTGTTCCTCCACATTTGGGCATCATCTGTGCAGATGTCCCACAGGAGTGTTTGCTGTTTGACAGAAGTTCTTCCTGTTTTACAGGGATATTAAAAAGATTTCTGAAAACAGTGACTTGTGGTTCATTTCAATTTCATTTTAAGAAAAAGCAGGTGTAATGCTTAACTACTAACCAGTAAGAGCTCTAGGGAAAATAAACTGCTATTAAGTTTGAGTTCTGTTTAGTTCTATTATTGAGTCCAGCGTAGGGAAACAAAGGTGATGGAGGGATTGGAGCATCTCCCTGAGGAGGAAAGAAAGGCTCAAAGAGCTGGGACTCTTCAGCCTGGAGAAGAGAAGGCCAAGGGGAGACCTTATTAATGCTTACAAGTACCTACAGGGTGGGTTGAAGGAGGATGGAGCTGGACTCTTCTCAGTGGTTCCCAGTGACAGGACAAGGGGCAACGGGCAAAAACTGGAACATGGGAAGTTCTAGTCAAATATGAGGGAAAACTGCTTTAGGGTGAGGGTGGCAGAGCCCTGGCAGAGGCTGCCCAGGGAGGGTGTGGAGTCCCCTTCTCTGGAGACCGTCAAGTCCCTCCTGGATGCAGCCCTGAGTGATGTGCTCTGGGCAACCCTGCTTTAGCAGGGGAGTGGGACTGGGTGATCTCGAGAGGTCCCTTCCAACTCTGACAATTCCATGCCTCCATAATTGGGACTTATATTTAAACTTCCTCTAAAGGCAGATTTTGTGGTAATGGTATCTTTTGTACATTCCTCTAAAGCAAGTATCAGTGTATTAGTATGTATTAGTATGCTCTTACCCTTTAGCAATATAGTAATTATATGTTTTTAAACAGATACTATGGTTATGAACCCCGTGATGACATCCCCATCCTTAAAATACCCACACATAACAAAACCCGTGCTACTGGCTAAAAGAACATCGTCAGGTGTGAATAATCATCTTAAATGTACCACCTCTCATTTTTACAACCTCCACTGCTGTCATCAGGCTTCCTTTTAATTTTCTTAGAAAGCCCAAGAGATGAGCCAGTGAGCTTTCTGTCCTTTCAGCTGGAGTTTATGGCCTCACTGAAACAACAGAACCTTCTGCGGGGAACAAATACAGAAAATGCAAATATTGCTCGTACCGCGAAAGAACCGCAAATACCGCCATCTATGGGCAAACCGCGACTGCGACAGCATTAATTGCAATTAGCGATTGCTGTTGGCACAGAGCTTTCCCCGGGCTTGACTCCAAAGTGTTAACCAAGAGGCGCTGGGCAGGATGCTCTGCTCTCGCTCCAGTCCCTCTCTGGCCAGGCAGGAAGTGCTGACCACTATACACCAGCATTGCTGCTGGTCACCGAAATCATGGTCCTGGAGTTCTCAGCTGGCCTTAGGAAAGGGTATCTAGAAATCTGACCAGATTTGTCCAAATCTGACGAGAGCCAAACTTATGAATAAACTTGCTGCTTTTGGAACAAAGCACTCTTTCCTTATTTACCAAAAATTGTGAGTAATGGGGAATCCTCCTGGACCTTTATACAAACTGGTTTTATCAAACCCAGGGAAGTGGTTGAGTCACCATCCCTGGAGGTATTGAAAAGATGGGCAGATGTAGCACTTAGAGATATGGTTTAGTGATGGTTTTTGTCAGTGTTGGCCTGATGGTTGGACTTGATCTGAAAGGTCCCTTCCAACCTGGGCAGTTCTATGACTCTCTGACTCCATATACACTGTGAGCAGCTGAATCTAATTGGGTTGGGTTATATTTAGTGTAGGAAAATCCCTGTAAACCAGTTTCTTTTGTCAAATATGTTGCAAATTCATCTGCAGAATGAGGACAGAAAGTAGTATCAGTCAGCAACTAGGACCACGGAGCTGCTTGCTCACTCCAGAGTAGGTAGGAGAGGGAGGGGAGGAGGGGGAAAAGAAAAAAGATTTGTGGGTTGAGATAAGGGCAGTTTAATAGAACAGTAACGGAAGGGAAAAATAACAATAATAATAACTGGTTGCCCAATCCAACTGGATTTGTTGCCCAGCCAGGAGTGATTGTGGATTCTTGTTCCCCAACCAACCTCCATGTCTATACTGAGCATGACACCTATGATGTGGGATATTCCTTTGGTCAGCTTTTCCTGCCTATACTTCCTCTCAGCTTCTATGAGAAGCTGAAGTAATGTAAACATCGCTTAGCAACAACTGTAACAATACGCATTATCAACATTCTTCTCCTATTAAATCCAAAGCACAGCAGCTACTAGAAAAAAAGTCTATCCCAGTTGAAACCAGGATACTCACAAATCTCAGTGTAAGAATCCCCATCACCGTACATCAAGGAACGTGATCCATGTAAGAGTTGACCTGAGGAAGGCCAAGTCCAGGCTGACCTTGGCCCTCAGGCCTGTGCTGTGCCGCCTGGAGAACCTCTTGAAGGTCATTCTGCAAGATCTGCCAGTGACCAGCTCCACTTTTCAACTACTCTTAACTGTTGTTTTTCTTTTTGTAACCCAGTTCTGTAAATCCTCCCTCCCACAGGAAGCAGGTGGCTGTTTAGAATTCATTGTCCCTTCTGCACAGCACCAAACACACACACGTCTGAGAAAGAGAGAACTTTTGGAGATCCTGCTCTGAATTTTGCAGCTATTTAGCTGGCTCATTAAACTATTCAAAAACAACAAACAAAACCCAGCTAAAATGCCCAGGAGCAGTATACCCCCAACCAGGCCGCAGACACAATGGGGTCCATACAGTGGCTGTCTGGCACCCCAGCTCATTACACAACCCAGCAATTAACTGAAGCTCCCCATGCTCCCTCCTTTCCCTGCATTTGTTCTCTTGAGAGATGACAATTCCTTCTTTCCTTCCTGCTCAACCCTCTTGGAAAGGCACACCAGGGAGTGTAGGCTTTCCTTTCCCATCACGCTGCTCTGAAAAAGCTCCTCACTATTTCCCTGCCCGTTTCCTTCACGGCTGAAGTAGATTTAGCCCCTGCAAAGTACCAGCTGCAGCACCATCAGTATTCACAAAGCAAATCCCCACCACGAGTGCAAGGAAATTCTTGTTATGTAACATTTTATATGTAAAAATGCTGACGAAACAGGAACTTGGGCTCAAGCACCAGGAGGGAGCACGCCTGGCCTGCAGTCTTGCCACAACCAGTAACACACACGATTGGCTTTTAATTCTCAATTATTTCTTCAACAGGCATGGGTCCAAAGACTCCATATAGTCTGCTGCATCTAAGGTCTACCCATCTAAGCTCTTGGCTCATGCCCCGTGCTCACTGTGCCCATGAAAATACCCACTTAACTAGACAAGTTTCTGATATGGGCCCCATCTGTGAGTAGCTTTGTGTTTGCATGAACATGAGGCCTGGGCTAGCAGAGGACTAGCAGGAGGGATGATGACAGTGGCTTGTCAGAGGGGAAAAATCCCCCTGTGAAGATACATGTGATGGACCCACCTTGTGCTCTCATGAACAATAGGGCCAGAGCTCATTCAACGGGAAGCAGCTTCCCACATGAAGGTCTTTGGATAATTGGCTCCACTAATACAGTTCCCAGCAGTGACACTACATGTCACAACATCCCTGCAAAGATGAGCCAGCATGGGAAGGAAGGCAGAGGCCTGAGTAGCTCAAGGCAGGCAACCTGAATCCTTACAGTGAAAATCTTCTCCTAAGTAGCTGAGATGAAACCTGCTTTGGACTTGATGGGTTTCAACCCTGAAAATCCACCCTGCTTTGTCCTCTAACCTAACTCTTTCTTGCCAAAGGGTGAAAAGATAAATAGGCTGCAGCAACAGGCTGTGACTGGTTAAACTTACCAGTGACTTCAAGGTCTCAGTTCAGCCTTCTCCAAGGGTTCTTCAAGGTTGAATTTCAGGAAGAGCCGTGTATCCACGTTTTGGAGTCTCAGTAGTACCTGGAGCTGTGGTGTAGCCTTCACAGTCACTTCTGAGAAGTCTGACCATCATTTTACAGATTTCCTCCCTCTGCATCCATTCTTTCCCATGACAAATCCTAAAAAGGGATGAAGGAGGAAAGAAGATTGATTTTCAGACTCTTCCCCCTTTTTCAAAGGCCTCACAAAGCCCTTGGCAAGTGCAGGGAATCCTCTGTCTTTCCGGGAAAATACTGTTCTAACACCTAAAACTAGGAGAAAATGTGGCTGGTTATAGGTGGCTCCTTCTTGTGAAGCTGCCCAAAAGCTGGACACAGCCAGATCTAAAGAGTGCACTTGCAAAAATAAGAGCACAGGCAATAGTGCTTGTGTTTATAGGATTAAAAAAGAGCTAGGGAAAAAAAAATGGAAAAAACAACACTCACATGCATCTGCTTTTGGATCAAATGGAATCATTCATTTGAACCTCAAGCAGCCCATTTCCACTTTCCTTATCAGAACTAGCCTGAATACACAATTAATTCGCTACCTTTCCCTTAACTGAAGTTTTGTGCCCATTGTCAGGCTCAAACCTAATCCAAGCCCTGGACACACGTATCCCACTGCTCACAGGTGGGTTCCTCAACATACCCACAATGGCACCTTCCAGCCTCAAGCATTTGTGTGCTTTGGGCAAAGTTTAAACGTGACAGACACTGGTTATATCACAAGAGCAACCTGAGGTTGTTCAGCCTGGAGGAGGCTGAGGGGAGACCTTCTTACTCTCTACAGCTCCCTGAAAGGAGGGTGAGACAGGGGGGGTTGGTCTCTTCTCCCAAGTCACAGGTGATGGGACAAGAGGAAACGGCCTCAAGTTGCACCAGGGGTGGTTCAGATTGGAGATCAGGAAAAAAGTTTATAAGGAAAGGGTTGTTAACCCTTGGCATGGGCTGCCCAGGGAAGGGGTTGAGGCACCATCCCTGGAGGGAGTTAAAAGACAGATTGACATGGTGTTTAGAGACATGGTTTAGTGATGGGTTGTTGTTTTTCATCAGTTAGGTCGATGGTTGGACTCAATGATCTCAAAGATCCCTTCCAATCTAGACAATTCTGTGATTCTATGATCTGCTTTTTATACTGATATGATAAAAAGATGGCCTTTACACACCTGCAAAACTACATTACCAAATTCCTCACATTTCAGCTCAATTATGTCCCATTGGCATTCAGAGCCCTTTGATCTCTAAACTAGACAGTGTTCACTATGCATCATCCTAGCATCACACTTTGATTTTGTACTCTTGTGATTTGGAGCATAAAATCAAGAGAAATTGTGGTTTGTTTAGGGGGGGGGCAGAATATTTTTAAAATTTGTGTTTATAAGTTACTTGGGAGCGAAGATCACAAAAAGCTTGTGATCCTTCTAGTTCCCACCAGATGTCACCAAGCTCTCAGGGATCTCTGCTTGACTGCCAGCCCAGTGCAGTGTCTTTCTCTTTTAAAGAGAACAAGGTTAAACCAGCAAATGTGAGGAGCTGAGGACAGAGCCTTTCCATGCCTCAGCGGAGGAAACGCTGCTGAAATCAGTACTGAGCCCAGCTGCTATGGTTTCACTGCTGATGGACAGTTTAACCAGAAAGGAGTCAACCTCCCTTTACTCACTATGAGGGAACGCTCCCATCCTTGTTCTTTTGCTCTTCCCTACCTCAAACACCCAGCAGAGCAGGCAGGAGACATGAAAACGTGCAGAAGTTTGTGTTGCTGCTTCAGAGGCTGCAGGCTCTGAGATGAAGTGGCCTGTCTGAAACAGCACCAGGAGTCAGGGGGTAAACTGGGCACCGCAACCAACCAGCTTTCCATACCCATCTTGAAAAACACGGAATCAGGGAGTTGTTAGAGTTGGAAGGGACCTCTAGAGATCTTCCCACCCTACTCCCCTGCTAGAGCAGGGTTGCCCAGAGCACATCACTCAGGACTGCATGAGGTGCGTCTTGAAGGTCTCCAGAGAAGGGAACTCCACACCCTCACCAGAAAGCACCTTGGCTTCTCAAGGCAGTGGTTCTCTACTGAGTTTTAGTGAGCACTGAGCACTGTGGTGTCCTGCACAGCATAAATGCCAGAGGTCTCACTCCACAAAGACATGTGTTGCCCAGGAAGGAGCCAGCTTGCCAAGAGGCTCCCCTCAATACATCCCCATCGGCAGAGCAGCGTTGTGAAGGCTCTGCCATCGGAGGAAATGTTTCCTCTCAAAGAGATTAGATGCGCAGACTAAGTAAAATGAATAGAAGTTGACAAATATCCAAGATGTACGTTTGAGAATGAAGAGGCTGAACTGGAAATGAATGGATTTTAATGAGAGAAGGGAAGGAAATTCACCATGAATCGAAGAGGTCTATTGTCCCGAAAGGGCATTGTTCCCCATGGCCCCAGCACAGACATGAAAGGCCCACATTCCACGAGGTATTGTCTGTGCTGGCTTGTCTATGGCAGCTTGGGCTTCTATAGCACCTTTCAGAGAGGGCTTCAAATCATTTCACTCCTGAGAGGCTGGTAGCATTATTCTGGGCTTTTTACAGGCACTGAAGTACACACTGAGACAAAACAACTTGGCCTCACGGTGAGCAGCTCCCAGAGCTGGGAAAGCGAATCCTGATGAGTACAAACAAACCTCTGGCCTAGCGCCTTCTTTCTGCACCCTTGCTCCTACAAGAGCACGGCCCTTGGTTTCTTTTGTGCCAGCTCTCACAGCCTGCGCTGTGATGAAGAGATCCTGTAAGAAAAGCAGAGCCTGTTTGTCCCGGGTAACAGGGAACAGAATGCCTGTTGCTCCCTGCAGCCTACACAGCAGCCAGGGGCACGCAGAAGAACAACACAGTTTGACCTTACTGCTTCTCAGGGCACCAAAGGTGACAACAGTCATGGGGTGACTCAGCTCAGTAGTCAGCCTGATGCGTTATTTCTGTGACACACCAGGTAACCCCAGTGCTGTCCCCATGCCCACTGCAGCTATCAGGGCTCTGTTACCCTCCCAGCCTACCACAATAGCCTCCAATCTAGAACTGGAATATCCCCGCTGTCAAGGCAGGAGCTGTCTCTAAGATTTGTGTATATCTTTTAAAATTAGTTCATGACCGCAGAGACAACACACACACACACCATTCACTGCTCCCAGTCCTGCTTCCTGAGGAGAGGGGAACTACAATCCCAGCCCGAGCTTTCTCTCTGCTGTTTTTCCCCTAAATCAACAAAAGTGATCTATACAGTAACCACAAACTCCTCCCCTCTTCCTGGGAACTCCTCTTTTTCCTCAGCTGGGCCAATGACTGAATACAGTGTCACAGCATTTCCAACACTTCATTTTCTGACCGAGTAATAGTTTCTCTTCCTACTGTGCACAGAAATCATCAACATTTCAAAAAGACAAGGTGGACTTTGCAACCCCTCCCCTTCTGGTACAGAATCCAATGCCCCTTTTTCTTTTTCCCCCCTCCCTCCCATCAGCATCCATCACCTTGCATGCCCCTGACAAACATTCCTTACGCACAGGTGACCGTGGGACTGGAAGCACAAACCTCTGCCGCTTCCACAACGTCGCTTCTCCGCTACGGACCGACGTGATCACAACTGACACGGGGTGTTTGCTCACACACCAGCCAGCCCTGTTCACTTTGTGGTGCAGCCCGGGCTATTGAACACCCACTGCTCCTGGGACCCAGCTTAGGTTTAGTAATTCTAACAGCTACAGTTACCTGAGTGGCAACCCCATCGGTAAGCAGGCTGCTGCTGTACACTGGAAGGGCCATCTGCACATTTTGCCTCTTAATTGTTTTGGAATTAGAAGAACACTTTCCACCTTCGGGGCTATTGGAAGGAATTCAAGGCATAAACCAGAAGGGTGGCAGGACTCTGCTCACTAACTCTGAACACTATAACTTGTAATCTAAAAGGACAGTATTTTTCTTCTCACTCTTCTCTTGATGCATTTGTATTCAGATTGTTCTATTTCTCATCTCTTAATTATGGCTCATCATTTTTTTCCCCAATAAAAAACAGATTAAGGAAAAAGAATAGTAATAAAAAAAATCAACAATGAATTTCAAAATGCATCCGAAAAGCCAAAACCTCTTGGGTTTAGCAAAATCTAGACAAAACTGCAGAGGCCCCCAGGAAGAATTCTTGTTTCCAAGCAGTTCAATAAGCAATCTGAAGCAGGGTTTACTTTAATTCTTCTCTACAAAAGATTCCTTAGAGGGCAACTAACATGGAACAGTCCTGCTGTAATAAAATACTAATGGAAAGAAATCCATTTCCAGAAGCACCTACTGGGGCTCAGGTTCAGTAACTTTGGTGCTGCTGTCAGGAGCAGCCCTGCCTGTTGCCCGGCCCTAATGCGAACTCAAACAGCTCAGGTCAGCCTGGAGAAAGCACAAGCTGACCACAGAAATCCTCCTGTAGTGAAGGTTCGTGGTTCTTCCCAGTCCTTGAGTCCCCAACAGGCAGAGTTGCATTCCAGCCTGTCTTTAAATAAATTTGCTAATGGAAAATGCTTCCACACCCAGTGGCTAATTAATTTCTCTGCCAGAAGTAAAATGTTGGGTTTATGAATGCACCACCTGTTAACTGTTAGCTTCGAGGGATGGCAAAAAGACCTAGAAGGGAAAAGGAAGATCATGTAATACCTGTAGTATTGCTCTTATTACACTTTTGCCTGTTAGGCCCTACTTTTAAGTAACTGATAATTAGGGTTTAAAACCCAGTTTGGTTTCCTGCTGACTCATGTCTGAAAATCTAGAATGTGACAAAAGCATTAGTGATAATTCACTGAACTTCCTGTAACTCCCTAAATTCCCCATAAGATTCAGTGTTTTTAGCACCAAATGCCTGAAAATAAGAGAAGTCTTTCTTCAAAACAGTAAGATTTGTTTAGAAAATGAAGTACTTCTGTTTCAGTCAGGTGTTGGGTTGGTGTTCCAGTTGTTTTGGATATACATGTTCAGATTTTCTTCCCAGCCACAAGCATTTTTTACTCCATGAGCTGGGTTTTCAAGTACAAAAGATGATATCTATTGTAAGACTTTCCTTTAAAGCACACGTGATGCTGACAATTCCCACATGGTTCCAAACGGAACTCGTCATGGCTTGGGCTGGGTTGGCCAACAATAAGACAACAGATGCTCTTCCCAACCTCTCGATCCAAGGAGATGAAGAAGAGAGCTAAAGAGAATTATAAGTTTAGTAAAAAACCCAAACCATTTTAAGGAAATAAAAAGAAAAATAAAGATACAGCATATATAATAGTATACACAAAACCATAGGAAGTTCCCAGGGAGGTGTCACCTGCAGACAGAAGGAAAGTTCCAGACCAGACTCTGTGATGAATGGGAACTGGATTCCAGAACACTGTGATGGGGATCAAAGGTAGACAAACTCACAGGATCTTCCTTGGGGAAGATGAATCCTGGAAGAGGAGCCAACTTAACCCCTTTGCTCCCTCAGCTTTTATACCAAGTGGGGCAGATGGGATGGCAAACCCTGTTGGTCAGTCCGGGTCACCTCACCCGTTCACACCTCCCCACAGGTGTCACCCCTCCATGGGGTAAAGAACTTGCTGACCCTGGTGGCCATGGCAATGAGCATTAGCAAGAGCCTCTCTCACTGAACAGAAAGATGACTGCTCCACCCCAAACCAGGGGAGGTCAGGGGCTGTAGCAAGTTTCTTCCTGGCACCCACAAGTTGAGAGCATCTTGTCTCCTCCTTGCCACATCACCACCAAAAAGAAAAAAAAGGTAGTAATATAAAAATGAACCGATGGTGTTCTTTGAGGGAAACACAACAGGTTAGAGGGTAGGAAAGGGGCCATGGTGTCCTTTAGAAAGCTCCTCAGTTGGGATTGTGAGAGGTACTGTGGGTCATACATACTCCAATTTCAACATAGGAGTTCTGACCATCTCAAACGACCCACCTGGAGAGTCAGATCCACAGTTTAGGGGTGAACAATCATACACGTTTTAGGGAAACGTTGCCACTCTGTTCCTTCTCATTCCCTCCCTGGGCTTTGAGATGCTTAAAAGCCAGAATCTCATGGACCACATCTCGGCTGCCTCTCTGCCAGCACAAAACAAAGCATATTGAGCTCTGACAGTCCCTTGGTTGCCCATCTTATGTGAAAGAGGATGACTCCAACTGGGACATCTGGCAAGCTCAAAGGAGCGGCGCAGTGTTGGGAGCGAGAAAGGCAAGGCTGAGAAATTAAGTCGTTTGGATGCTGAGCACAGCTGGCTGCCTCCATGTCCCTCAGAGGGCCAGGGCTTGGGGGAGGGGGAGAAATTGCTTGTTGCAAACTGTCCTTATTAACTAGACATTTCATTTAAATTGTACTTAGCACCTGCCTCCAATTACCTGACTTCAAGGCCCGTGCGTGACAGAAGCCGGAGCTCTGATTAAATCCCTGCTTCGTACTAGTGAGCCATTAAACTGCAGCAAGGCTCGCCGCTCCTTTGAAGGAGATCGTTTGTCTTCATTAAAAGTGGCCATCCTTGGTTGCCCTGACAGGAGCTTCTCCCTGCGAGATAATAAGGTCTGTTATTGTTGAGAGGTAAAATAATGTATTGCAGTCCCCCAGAGAGTGATTTGTATTTATTAATGTTCTCACAAATTACCGGAGCCTGATTAACATGTGAGTGTGACAGGCGGCGGGGTGTGCTGCTCATCACAGCCCTCCATGCCACCCACTGTCCCTCCACGGATCACTCCATGCTGACAGAACCTAAGGAAGCCGCCTCCTGCCCTTTAATGATGCCCACTAATCCTAGCTCTCACCAGGTCCTACTCTTCAGTCCAGAGACAGAAGACTTGCACCAAAGCCACCTTCTTTGCTAATAATATAATACTCCATACTCTCACCACTGCAAACCAGTACCTTACACTTCTTGTCTACAGACCGTGAAGTGTTTTACAAAAGAGACCCAACTTCAGTGGTGGGGAAAAAGAGGAAATTCCTTAACTGACTTTCTCAGGATCACCTAGGATCAATTCCTGTCCTATGAACCAGTAGCCCCACCACCCGGCACACGGAAAACTGTACAAATCCCAGTGCACTTCACTCCTGTGACAATCCAAATCAAACTAGACTTAGTGTAACATCTTCTTCCACAGTGATATCATAAGTAAAGCACCTCCAGAGGCCCTGTGCATGGATGACAGGACACTGAAAAGTAGATAAATAGCTGCGATACCTACTGCAGGGGGACCATTTGCAAGGGGGGGTCGTTTGTCTACCCCCCTGAAATTCAGAGGTTCCAGTTTGGGACCATTGCCAGTTCTGGCTAAAAGAAGCTTGTTCTATATCCTGGCCTGAAGGTAATTCTCAGCATGCCACTGTGTCAGTGCACTTTTGGAGGGAAAACGGTGGCAGAGACTTTGGAGTGCCCAGATCAGAAACCAGGGGTGTGTCTGAAGAGCTGCTCCCATCCGCGCTGTCAAACCACTGCTGGTTCAGCAGAGTTCAAACGGGGCTGTTTGATCCAGGCCACTAGGAATAAAGGAGACACAGCGTGGGGAGAAACGGAAAGAAGGCAGAACTTTAGAGCAAACTCCAAAGGGATTTTTCACTGCAGCTTTTAGGGTGTAGCCAGTTCCAGTTGTTTCTACTGTATTTCCAAGCCAGAGGAGTCTATGATCATGTTACCAGTTCTCCCTAAATCCATCACCCAAGTGAGCTGTTGATACAGCGACAGAGGCTTGCAAAAGCCCTGAATGGATTTATGTTCTGAGTGCTCTGAAGCAGAGGTGGGAACTTTCCAGGCTGACAAGCTCCACATGTCTGTTGGGAAACTGCACCCGTGTCTATGGAAGGAGCAGAGGCCGGTGTCCTCCAAAGAAGCAGCACCCGTGCCATGGCAGACCCAGGAGAACTCCAGTCATGCACTATGGGCCCCCAGTCTCACGGGAGGACTTGCCCCAGTATGGGACGTGACTTTCAAGGGGACCCACTGCATGCCCTTCTGTAAGAGAAGTCTTTTTGGTCTGTAACAGAAGAAAGCACTGGGCTGCCAAAACAAGTCTCAGCACTGTCTCTACAGCTGAGAGATGCCCAGGAATAAAGCAGTCACCGTAGCCTGCAGGCTGGATAAACCCCGACTACAAGCTGAAGTTCCAGCCTGTTCTAAACTTTGGGTCTCTTGGGTTTTGGCAAGTCTTCTCAGTTCTTTAAATAGACACTTAAGCAGTCGTTTGTTTAGAATTGATTTGGTAGTGACATTAGCCAGATGAAGCAGAGGAGCATGTGACCTTAAAATTCTTCAAATGTCTCTTTAAAAGTCTCTCCCATACAGACCTCTACAAAACATTGGGCAATGTTGAGACAGCTGAAACGTCCTCACACTTGGTTTAAGTATCCCACTGGCAGTTCACAAAGAGCTTGAGTTCACTACAGCCATCCTTCCCGTGTAGGACTTTAATTCATTAAGCCTGGCAGCTCAGAAGCTTTTATTTTTGAGGATCAAATTGCCTGTCACACCGGGCATGAAAGCAGCCAGCACTCTGCAACTACTCTTAATTACACAGACCTCACCTTGTGTTTCACTTAACTCCTCTCTCACAAGTGCTATTTAGATGCCATATAGACTTACTCGCAGTATTTCCAGGGGAAGATTTTCACTGTTATCTACTGACTTCAACAAAGCCTGTAACATCTGAAAAGGATTCAAAGGGGGAATTCTCCTTCTGTAATTACAACCTTCAAATCAATGAGTTTTGATTTAATAATTTCTATTAATCTCAGCCACCTTATGCAAAATATATACTTGTCTGGGTGAACAGATATATGAAATAATTCAAAAGCAATATTATAAGGTATGTTTATTGTTCTGCGGGGAAATTTTCTAGAATTTTCTATAATTCCCTTTTCCCTTCACAGATGGGAACGTTCTTTGTTCTACCTATTGCCCGTAGAAGCAGTATGGGAAGTGAGATCTGAAAGCACATACTGCACCTTCATACCCTGTTTTCAGTCCACCATCGGAGCTCTCTCACCCAAGACGGTCAAACACCTGAGAGGTCAGCAAGAAGAGAGCAAAGCCTGACTCACTCACTCCGTAGTGCCTCGCTGAGAAGAAGATCTCTGCCCTCACAAGCTGCTTGGCTCCCTCGTAAATTCCTCAGGTGTGAAATAAAGCCTCTTAACGCCTGGCTGAGAACATCAGCCGCTTCTCAGAAGCTGGGTGATCTGGGCAGAGCCAAGTTCCCCGGGAAGTAACCAGCAGGTGGCTTTGATTGCACCTCTCCCATTTAAAAACGGGGTTGTGGGGCGTATCCTATGAGTCCTGTGTGAGTCTCTCCACACCACAGAATTCTGGATTTCTCTAGGCTGACCTTGAAGTCTGTAATTAGCCCATTACACCAACCCTCTGTCATTTCCTCTCAGCCCAGGAATCCTTTGGTATCCTGCCCTGTTATCTCCAAGGCAAATATGAATAAGGGTCTTGATGATTAGATAAATAGTGCAGAAAACAGATGTGAGGGGCTGCAAAGTGTATACATTATGAATAGTGTTGCAGTAACATCTTTAATCCCTTAATGAGGGCACTTTGTCAGGGTAAGGGAAGATAGAGGCAGGGATTTTGCTGCTGTACACAGAAGCCCAAAGAATGCTCTTAAACTAACAAATGTAACCAACACCATCACACATTCTTACTTCTTATCTTCCTACTCCACGAAACTCGCAGTGATTTGCAGAAATGCCCTTTTTATTTTCAGGTGAGGATCCTCTCTCCTAGCTGAAGATACCGGCCTGTGGCTTTAACAACAACAACACATGGGGAGAGCTGTGCCTTGGACGGCAGCTGACAACAGCCAAGATCTCCACACCTTTCCTGAGCATTTTGGGCAACACCTCTGACAACGTGCTCAGGGAAGTTGCTGCCAGCTGGCCCGGTTCTGCATTTGGGAAGCCCTCGTGCACCGCATGGATTTGCTTGGGAAAGTTTGCACGTGGCCAGTAACCAAGAAAGTCGAGTTTAAAGACACCGTGTCACTTCCCAGAGCTCTGGGGGCTGCCTGCTAATCCTCTAACACATCGAAGCACTTCTGGGGGGGGCAGGCCAGATTCTTGTCTGGGATCAGAAGTAGCATGCAAGAGGCTTGTCTTGTGGTCTTCTGGCATTTCTGCCTCCAGACCCAGATGGAAACCAGACATGAAACAACATCTCCTTCCAATAGCTAAGGCACTCCAAAGGTTTGGGTTCTATTTGGGACTAAAATGGTGGGAGGAAAGTGGGGAGTGAGGAGGAGGGTTGGCATCATTTTTTCCTGTTCCCACCTCGATTTGGTTTAGGGTAAGATGTTTGCTTTCTTTTTTCCCTCTCTCCTCCAAGTTGTCCATCTGACATGTCTAACAGGATTTAGCACTACTGCTGTCTATGGTCGTCAGCCCATAATCACTCATCCCTGGTGTTACCTCACGAATCAGCAGTTACATCCTTCTCACCTTACAGGCAGCAGCAGCCTGACATGGGACATGTTCCTGGATAAATAATGGAAAAAAAATGTTGGAATGAAGGAGTAAGAGCAGCACTGTGTGTACTGAGCTAATACCACAAGCCAGTGTACAGACCCCTGCAATTGTCTGGAAGAACAGGGGTAAATAAAGCACTTAAAGTTCCCTGAGCTCTCAGTGCAGAGTTATCATTAAGCCCCTTCCTCACAAGTGCAAAGGGCCAGGCATGGAAAAGATGCAGAGTTTTGCCTCCTCAGTACATCAACTGGCATAAAGGATCTGGCACAAGAAAAAGATACCCAGAAAAAAAAACCCCAAAAAACCCCAGTTGGTAACGTTTAATATGATTTTGATATAAAAGAGAAGAATTCAGAGCTGGTCTTTTCCCCTTCAAGCAACAATCTGCTTCCAGCCCTGGCCTTTAAGGCTTTGTGCCATACCCTTCTCAAGATACACTGCTCATACTGGTCTTACGGGGAGAGGGCAGGGTAAAAATCAGTGAAGTATCTCAAGAAGTTGTCTGTCTGTCTCTCTAGATCACATCCAAACCATCTTAATGCGGACGGGTGAACACAAGGCTGGTGGGGGGCATGAGGACCATCAAAGCCAGTCCTCCACAGCTGTAGACAACCAAGCAACAACAGAGCTGGCAGATTTATCAGGTTCTTTTGCAAGATTTCCAGGACTCCCAGCATCTGGCCGGGCTGGAAACCCGCAGCCTGTGCTGTGGAGTGTTAACACAGTACTTCTATCTCAGACTCCAGCTGGAACCAGGGGCCATAGAGACAGCCATGAAAAAGCATCACTGTTAACAAAAAAAAAAGGGACCCTTTGAACCAAGCTTTTCCAAGCTGCCAAAAGGAGCCACAGAAGTCATTTGAGCAGACAGGGTTTCAAGCAGAACAGAACTGGAACGACTGGAGTCTGCATCCATCTGGGTGAAATGCAGGCAGGTGGAGTATTGCTGTGTCGTGGCCCTATAAAGACAGCAAGGCACCAGTATGTTCTCAGAATTAAAATGTTTCTGGAATCTCTGCCATGTGTATTATTCTGGCTGTTATCACAACAATTGTCTCCCATCAGGACTGTGACTTCATCGCTAATGGGTGCTGTGCAGTCCCCTGCCTTCTAAAATTAAATGTGAAACATCACGAGAAATCTCATTTTATGGATATTTGCACTGGAAATACAACCAATACCAAAACCCTGGTTCCAAACACTTACAAAGCTTATAGTAAAATTATAGAACCATAGAAAGGTTTGGGTTGGAAGGGGCCCTAAAGATCATGGAGTTCNTATCTCCTTGGCCCTCTACTCGACCCGTTTCAACAGGTCCATGTCCTTCCTGTGTTGAGGACTCCAGAGCTGGACAGAGTGCTCCAGGTGGGGTCTCATGAGAGCGGAGTGGAGGGGTATTGCAACATGTATTGCAGCTTCCCTGTATTGAAGCACAGATTCACTTCCTCTTCAAAGTGTTTGGGCATCTCCCAGCAGAAAGGCTACTCTGTGATGAAGGAGTGAATTTAGCACTGCACTGATCCCCAACACGGCCCCAAGTACGTAAGAAGACACATCAGTCACTATATTCTGCCCAGAAGGGCATCCTGTAGTGAAGGGAGGCAGCCTGGGTTCAACCTGCTTTCTGTCCCTGTCCCACCGAACTGAGCTACAACCCCGAGTTCCACATCCTGAAAGCACTCAAATTCTTTGTCTATTTGGGACGTTAGACGTTAAGGAGTGTTTTGTTTAATCCAGATTTCCATGCTGTAGCAGAACTCGGTGGAAGGGGTACCAGTTGAGGCTCTGGGTAATGAAACCTGGAGCAAGCTCAGGGGAGTTCCACCTGATTTACCCCACTGTTGTGGTGAGTGTTAATTGAACTGCACACAGCTGGGGCACTGTCATACAGCAGCCACCTTGAAAACGTGACAATTTAATGGATCACCACTCAAAAAAAATAGTGTGTCCCTCGGAATGATTCCCCCAGATTAAAGGGAATCCAGATTTTCCTTTATTTCTGGCTGGTGATGGCTCTTGAAGAACTGCAGTAAAATGAAACTTGAAAAGTATGTGACGACATAGAGAGCAGGTGATTACAGAGCACTTCCAGAGGGAAGCAGCCAGTGATTTCCAGCAACATACAGGACTCCTGGAGCTGGAAAGCACCAACAGAAACAAATAAATCCTGTTCTTTGTGAATTCAGAACGGAGCTCTAGTTAACACCACACCAGGGAAGTCCATGACATTGCTGGAAACACAGACCAAAGAGACAAAATGTTTTGCAATCATTTTTTATACCCTGTAACCTTTGCTGTGAAAGAAAAAATCAATAAAAAAGAAGAAGAAGAAAGAAAAAACAAAGAAAAGAAAAAAAAGGGTGAGAAGATGTGGGGGGGAGAGGATGGGTGGGACCCCAGACCGAGTGTCTCTTCCCTTTAGAATTTGTTGCACATGTCAGCGTTTGACCAGCCAGGGGTATTGTTTGGGGCAGACCTTATTAATTACTGTTCAGTAGGTGGCAGATAGCGCCCACAACTGCAACTGTCCCTCTGCCACCAAGCATCCCCTTTCCATGCAACTGCCAAACCAGCAGCCTGTCAATGAAAAAAGGCAAGGAGAAGCCACGAGCAGACATCGGTGATGACCTGCAGGGGCTGCCCGTTGGATTTGCATCAGGGATCTGATAGAATCATGGAATGGTTTGGGTTGGAAGGGACCTTAAAGACCATCAAATTCCAACCCCCCTGCCCTGGGCAGGGACACCTCCCACCAGCCCAGGTTGCTCCAAGCCCCATCCAGCCTGACCTTGAACCACTCCAGGGATGGAGCAAACCCCTCCAGGGATGGGGCAACCATCCCACCACCTTGTGATTTTTTTATGCTTTGAGAAGAGCAGCCTTTTCTACCCTACTTTGTTCTTCAAACTCCAGGATCTTGTTCTCATCAGGGGGTGCCACCCTCTGCTGACTGGTTGGACTGGCACGATAAGCTTTTCTTCACATAATCCTAGTACTGGTCATACAGCAAATATTCTTCCACAGCACCAGAATGTAAAGAGCAAGCCAAAGCAAATGGAAACTCTAAATACTACTGTTGAGTGAAGGCTTCCAAATTTCTGGCTGTGTAACTGGGATGTTTATTTTTAGAAATTAAAATATCAGCTCCCTCCTGCCCCACTCCCCCAAACAGATGGAAAAACAAGTCGTGCCAGACAATATTGATGAAAAGCATGTTCCAATACTTTGGGGAAAAAAAAAGGTTCAGGAACATTTCATACAAAGGCAAATATTAGTCTCGAGTTTTTCTGGCCAAGTCAGTGGCAGCCTGGGTTATCTGCAGCAAACATGCCAGTTAAGACATGCCCAGAGAAATGTCAGGTTTTTCCTCCCTGCTAACTCATAAACACAATTCTGGTCAGTAATACTGATTTTTTTTCACTTGTTTATGCCAGGATCCCTTTGCTTAGCCCTTCTGCCTTCCACACAGCAAACACTTTCTGCCAGTGATGCATCCTGGTATCATTCCAGGGGTGAGTGTTAAGGCAGTACCTGCTCCGAGCCACCCTCCCACCCTGGAACCTTGAGGAAATGCTCAAAGCCAACCAGGAGACTGTAGCAGATAATGCAGATAATGTTTTGGGGGTTTTCTTTGGTGGTAATTGTTGTCCTACTAGTTTGAGGAACGAATGTCATACAACGTTCAACATTTTGTGAGGGGTGTTTTGGAGATAAAGCACAGTCATATGATTGTGACTGCAGGGAGATTCCAGTTTTTGGAACTGTTAACCAAACTCTGCTTTTTTAGAGGTTCACCCGTTACTTACGGACCAGATGGGATGAGGAACTCATTTGCACTGCCTGAAAACTCATACCCCGGGAACTATTGGTTGCATTCACCTTTTTTATTGCTAAGTTGTTCTTCCAGTTCTCAGCATGCTTTTCTGCTGTGTTCCAGGAACAGTAAGAAAGTTCTCCCGTTGCATGCTTGTTTCCATGCTTGTAACCTAACCCCAGAAAGCCTAGAAAAAGTCAAGACCAGTGATTTCCTTGAAATTTCCAGCAGGCTGCTTACTTAGGTTCTGGTAAGCAGTTTCTTAACACCAAATTTCTTGTTTACTGACCATGATGCACAACATCCCACCCAAGTTAGGTCCTTTGTCAGCAGACACACACGTGCTGTTGCTGAAGTCTGCTTTTACTCTCCCCAACACACCACTGTGGCCAGAGTGTTGCTGAAACAGGACTACATTATTTTTCCCCCAATAACACTGGTTTATGCAATACAGTGTCATAGTGATGGGTGACAAGAGGGCAAAGGTGAGAGAACACTCTGCCAACGCTGCCCCATTACAGCACACATCCTGGATATAATCCAATTTATACCTCCCCAACTCTTTTAATTTGGTAAGAACAAACTTCCAACTGGAACTAACTTCTCTTGCAGGACCTTTCTGGATGGGGCTTGGAGCAACCTGCTCTGGTGGGAGGTGTCCCTGCCCAGGGCTTGGAACTGGATGGTCTTGAAGGTCCCCTCCAACCCAAACCATTCCATGATTCTGTGATCCTTTTGTTCTGGCATCATTTTGATTTGCTTCAGAAGCACACACAGCCCCTTTTACACACATTCAGGGGGGCAGTAACAGGACTCACCTGCTCTGGCTGTCTAGATAAACTTTAAAAAAGAGCTTTGCATCCCCTTAGTATTTACTAACTTGCCTCTGGTGAATACGAATTTGAGCATTGCACTGAGGTCAGTATGTAAAACAGTTTAAAACCACAGGATCTCACTAGTCTCCATAGAAAAGGAGGGCTGATCCATTTAAAAACATTCCCTTCTCTTCTTTTGTATTGAAAAGTGTTTTGGGAAAAATGCAGACCATGAGCAAGACATCCAAGTGGACAGACTGAAATAGTTTTGGCTTGTGAGCACAAGACGACACGTAACCCATCTTGGGGATATTATGTCAAGAGAAACGTGTTGACAACCACAGCAGAGTCACTGGGCTTTTATGCAGACAGACCATTCCTCTGAATAAGCACAACCTGTAACTTCTATGAGGATTGCAGACCCCACAGTGAAACAATAAAGGAGAGATTTCGTGTGATTCCCCTGGAGAGATAATTATCACCACAGAACGACAGAATCAGGGAATTGTCAGAGTTGGAAGGGACCTCTCGAGATCACCCAGTCCCACTCCCCTGCTAAAGCAGGGTTGCCCAGAGCACATCACTCAGGGCTGCAGCCAGGAGGGGCTTGAAGGTCTCCAGAGAAGGGGACTCCACACCCTCCCTGGGCAGCCTCTGCCAGGGCTCTGTCACCCTCACCACAAAGAAGTTTCTCCTCATATTTGAATGGAACTTCCCATGTTCCAGTTTGTGCCCATTGCCCCTCATCCTGTCACTGGGAACCACGGAGAAGAGTCCGACTCTGTCCTCATTCAACCCACCCTGTAGGTACTTGTAAACATAGATAAGGTCTCCCCTTGGCCTTCTCTTCTCCAGGCTAAAGAGTCCCAGCTCTTTGAGCCTTTCCTCTTCAGGGAGATGCTCCAATCCCTCCATCATCTTTGTTGCCCTACGCTGGTCTCTTTCCAGCAGTTCCCAGTCTCTCTTAAACTGGGGAGCCCAGCACTGGATGCCATATTCCAGTTGTGGCCTCACCAGTGCAGAGTAGAGGGGGAGAATGACCTCCCTCAACCTACAAATATAAGACTCCTGGCAAGGCTTCCTTTTCCATGCCCCTTCCTTTGTTTTGCAAGTGCTGATCTGCTCTGATGGCATCTGGGATTTCTTCCTCCAGAAGCTGTGACTAACACATGTTCTTCTCCAGCTGGGAACTGGAGGTGTCTCTGCTAATGTCGCTCAGATGCTGACTTACTCCTACATGAAGTCCTCTTGGATTTTTGCCACAGCAGCGCGATTATCATCGTCTCACGTTGCCTTCTACCAAGTTCTGGGGAAGTCCTCTGTTAGTAAAAGACAAACAGCCCCACAGACCTGGGTGAGCTGATGGATACTCAGCTAGAGGAATCCATCTTCCCGTGCTGCACTCACCTTCTCTCGTTTCCCCACAAGCTGCTGTTTGCTAAATCCAGTTCACACATGGGATGCAAACTGAAAAAACTACAGTCCTGCCCATTTATTCTAGAAAAGAGGAGCATTATGCTAAAAAAATAAAAAGAGTTACAGAGGAGAAGATAATTAACCTGCCCTCCTTTCACCCCGTTCCAGGAGATGTGAAGTGGGGCTGGCAATGAAGCTCAATGGCCTGTGCCATAAACGCGGAGAGGGATTATTGTAGGCGACGTGTGGTCAGAGGGCAGCCCTCACTGCTGCAGGGGGCACGGGGCTACCCCCGGGGAGGGGGGCTTTTGAGCAGCCAGACATAATGTGCTGTGCTCTGAGAAAAGGAGGATAATCAAATGTCATGCTTCAGGACGTGAGCTGATTGTTTTCGGAGCCCTGCAGGCTACAGCACCCCCTGCAGCACCCACCCTTTGCGTAGGCTTCGGGCTCAGCTTCATGGGCTGTGGCTGAAGAGAAGACACCGATGGACAAAGGAGGAGGAGAATCTGCTGTGATTAACCTTGGCATCCTCTTCCAGTCCCGAGGACAAACCAGGTACGATGTTCTGAAGGTCCTTATACTCCCTTCATGAAGCAACTTGGCCGGAAAACAACAGCGCTTGGAGGGGGAAACCTCAAAAATGTGCAAGTGTGAATAACCTTTTCTCTGATTTTATTTTTCTTCTCAATGTGAAATCTTGTTTTGAAATTTAATTTCTGTATACAGAGTACAGGCATTTTAGAAGAACAAAGTGAAGCAACATTTTTAAACTACTGAAACAGCATTTCAAGAAACTCAATCTCATTTTTTTCTATTATTGCCACTAGCAATTTTCTAGATTTCACGTTTCATTCCAGTAAGATGAGAAAATAATCAGAAAAATCCAGTTTTCTCATGGAATACAAGAACAAAATTTCCTCACATTTCTGTACTTGGGAGAACACAAATTCAGCTACTCCCTGTTACCTACTGGGATAAGAGTAACAGGACTCAGGCTTCAGTCTCAGTATCATACCAGGAGATGGAATTAAAACAAGTGTAACATATTCTGCATCGAGGGAGGCAAAACTGCTCCTGGACGTCAGTGGGATTCTTGAAAATCAGTATTTTGTGAAAGTGTTGAGTAAAAAAACCAAAACATTCTTCCATCAAATAGAGTAATATTGACTTTCAATCAGGCCTAGAAAGATGGGAGCATTTCTGCTGATGGTCCTGATTCACAAACACACAGAGAGATTTCGATAAAAGCCAGAGTTGTCCAACTTACTTGTGTCTCAGACGTAGGTACTAAGGCTGAGGGATTTGGAGCTTCTTAGTCTGGAGAAGAGAAGGCTGAGGGGGGATCTGATCAACACCTAGAAATACTTCAAGGGTGGGTGTCAGGAGGATGGGGCCAGGCTTTTCTCAGTGGTGCCCTGGGACAGGACAAGAGGGACCAGGCACAAACTGGAACATGGGAAGTTCCATCTAAACATGAGGAGGAACTTCTTTCCTGTGAGGGTGGCAGAGCCCTGGCAGAGGCTGCCCAGAGAGGTGGTGGAGTCTCCATCTCTGGAGACATTCAAACCCACCTGGAGATGTTCCTGTGGGACCTGCTGTGGGTGACCCTGCTCTGGCAGGGGGTTGGACTGGATGATCTCCAGAGGTCCTTTCCAACCCCTACCATTCTGGGATTCTGTGAGAGAAATGAGCATCCTGCATCTCTAAGTCAGAACACCAGGTATTTTACTACAGGTCACTGAGAAGGATCTTGTAAACCTGCGACACAAAATGTGCTCTTCTGGCTCCCAACTCATTACTTTACAAAGCCAACTTCCTTCTTTTGATCTTAAAATAAAAGTATTGTCCCAACTGCCCCTCTCACTTCCCCAGGGGAAAAAAAAAAGCACAACAAAAACAAAACTCCCAAACCTAAAATCCAAACTACAGCAGAAACAAATCTCTCCAATCCATGGAACTGCTGAAGGAGGTAAAAGTGATGTTTTCTAAGAAGTGGTGTCACACAGCTGCTAGCTGCTGACATCCAATGTCAGAGTAAGGCTTGCAGGCTTTTCCACACCAAGCTTTAACAAGCACCAGAGAAACAAAAGGAGGTTGTTTTTAATATTTGGAATATTTCTCAGGTTCTGTTCTGAATCACTTTGAACTCCAGAGGCAGCAACCTCTCGCTAGGTTTCAACCACCATGAAAACAAGTTAAATGGGACATTGTGAAAAGTTTCCATTTCAAAGCATTTGAAGGGTTTGCACCAGGAACTTGATTCTGCTTAAGTAAATCTAGTAAAACCCTAGAACATCTTGTAAAAGTTGCAGAGAAGTTGCCTGTCATTCAGTCTCACATTCTTCTTCCACTGCCCTCCAAGTCCCTAACTGGGTTCTGTCCCCACAGTTGGCCACAAACAATGTCTCCACAACCTCCAGCCTCCGCAGGAACGAGGAGCTTGAGTCCAACTCTCGGGGACTCCAGCAGAGGTTGGAGAGGTTCAAATATGGGTCTAGCTGTCAGTAAGTTCTATTTCACATAAATAAGACTTTTATTGACGTTTAATCACTGCTGAGGTGAACAGAGCTAATTTGTTTCTGTTGGGTGAAGTCAGAATTTCCCCAATTTTTTGTTGTTTGGACAAGAGAAGTGGCAAATTGCATGATCCTTCTCATCTTGAAGTGCCAGGAAAGGCTCTTGGTGAGAGAAAGGAAAGGAGACATCTGTGGCAAACATGGTTTGGAACAAGCTTCCGCTAAGAGCCTCTGGCAACAGATGAGAGCCTCCCACCACAGTATCATTATTTCCAGTTAGCAAATTCAGATTTCATGATGGCTCTCAGGAGACCACTGTCCTGCTACAGTGAATCACCAGCATCACTGAATGACCTTCTGCAAGTCCAACAGCAAGCCTGGCCCTTTGCATTCAAGCAGAAAATAAGGCTTCATTAGCCACCCTCCATGTCAAAACCAGTAGCATGAGAAGCACAAGGCTTATTACCCATTTATTTGCTGCAAGGACTGCAAAAGCAGAACTTCATTCCTCCTCCCTCTCTAACATTAATTTTTCTCCTTTAAATATTATCTGTACTCCATGAGGAGCCCAGCTGAGATCACTGTTGCTGTAAATGGTCCGTAAATGCACACAGTGAATCCTCACAGTAGGTTTAACTCAGACTTACAGTTGCCCCACACTGGTCTCCATTGCATATTCACACAGCTCCTTCTGCAAGGAATCCCCTTTTTCTTCTCTCTCTCTCAACCTCTCAGACTCCCTACTCCTTTTCTTCCCATGTAGAGTCTTCATTTATTATCTCCTTTCCCTTCCTCCCACTTAAAAGACTTTCCCCTCCTCCCCCACTGTCTGTCTTCTCTCCTAAACTTCTTCAGCAATGGCCTTTTTCTTTTCTTCCCACTCCAGCTCCACACTGACAGCTCCCATCAGTTCTTTCTTCCCAAAGCCTCATTAGGTGCTGGAGTTGCGACCATCTTTGCTGTCTTTTTCCTCACACACTGACGTTTTGCTCTCTCCAAGAATCCTTGGTGCCATCTCTGGGCTTCTCCCCTTTCTCTGGGTCCTTTCTACCCTGGGGTCCTGCTTGGAGTGATGGGCAGATGCTGCTGCATCCAGAAGCTGTGTTTGGGAAGGGATCTAACCCTGATCCAGCTGGTTGCCAGGCTGGAAGAGGAAGCGGCACCTCTCTCCTCCTTATGCTCTTGCTCCTGCCCTTGAGGGGCCAGTTCCCCCCAGACTGATTTGGAACTATTTGCAAATGAAGCCTGGAGGGACATGTGGTACTTTCCACCTACAGAGACTAGAAGGTGAGGAACACAAGATGTCCCAGCTTCCAGATACACGCCTGACACAAGGAGCTGGCATCATGCTTATCATTCTCAATCCCCACAGAACCTCTGCTGACGTTAATGGGCCGGAGCAAAGCAGCCACACCATTTGTGTTGATTTCTCTTCTATCAGTCTCTGTCCTGAACCTCTCCCATCCCACAGATAACTGAAGTCACACAAGTCCCTCTAAGGCTTTCCATCCCTTCTTTCCAAAGGCTCTGCTCTCCCAACACTCTCAGACACATCTGCAGTTCCCCGGGGGCAGCCACCAGCCTCCACAAGTACGAGCCCACCCTAAGCCCAGTTAGAACTGGTTGAGTTGGGGAATGGGGGCAAGAAAAGAGGGATGTGGCTTCTGTGCTTGGTAAAGCCCCAGATGAGGTCTGCTCTACAATAATATGTTGGAAAGTCTTTAAGAAGTGATCAGAATCAGGTTTTTGAGTTTATTCTGCTAACAGTACAGACTATTTCATTTTATCAAACTGCCTCACACCTTTGCAGAGCATTTACCTGCCACCAGATGGTTATATGTATCTTTGTATTCCACATCCCATTTCCTGTGCCATTTCAATAAAGCTTTTCAGATAAGATCAGGCAGAGAAAAACATGAAATGTTTTCATTTCTGAATGCTGAAATGTTTTGATTGAAACAATCACAGTTCCAAATATTTTCTTTTCAGAATTATCATAATTCAGTGTATTTTTTTCAGCTTTTTATTTCTCTTTGCAATTAAATTATATTGTAACCTTTTCAGCCAGTGTTTGCAATAAGGCACTGTGACTAAAAGGAGGGAATAATCAGACACAGAACACATTTCCTCTCTCTTTTAAGTCTTTCTGTAAATTTCACCAAGTAGATTCATATTATGGGTTAAAGACACTTTGAAAATTAATGTCAAATTTTATATTGCAGAGAATTAGCTGATTAGGTAAAGTATAAATTTCTATATACATGTTTTTTCAGTGAATGTTCTTGAAAATCCAGTCATATTAAAGCAACAGTAGGGTTAGGATTTGGGGTTTTTAATGGACTAAGCCAATACTTGTCATCAACTTTTTAACACTAAGGCACCAGATTGGGTTGTTGTGGGCCTGCTTTTCCTCAAAATTACATTTACTAAAGGTTTCTGAGCAGTCATTAGGACTCATTCTCATACTGTCCCCGTTTGCCAAGGGAAGACTGAAGCCACCCCAGAGACATGAAGCAATCGTTCAGTGTCTGTTCTCTGCACCCCAAGACCAGGCTCCGCTCATAATCCTTTCCTTTCCATTTTGAACAGGTCTCAGCTTCCACGATTCTTCATCTCACATATTTTACCCACATCTGAAATTAGAATTTAGAGATCTCTTCAGTACGTAGGTGAAAATAAGTGTCTGCTTTTCTGTTAACTATTGTGACCAAAGCACTGAGACACTGGGGTTTTCTTGTACAAGAGCATGACCTCGGTGACGTGTGCCACCCCTGCCAAGACCTGGGATGTGGTGTGAACAGAAAGACAAAAGGTCCTCCCTGTACCCATTCAACGTCTCACCTCGACTCCAAGGCACCTATTTTGCTCCTCGAAAGAATCTCATAAATATGCTGTTGGCAAAGAACCTGAAGCACAGGTTGTTACGGAGCTTTCTGACACAGCTGCAGTAGAGGGAGCTGTTTTACCGGCTAAGGAGGGTAAGGGAGAAGGTGGGGATTCCTCTCTCGGTAGGTACAAAGAAGCATTTTGAGAATAACTACATCAATTATTCCCTTTGACAGCTGGATCACCCTATTGCTCTAGACTATCTGGACTATTAGTATCTGTAGCCTGTAATTAAGCACTGATTCTGTTGAAAATGAACTCCTTACCCTTTCACCAGTACAGATACGTGCAGTGAGATAACGGAGTAAGAAAAAGTGCTTTTCTCTCTTTGTGCTCTACCCTGAATCCCGTAACATCCAAGTGTCTGACAATCTAGATCCCAGCTGTCAGACATCATCCTTGAGGTGCTCATCACCATCTCCGAAGGACGGAACAGCTTCCCAATGAGACCAGGTTCTGCAGGTGTTTTCCTGCCCATGGGATGCCTTTCTGCAGGCAAGGACCTGTGCTTTGTGGAAAGCTGCAAAGAAATCTAATGTCATAGGCAGAAATATTTGATAGTTCTATAGCAGGGGAGGTTCTGTAACCAACAACTGCACACAGCCAGCTCAGAGATCACAGCTACTGTCACAACAAACTTCTCCAGCTCATCACCTTTGACTTAAAGGCCACATGTTTGGCCAAATAAGCTTTGTTTCGCCCTTAGGACTGAGATCTACCACCGTCCCTCACGATGTCAGAAAGCAGAAAGAGGGTGACACAGAAAGGCCTTGCAAGGAGCTCCTCCTCACTGCACTGCATTTGATCCACAAAAGCATCAAGGGGAGTGAAGTTCAATACACAACTGAGAGGAAACACTTCCAGTGCCCAAGTTCTACGTGGGATCCTTTCTCTTTTGCTTCTCTGATGTACTAATTTGGATTCCTTCAGCAGGAGAAATAAACAAAGTGGAAAAGTCTCATGTGGAAACTGGAAAACAAAGTACCTTGTTGTTCCTTTCAAAGAATGTTTTAAAACTCATCTTGGTATTGGCAGAGTGAGTTTGCAGCGGGATTCCACAGCCCACCTGTATCCTGGTCTTCCAAAAATGGGATGCTGGAAAGATGAGGAGTCCTTCTCCTTTCCTTATAGGAAAATGCCAGGAGCTGAGCTCTGAAGGATGGCGCTCAGCATGATGGATATGTAGGTACATGGAATACTGCATGGACACAGAGATCCACAGAAATGTGTCATTTGTGCATTTGGGAACACACAACCTGAGTGTCTACCGAGCCAGTATCTGTTCATTTCAGATACGGTGGAGGAAAACTAACACCATGGGACTTGATGCTTCCATTGAGAAACTGAAGGACGAGGTGTTTGGGTCCATACCTGCTGCCCATGAGTGTTTGGGTATTCCCTGGAAACTGCTTTCAGAGATTAGGCCAGGTAGAAAGTCTGTAATTCACAGTGCTGCATCTGGTTCTTGACCCAGCCTGAGATTGTTCCAGCCCAGATGCCTTTTGAAAGAATACGAGGATCTCAGTTTAGCCTGAAGTCCAGTAGTGATGGGGGCTTCTCTGGCAAGTTAGAGTAGATCAGGTGCCAGGAAAACGAAGTATATAATGTGCCTTACTCACCAGACAGGTAGGGACTGGCCTTTATCCAACATCTACGTATATTGAAATCATAAAATCAAAGGCCAGTGGATTTTTCTGCAAGTAGAGAACAACAACAGCCCTATCCTGCTCAGCTCCCCTGTAGCACATCTGAAGCTATTAAACTGTGATATCATCAATTGACAAAAATCAACCCTTGGACAACAAGCAGTGGGATCAAGACAGGATAGAAGGAAAATAGAAAAAGACTCCTGGAACAGCTGGAGAGACATTCCTCTTTTTTTGAAGTCTTGCCACTTTAGCATCCTCTTGGTCTCCTCTCCCATTTCTGGGTGCCAAAACGGTACCAATGGCCAAGAATACTTTTAATATATATCAGGAGCTGGTTGGAAGGATATACCTTTCTTCCTGGAACCAGCCAGAGCACAATAATCCAGGATTTTGTTTGCACTGCTGCAATACATCTACCTGTGCCTGACTGCACATGGGCCACCCAGGAGCTCCAGCTGAATCAACAACAAGCAGCAACTTCCCTTTTTTAAGGACAGGAAAGACAGATGACATCGCGGTGAGCAGGGACCTCTTGCTATATATTGGTACAACACAGACCCACTTCAGGGCCCCGACGTTAAAGGATTCAATAAGCAGTGATTTACTGACAGCTAATGATAATAGGTATCAGTGAAAATGCTTAGGCTCTGCAGAGGAAACAGAGCTAAACCAGGAATCTTGTGTTTACCCTGGGGTTTTCTTAAAGGTCAGGAGGGTCCAAAGATGTTACTGAAATGTGAACTGAGATCACATGAAAATCTGAAGTCAGGGATCCTATTAACTACTACAAATAGATACCTGAAGGGGCTTCTGTCAACAAGACCACATTTGACAATTTAGAGGAAATGCAGCAATATGTTAGGTCTGAAATAGGTATAACTGGGGAAAAAAAAATCAAGACATTTGAAACATTTTGGATTTTACTTTAAAAAAAGTAATATTTTTCTTACTTTTTACTTTTGAAAGTGTTACTTTTCAAAACGACCTTAAGGGTTATGTACTTCCAGGCAAAATAAAACATTTCAAACAAACAAATATTATTTGCATCACTTTACTTCACGGCCTCTGGGCAGTGGATGTTCAGAATGTGGTCTGCTTCTCTCCCCACCCTTCCTGACCTGCTCCCTCCATCTACAGCATTTCCCTCCCTTGATGGGAACATGGTGCCAGAAATCCATGTGCTTCCTGTTTCTTGCCACCTACAAAAAAGGTGAACCACAGAAACCCCCACACGCACAGAATTCATAGAAAATAAATTTGATTGATTGCACATTTTTCTAATAGCTTTTTGGCTTAGTTGCTTTGGGTAGAATTATGAAACAAGAAGGACAGAGCCAAGCTGAAATGACTAATTGCTGGGCTGTCCAGCCCCATTCCCATCTCAGGCCAGTGTAAAACTGGAGTGACTCCAGTGGAGTCCGAGAACCAGTTCCAGGGACACTCCAGGTCTGCAGCTGGTGAAGAACAAGGATGCACTGAGGGCTTTGGGCAGCCTGACTCCTCCTCTCCCGCAAGCTAAAAGCAAACAGAAGAGCTGGGCAGGCTGCACACAGTTTCCCAGCAGTTACCTACAGTATTGAGATGCTGTTCAAAGATAACAAATCTGTAGCCAGATGGGTTCCAGTTCGACAAACATCAGAGAACTCAGGAGATGAAGATGACGCACTGGATACTTCATCTGTGTTCTGCTGTGAAACACCTGAAGAACACCTCCCACAGTGACACCTTCCTGGCCTTTTTCAAAGGACTGCTACAGAGACAAAGAGCTCTTCCTTTCCAACCAAAGTGCGTGCTCTCATTTGGCAGCTGATGTTCTACTGATGTCCAGAGACCAGTAATCCCAACCCTCACTTCACTTCTAAGATATTTACACATTTACAAGGTATAATAATTCCTCCCCAGCCCAGTGAGAATTGCTACCTTTAGGTGCCCTTCTCTCACACTTCACAATATTCTTTAATGCCAGCTTCTCAGCATATATTTTAAAATTATTGCTATTTTGATCATGTGCAGCCTGGAACAGACACTCAAGTTTCACAGAACATTTACTTACACAGAATCACAGACTGGTTTGGGTTGGAAGGGACCCTAAAGATCATCCAGTTCCAACCCCCTGCCCTGGGCAGGGACACCTCCCACCAGACCAGGTTGCTCCAAGCCCCATCCAACCTGGCCTTGAACCCCTCCAGGGATGGGGCAGCCACAGCTTCTCTGGGCAACCTCTTCCAGTGTCTCACCACCCTCACAGCAAAGAAGTTCTTCCTGAGATCTAACCTAAATCTCCCCACTTTCAGTTTAAAACCATGTACTACACGGTTATAAGTAATACATGAACACGTATTGAATCAATCTCTGTTCAGCCAAACACACCAACATATGCTTAACCATAAGTATTCCCTCCAAACCTCTGGAGAGCACAGAAGGACCTGGCTGGAACAGGGCCTGCCTGCAGCACTGTTTGTGCAGTATCTGTGATACGGACACTTCTAGTGAAGGTCCTGATTACTCAGGGTGATTCATTTCACACCAAAGCTTTACTGTTAATACCCCAGCCTCCCACAAGAGAGAAATATTAGCTGGACCATCTAGATTTAAGGCAACACTTAAAAAGAAGTGGCAAATCAGAACATAACCTTGCAGAGCTTTGTGTAATGGTTCTCCTTTTAGTCTTAGATGGATTTTCAGCTCCAGCTGAGGCACAGCCAGTGGATGCTGCCCCTTTGCCTGCCTGTCTCTCAGCATCGAGCTATGAAGATGATGAGGGGANCTCTTGGTGACCCTGCTCTGGCAGGGAGTTGGACCGGGTGATCTCTAGTGGCCCCTTCCGACCCCTGTGATTCTGTGATCACAGGAGAAGTGTGAAAGCTTCTGACACTCTGCAGGGACACTCACGCATGAAGTCACTCCTGGCCAGACACGTCCACGGAGTTTTGCAAAGGGCACAGTCTGACACCTGGTACCTCATGAGGTACACGATGTGCAGCTTCAGATTATCCTTTCCTCCCAGCAAAGCCTGGCTTGATTTCTCTGAGCAAGAAATCCCACTGATTTGTAAGCAGACGGTTTTCTTTACAAAGATGAACCTGAAATACATTTCAGTATGGTCTTCTGGAATGGGAAGAGAACGGCTCAAGGCAGCCTTTTGTGTCTCTCAGATTTTATATCAGCCTTTGTGTACGGGCAGTTTCATTCTTGTATAAAACTGCACCCTCGGGGAAATGAAAATTAAGTTTCATCATTTCTAAGAAATAATTTGCATGTCTAATTCCCATGAGGATCCATGGGTTCTAGTAATCCAAGTTACCTCATTATCTAAGCCTTAATCTCTAATAATCTTAGAACAAAACCCTTTAGTCAGACCAAATACTATTATCTGCATTTTAAACAACAGTTATTACCTTGTGTGTAACTCTCTTAGTACTCACATGTGAACAGACTCTTTGGGCAGGCAGCACGTAGCCTGGTAGGTCCCCACTAACCAGAGCCCAGGAGATGAGCAGGACAGAATGACTGCAACATCCTCATCTTAGAAGGAGCTTTTTGCTGCACTCACTTTTAGGAAAGAGGTTGCTGAAAGTATCCCATCTTTAATCCGGACTGAGAAAACACCTCTGCCCCAAATCTGAAGCCACACCTAATTCTGGTTGCTACCAACTACTCACATCTGCTGTGGGAGATTGTAACTAAACGATTCTCAAACGCTTCTCAGGCTGGAGTTCTGAAGAGACAGAGCTTGCAATTTTCATTAGGAATCCAATCAATTTTAATAGATCCTATTGATCATTAGGAAGATGGTTTAAGCAGTCTCTCTTTTTAAATACGTGTTTTATAACCCATTGCAAATTTTACAATCAGATTGAAGTCACTTTAACACCAGTGGAAAATTCCATGAAAAATTTGTCCTTGCAACTTGCTGCTGCCACTTCCATGCTCAGCCCCCAGCTCTCCCACCCTCCCACATGGTCTCAGTCCTGACAACTTCCACCCTCCCTCCAGCCACATAGTGCTGTTAGTGGAGGGAACAGCTTTTAACATATAACTTCTCCAAACATACCTTGAGTTCACTGATAGTAGCAACTGCTGAATCCTGACCCTCCTGGAGACACTTGAGCAAGAGTTTGCCCTCGTTGCAGCCCTCCCTTTCAGAAGAGGAATCGTTGTGTTCAGGCATCTCATCTTCCTACCCCCAGCACCAACCACATCCCTGCAGTGATTTCTGGAAAAAGCTGATCTTGAGAGATCAGCCCCCCCTGACCCTGGTGGGGTGGTACTATTTCAGGTTCAATTTCACATTTGGAAATTCTTGAAACTGAAATAAATAAAGAAAGAAATGATCCTGAATCCATATAGGACTTTGAATCGATCAGCTCAGCTGCAGCTGTTCAAAACTTCTCCACACTCTTGAAGAGATCTGTAGATCCACAGCGATGGAGAGGCTTGAGCAACGCTAGAAAAGAGGAGCTCGGTGGCACCAGCAGCTATAAAAGCGTGGGTTCCCTGAGGTGCAAAAGAGTGCACACCCCCTGACACCAGGGTTACTTTGATTTTTCTAATGTTCACAGCTGACAATACTGTCAGATGGCCAGGACATGGGGAAATGTCCCCAGCAGGGGCAATCAGCTTCTATGTGTGGTCCTTTAAGGATCTGTTTCATTTGCCAGGGAAGAAGAGGCAAACAGGAGGCAGTAGTGAAGAGAAGAGCAGTGACTTACTGCTTACATGCAGGTTCCAGCAAACAACGAGGTGCCTGTTGTCCAAGAATAGAAGGGGACCAAAGACAGGGGAAAATACCCATCCTGGGATGCACTTTTAAGGAACTGTGCTCACAATATATATGTAAAGTAGGTGGAGAAGACAACCCAGAGCTGACAAAGGTGAGGCAGAACTAAGAGGAGGAAACCCTATCTGCTTACATGAAGAGCTGTATAATAAATATAAGAAATGTAGGATATCTAGTGAGCATCCTTACCATGGTGTTTGCATTGCCCAAGTTTGGGTACAGGAGGGAGGAGAGATGGAGGGCAAGAAAGGAAACTTACTCAGTTCCTATAAACTAACTCAGAAGTAAGAAATGAAAACCAAGATTCTACTTTTTGCTCCTTGGGTATCAGAATTTTTTTTTTATTTTTTTTTTTTTCACAGACCCTTTTTGTCAAAATCTCCAAGTGCAGCATTGCTCCAACTGAAACATTTCACAAACATCTCTTCAGAAAACTTTCCCAGCAAGAAGATTGACGTTTTTCTTCTCTTCCCACTCAAAAGTTTGTTTCAGCTAGAAACAGCACCTTGCTTGAAAGGTAATTTTGTTTCATAAAATTTTAAGGCACCTTAGAAGATACAACACATTGCACCTAAGAAGAAAATACATCTCCCCTTTTAAAATTAATGTTAGAAAAAAATGCTGGGGGGCGGGGAGCAAAACAGATTGTAGTTTTAAGTCATGGAAAAAACCCCAAATAAGTAATTCACAGAATTCACAGGCCTGAGCAAGTTATTCAGGCTGAACAGCTCTCATTTCTTATTGCAAAGTGTCCTATGGTCCTGTTGTTTGACTTGGCAACTGGGTTTCTTTAGTAGGCAGCACACAGCGCTCGCTGCTATCGTGCAGTACCGCCACCACACCTGAACCCTGACAACTGCATTTTATAAGTGGATCTTTATATTAGATCTTTGTGAAACCACAGAATCCCTTTCCCTTCCAGGCTCAATAAACAGCTTAGTCAAAGTTTTGACTATCTGTTTCATTTAATTACATATCCCTTGATTTATGGTTCAGGAAAGGCTGTAAATGAGGACATCACATTCACAAACCAACCTCAAAATGTTTTCAAAATCAGCAACAAAAATCCTCACATGAAGTCTTATGAAAACAGTTCCCTGGGGAGCCCTGAGCAGCGCAGCCCAGTTCACCCCGCTGTTTACCCAACAGGAGAGATGAATGGCTGACTTTGATTTTTTCCTAGGTGTGCAAATAAGGAGCATTAGACTTGCTTCTCCTGAAGTGTTTACCTTCATCTGTCAGCGTTGGGAGCTGAACACGTGGCTCTGAGCCCCAGGGGAGGCGCAGGCCGAGAGATGTAAGGCTGACTTAATGTGGCTTGGCAGAATTACACGGTACCAGCAAGGCAGAAGAAGGCAGACTGGCAATTAACAGGGCGAGTAGGCACCAGAAATCATAAAACCGAGTTTCTAGATGCTCCATCAACCTACCTCACTCAGAGTCTCCAATGAGCACGCGAAACAACAAGGGAAAAAAAAACCAGAGAGGCAAAACCCTTACAGAAATACACAGCAAACCCCTGCTCCCATCTTTTAGGGCCACTAAATCCCAGGCCTGCCTGGGGCTCCATATTTATCAAGCGACTTGTTATATTAATAGTGGAAAGAAAAGCCCATCTTTAAGCTTTCTGTTCCATCAGCAGTTCAAGGCCCAGCACTGGCGTGGCCAGGGCCACACAGACCAGCAGCACATCTGGAATCCCCTCCAGCCCAAGCTGCAGTGTGACACCCCCGGGGTGTAGGACTGGCAGAACAATAAATACCAGGGTAGGGATAATCTCCAGTAGTTCATCTCGTGGACAGCAACGCTAATGGAAGTTCTGGGACACGGGATAAACATGGATACAGAGTCCTGCAGGACACGTAACCTTGCATTATCCAAAGCCTGTTTTGGTTCCCAGACAGGCAAACTTGAACACCACATGGGATCGCCACCATCATCTGTCGAAGTCCACGCCGTGATTTATGCAGCCCTGTTACAGCACAGGGTTAATGTGTAGTGTACCTTACAAAGTTATGATGGATGTCTTTCCACATACCTGCTGGTGACAGGGATTCCACCACCCTTCGGGCAAGTTAACGCATCAGTAAATTATATTCTGTTATATAAACTGTTAAAGTATTGGTTTTTTATTAACAGACTAAACCAGAAATCCCTCCCTCTTGTGGGTGTTTTAACTTAGATAAGATAAATATTTTGAGCCTTTTGATCTAAGGCAGGTGCTTAAGAATTTCAATCATCCTTTTCAAACTGTAAAGGGCTGGAAAAAGAGACACCTTGTCCTTGAAGGAATCAGTGCAAATGCCAGTCATGCTTTGAGCCGGTCCATACATTTATATATATATATTTTGATTTTTTCCAGCTAGAAATGTTCCCCCTTCACTCTCACGCAGCGCAGCGGTTGAGGGGAAACTTCAAGCAGGAAGTTCAGGTCCAGAATGGAATTTCTGATCAAACAGCGAGAGCAGCCCTTTAGCCCAGGGGACGGGCTGTGCCGGGGCGGTCGCAGGCAGAAAGCAAAATGACACTGAAGTTTCTCCTCTAGGACAAACACACCAAGGATGTGAACTTGGGGTCTCCCAAGCCCTTGGTAAGTTTTTCGGGGGGTTTTGAGGTTTTTTCGATAGGCTGTTTTGGAATGTTTCATTTGCAGGGCAATGCACCACAAAAATAGAATTTGAAGTATCATCTGTTTTTAAACAATGGAATTTTTATTTGCTGATCAGCCCCAGATATTCCAGTGAAGGGTTCATTAGGTTTATAAACAGAAGTAATGAGCTTCCCTTATCCCACTTGTCATTCCTGGGACTATATTCTGGCAGTAAGCAGAGATTTAAAACAGAAAGCTTATAACAACGCTTTCAACTGCAAAGGTTTTCTCCAGAAAAATGACGGTTTTATGTTTCTTTCTACAAATCAAACACACAGTTTCTGTCTAAGTCATTCTGCCCTACATTACTGGATTCACATCTCCCCCAGAAAGGATGGAGGGGAATCTTATCCCCCTTAGGTTGGCAGGAAAATTTAAGCCCTTTCCATGTGGTTTATGGAACAGTTTACAGGCAGGAGGTGCAGAACAGAGGCCAGGGTGATGGGCGCTGAAGTACCCAGCAGCTCACTGCACTGAGGCTTTGTAGACAGTAACCTGGAGGTGGAGACACCCCATTTCTGCTCTCACACACTCTTAATTAAACGGGCTTTTTTTAGGCTTCTAATTAATTAATGCAGCTGAGTGAAGTACCAGTTCTCTGACTCTTCATCTGACGGGTAAATTTCAAATCTGGACAAGTAATTAGAATATCTCACCCACTACAACTTAATGTATTCCTGAAGTTAGTCAAAGTACTCAATACTAAACAGCTGACGATGATGATATTAAAGTGATTTCCCACATATTGAAATGCTTTTCATCCAGATATCCAGGGAAAATTATGATTTAAGACAGTAGTTATTGTGATACAGGAAAAGCTACGTTTTACCACTCCCTTAGTACCAGCCACTGTGGGGCAAAGGCTTATGCCAACAGCACCTCTTTAGTGTTTGCATTCATTCTGCCTCTCTGCGTATGAAAGCGTGGGTCTGAAATCCAGTCTTTGTCTCCTTTTCTTCCTTTACGAAAGGGCATGGAAGCCTCACTGGATCTAGGCTCTTACACCATGCTCACCTCTCCCAGTCATGGCGAGAGAAAACTGGGAGATGGCTTCCTCCATGGTGTATATGCCGAACGTTAGGAACAATTCAGCCTCCAAAAAGCCATTTTTACTTCCAAGTCGCCGTGGTAACAACATGAGGTGCCTTTAAAAGCACACTGCAATTTCAGGTGACTGTCATTGACTTTTCCTGACTCTCCTGAATCCCAAAATCCCTAACTCAATCGCTTTCCAAACATGCTTTTCAACAGCCTGAGGACTCTATTTGGTTCGACACCTCTTAGGGCCCACGTAGCACAGCCCACCAGATCTAACACAGGGCTCTAACGTCTCCAGCTCACTCTTTTTCATTGGTAGGTCAGGGCAAAGTGAAGAAAATTCCTAAGACACTCTTCTCTGCCCCTCACCAAGTTCTACAGCTTTGAAACAGCTCGTTCAAGTAACTTCCAATCCAGTCAAATTATCAACTGCCTGCAGCCCACTCGTGCCAGATTGGAACCTCAACAGGGTTTGGAACGTGCTTTAGCAGAGACGCCAGGAAAAACTGGGTTTATAGAGGAAAGTGAATTTTGTCCTCACCTAAAGAGTGTAAGATGTGAGTTAGAGTTGTGGAACGGTGTTTGCTCAGGTCTGAGTGATCACGAAAACATCCACAAAACAAATGAAAAATCAGACAACGCACCCAGTCCCACCAAGTCACCTCCTGAAGAGCGAGCAATGGATCGTCTCCGCTTCCAACACCCTGCAGTAAAAATACACAAGATGCCCAGAGGAAAGCGGTATTCGCTTCATTTTACACCCAAGCACAGGAAGACCAAGAGAATTATCCATTGGCACTGAGTGAATGGAACCCTATGACTGAGCTTTATCTGGTTTGAGGTCTGTTTGCTTATTTTCCTTCATATTTATCAGTATTTCTAAAGCAATCTGAGACCTCTTGATGGAAAAAAGTTAGCAAAATGGAACGTATTCTTACTTACGCTGTAGTAGAAACACACATCTATAAAAGTGGTAGAAAATACTACATGCAGATAACTCCAAAATTACAAGTATTTCCCACGTTGCCCATGGGTTCACCTTCTTCAGAAGTCAGCAAACTGATTTCTGGGGGTATCACGGGGCTTGCACGAGCTGAAGCTTTATTAAATGTCCAGAGGGATGAATCCACTCCCTTTTTGACCCTGGGCATATCTGCATCCTAACAACTACACGAAACAATGGTGAAGTGTGACTAAACCTGAACGGCAACGTACCGCTGACAGGCTCCCACCATTAACATTTTTCTCTCTGTTTCACTCAGCAGGCGAAAGGCAGCCAACAGGGGCCGGCTGCTGTTCCGAGCGCTCACAAGCATCTCATTGTGAGCACGCAAAAGCAAACGAGTGCAATTCTCCCCGAGAAGGCAACTCTCTAGGTTTTTCATTATTTCTTTACAGATTAATGGCAGATAAATGCAAACGGCCTCTTTAGGAACAGGACACTTTCTTCCTTTGAGATCTTTGAAGGCGGCAACCCAAGCAGGTGAAATAATTGAGACGTACAAGGCCAACATCTGCTGGGCAATTGTACTAATATGATTAGTTTTGCCATGGTGTTACTAAAAGAAGAATATAGTGCTTTTAGAGCTTAATTGATCACAGTTAGATGTTCGGTGAAGTCTGAATGCAATGGGAAAGCTTCTGCAGGGGTCAAAAGTGACTCCCCCTCAGGCTGGTACGGAGCTTTATTATTAAGTGATATGTTGGACCCCCTCAGACTCCAGCAGGGTGTAAGGGGGGGGCAGAGAACGCAGCTTTCCCCTGTCTCTGCGGAATTACTGGCTACTCTCTTCGTACATCAAAGGCACGTCCTGCTTTTGCTTGCAGTTCTGTTTCAAAAGGCAACAATGAGCCCAGCTCAGCGCTCTGGAAAAAAGCCTCGTAGGTACCTACATTCAGGAGACCCTGGATGGGTGGAAGAACCCGTGTGCTGTGTAGAATATGAACCTCTGCTCCAGAGAGGGCTCCGTGCTCAACTGCTGCTTCCAACCGGTTACTCCATGTGACTCCCTGCTTTCTCAGACACCCACCTCGGCCCATTCAGGTACCAGGAGCCTGGGAACTTAACCCTAAATTCTGCCTTCCACCAAAGAGACTTGCATTTAGGGATTACAACACCCTGCTTTTGAGCCCGGGAATTCTTTCTGTGCCTTGACCTCCCCTAATCCATGAGACTGGTGCTTGGATATTACTTCCCTCTATAACGTTACAGGATCAGTCCACAAAAACTATTGATTAAATTAACCAGCTAATAAAGGGGAATTCCTAAAAACACTGTTACATATATTTCTCTGTCTCCAGGTATGAGTGGAATCAGATTAGACTAATCCTTTGGCTGCTGTAAATCAAGGTTATTGTTGAAATTTACACCTGGTGAAAACCTGCCCAGGAAGACCAATTAAAACAATTACCTTAGGAGAGAAATAAAGACTGTACAGCAATGTTCACCTCTAAGAAAGCCCCTTCTCGTAAACGTCGTGTTGTAGTTCTCCAGATTGTTACTAGAGGGTTCTATGGTACTTAAATAGAAAGGGCCAATTTTAAAGTACAAAAATTTAAATAAAGAAAAGCAAAGCTCATGCTCAGTGAATTATGGAGAGTCCGTGAAGGGTGGTAAGTGTGAGAATCCAATCCCCGCTCACAGAAAGAGCCCTACTGTATGTTCCTACAAATATTGATGTTTGAAATCCAAAGCACATGTGATGCATTAGTGTGAAACAGGGATTACATACATGCTGCTCTCTGCCCTGCAGTTCAGGAAAAGTCCTTATGTAATGAAGAACTGAAAGACTTATGAGGGAATCCAATGGACTGTTATCGTGTAAAAATACCGGCGCTCTCCAAAGTCAACTCACAGTTGCTCAAATGTATGCTGGTATGTGTTTTGTTTTCCAACAGGCCTGAGAGAGAAGGAGCTCCATTCATGTCAGACCCTGTTAATCTCATACCTCCAGCTCAGCCCATGTGAATGAAACAGTGACTTGGGAAAGCCGTTGCTTTTCTTTCCAGTCAATTCTCAAACATATAAAACCTACCGCAGGAGAACCAAACGCACTCAAACAATAACAGGCAATCTTGCCAATTACAGAAACTACTTGTAGGCAATAAGAAGGGAACTTTTCATCCAACTTGGGGCTCTGATTTTGGGTGTTGGAAAATGAGGAATGATTCCCTGACGCTTCCTTCACCTGCTTCCCTCGATCGCCGACTGAATCCTGGAAGTTTTAATCCTACACTAGACAAATGCCTGGAGCAATTCTTGATTTAGGAATTTAAAAACAAGACCAAAAAAAAAGAAAGAAAATTTAAGAACAAAACCCCAAGCAAAATGTAACAAACGAGCTCCAAGGTTGTGCAGTCTCAATATGTTATAGATTAAACTGATTTTATTTTCGTGGGCATCCAAGGAATAGAACTAAGCCCACAGTTTTTTATAGGCCAAATTCTGTGCTCTTCTGGAAGTAAGCAAAGCTCCCATTAACTTCATGGCAACTCAGTAACAGTTGTAATTGCCCAAGAAGCGCTAAACAGGAGCTACAAAGACACCTTCATATTCACTTCAGACATAGCAAATGCTCACTTCCAGCACTGTAGGATGGTTACTCTTACCCATCATACCTCATCCCACACACTAAAATCCCACTGCCCCTAAAGAGTATTACTGCTACAGAAATAACACCTTGGCTTTTGTGAATTTATCAGAAAATGCCTGCACATCCTTGGCTCCGTTTCAGGTCTCCAGTAAGACATAACTGGTATTGTCACCTCAAAGTTTAGTGAGTCTATAGTTGTGTATCAGTGTGCCAGAATGTTTTAATTCACTCATTTCTATATCCAAGACAGAAGCACCATCTATGCTTCTACATCACGGGAGCCCCAGTGGTTATGGTGGTATCAGAAAGACATTGGACACCTGGGATAATGTGGATACCTGGGATAATGGGGCCTCTGACTCACCCAGAGATGGAAATTTGGCATGAAAGAGCAAGAGTTCTTTATGTTCTGTTCAAATACACCAGGGTTGGTGTGCTTTCATTGAAGAATCAGGGTAGAAACCATTCATTCTAGTCTCTGCCTTTGAAAATCTATTAATTCTATGATTCTACACATATTATTGTTGTAACCCAGGAGCAGAACAAGCACACCATGTCTGAAGACTTCAAGACCTAAACAGGTGAAAACTCACAGAACTAAGTTCTGGTTTTCGTTCTACTTCCCCACAGGCCACCAATTTCCTCATGATTAAACCTGATGACAATTTTTACATTTTATTAGACTTCCAAAGAAAGATTTATTTTAAATTTATGCAAATTTTGCAGATGTAGAAGGCACAAAATTTAAGGATGGCACAATCCATTTGCTAAATTCTCCTACTGGAACAAGACTGATATTCTGGAATTTATGGGGTTTTTAAGAACAAAAGTTACTGTACTTTCAACTACCACTAGGTGAGACTATCAAGTATTTATACTAAAGAACTCTCCAAAACATTGTTTTAGTGTAAAAAAGAAAACCAAACCCAAACAAACTGAAACATTTCACAATGCTGGGAAAAGTGTGATATATGCAATGTAAGTTCTGACCGTGAAGTGGGACTCTCCAGGTACGATTATCTCGTTTTGCTGGTGAAGAGAACAGAGTTGTCTTAAAGCCTCGTCTGGGGCTCCATGGAAATTGCACAGAATTTCAGGTCTTGCCTGAAGTACTGTACACCAGAAAGAAGGAATGCAAGGAAGGAATGATCAGAGCAGAAAGTAACTGGCCTTGCTTTAACAGCAAAAGGCAATTGTAAACTGAAGAGAACTCTCTATTATAGTTGGCTTATTCTACAAAGCACAAGAATTTTATATTCCTCGTAATTTGCCCTGGATGTTCACATTCATCTAACTGTTTCTGAAAACCTAGTAAACTTTTAGTCTCCGTGACATCTGTGCCAATGAGTTCTTCAGATCAATCAGCTGCTGTGTAGCTTTTACTGTGTTGCCTTTTGATCCCTGCTTTCAAAGAAGTGTCCAATATATTTTCACTAACTTCTTCCCCAAACTCTTGCCAGGCCTTTCTTTGTTCGTTGCTTCTTGAAGTTTACAAGTCTGAGATCTTTACAGCTACACCTCGTTGGCCTTTGGGAGCTGGGATGGAGTTTGCAGAAGCTCCTTGTCTGGTTTGGTGTGTGTGAATTGTCCATCAGAACAAAAATTAATCATGTGGATAAAAATTAATCATGTCAGTCTGTCTCCAGTGCCTAATGTTCATTTACAGTCAGGGGGTACACTCCAGAGCTGGAATGAGAACTAAAACACAGCTCCTGTGGATAACTGGGTCACAGTCTTGCCCAAAACTAGCACGACTTCACAGACATAGTCTCAGTCCCTCCACACACAGACGAGACACCTGCCTCGTAAGAAAAAATATTGTTCAAAATGTATTTCAATAACCAACACCTGTAAATAAAGCATGAATCACTGTGGACAAGAGATGAAGAGAAAAAGCATGAAATGCTTCTCAGAAAGCTTTTTTTCAGGTTCCTGACCGGTCTAGTACCAGCTGAAAGTGCCAAGAACACCTGAGAGGATGGGAAAGGGTAAAGGAGGAAGAGCTCTGAGCAAATAAAGGCAGATTTCTAGGAGCAGCAGGGAGAAAAACAGTGGTGGGGGGAGGTACTTGAAGAGTGTAACAAGCCAAGCAAGGAAGAAGAGGGGAAGCAACATACAGACTGGGGCACTGAGGTGAGACCCTTCGGTGAGCTGGAGAACATCCCAATACCTCTTCTCCTATCGCTGCACTCCCTGATCAAGAGTCCCTCCCACAGGGAAACCTCACTGCCTCCCTTCCTGCCTCACCCTGCAGGAACTGCTCTACCTTATTACTGCTACCACTTGCTCCAGTTGGGTGGCCCTAAAACTTCCAGGAAACTGGTGTCTGTATCCAGGGGAAGCCCAGGCTTCCCAGTTACGGTGCTGAAGGCTTTTAGCTGTAGTAGAGCCAGCAGGAGAACATACCTCCCTGTCTGTGGCAAGATGGGCTGAACATCCTTCTGCCCCTTAGAAGACACGGAGACAATTGCCATCACCAATTAAGAGGTTTTAAAGCCAGGATCTGAGTGGGAGGTGACAGAAGTGGAAGGAAGGAGAGGTTTGTGTGATTATCAGAGCCCACCCTTCTGCATCTCTATGCACATGGCTAAGAAAACTCTGCTGTCTGGTCTTTAAGCTCACAGGAGATGAGCAGAGGAAGGAGGGGTTTGAGCTGCATGTGCTGCAAAGGCTTCGTAGAGAATGAAAACAAACGGCCACGCTGACTTGGTCTATGAAAAACAGCAAGGCCACAACCATGCCGATGTTTTGTCAAAAAATATTGAATCAATTAGTGACCATAACGTTTTCGAATGGCTTCCAAACAGCAAACCAGATTTTGGCACAAATAAAAACCCACCGTCTTTATTGAATCCTTATAAGGCGAGTTTCAGTGCCGAAGGAATTCTTAACGGCAGAGTCATCAGGCAGGACCTCTGCAGCAGGGGGAACCTTTGGTAGCACATGGGGCACAGAACACAAAAGTGTCACTCCACAGTCCAGGCCTCACTTTAAGGCCACCTGGAGTTCGTCAATGGGTGTCAGGGAGACTTCATTTATGCAAAGAAGATGAATGTTTCTACTTAGCACAGTAGGTGTAAGAACAGGATTTTGTTCCCTGGCCTTCCAGGTACGTTTGCAGGAGCGACTGTGATTTGGCTTCAGTCTTCCTTGGTCAGTCAAACCCCAGGCAGTGGTTCACACCATGGTTTGATCCTCTGAGCTTCTTTCCAACTTACTTCCTTCTTGGCAACAGCACTCAATGGCCTCTGCAGGGTTAATCACAGAATAAGCACAGAATCATCCCAGAATGGTTGGAGTTGGAAGGGACCTTAAAAATAATCCAGTTCCAACCCCCTGCCCTGGGCTGCGACACCTCCCACCAGCCCAGGTTGCTCAAGCGGTCTGTGATCTACCCAAATCTGCATAGAATTCCATATTAAATATACTAAATGTATAAATAAAAGCTCAACGAGCGTTTAATAGAGCCACAGGATATTCAGGATATCAGGATGGAGAAAATATTCACCTCAAAATTCTCTGCATGAGGTAGATACTGCACCGGAATCAAAATTCTTTGGGTTTACCTGTGTTTACTTTGCCATTTCTACATTTTTTCATTTTTTAGCAGCATTTGTGCATCCCTCTAACAAAAGCCCATCTTTTCAGCTGCATGAGTACTGATTTTAAGACAGGAAAAAGCTGGTAAAAGCACAGTGACAATCGGTATCAGATCATTATGCAGCCGCTCCTGCCTGTATTGCAGACAGAGTCCCTCAAACCTTTAAGCTGTGTTTATCCTTCTGTTTTCTGTTCTGCCTTCCCCATCGGTTCATTTTACAACACCCTTAAGGTCAAGTCTTGACTTAACCACTTGCTGGGGCAGCCTCCAAGCGTAGATACTGCTCTGTGCTCCCATACAGTAGGTTCAAACCTGATCTGTTTTCTAGAAACATGTTCCTTGGGCATGACTCTGACAAACCAGAACGTCAGCCCAGGTTTTTTGGCCGCGCGCCCCCGTCTTCTGTTTCCGTAAGAGGCCTTTACTTTCCCAAGCTCCTTGTCCCACTGGTAGTTTTATAAAAAGGCTCAGCAGGTCCCTGGAAGTTCACAAAGACTTCTTCATTCATAAACAAGCTGCTTGCAAGCCCCTGAACAGAATGGCTCTATCCGTGACGTCTGATTGACCTTCAAGAACTGCACACATGACAGAAAAAATAATAATAATAAAAAAGGGGGCAGAGAGTTTAAGGCAATAGACAAATGAAGAACAAGGGGCCCATCAGCGTGTTAGTAATGTGGTGAATGCAAGAATTAAAGATATAAATATCATGATGGGCTGTATTTGCATTGCCACAGTCTGGTTAAAAGAAAGAACCCCAGAGCTAGGAACCGACGCCTCCTGCATCCCTAATGGCTTCTATATAAAAATTGTCATTTTCTTTGTATGATTAAAATAAAGAGGATAGGCAAAATAAACTCTCCCTTCCTACATGTTTCTTTTAGTGAATCTGCTGCTGATAGAAGATGCCAGTCTAACAAGACTGCAGACAGAAGGCCTTCTGTCTGCAGAATAGGTACAAGACAAGCAGTGGCAGGGAGAGGGTCCCTGCCACCCACAGCTCGCTCAGACCAGTGAGACCACCCCAAGAGCAAGAGGAGCCTTTGGGCCTTGGCCTCCTCCCTGACAGCAGCAGCTGGGGAGCCAACCAGTGCCCTGTGCCAGGAGGTCTGGAGTCCCAGCACTTGTCACTACCCTGAAGTTAACAGCTCGTTTAGCTTCATTTTCTACTGGGTGCTACTGGCAACTGCTCTAGAGAGGGTAAGGCACGTCATTACTGGTCTCTAACATAGGGGTTATTCAAGCGATTGCCTTTTCTAGTTATTCTATTAGTCTCCATTCCCCATCCTCTCTTTGTTCATCTACCTCCAGCAGCCATCCCTCCATCCTACTTTGAACCAGGGGGCAGCAGTTTAGAACAGGAAGCATGAAAATGGACTTCTAGTGAGGCAACAAAAATCCTATTTTGAGATAAATTCTGATATTTCACCAAGGTATTTGTATTGTGCACTGGAACTAAATTTAAAATATTCAAAGGTGTACAGCAAGTGGAAGCACTAAGGCACCTGCATGAACAAAGAACATCGTTGGGAGCTGGAAAATGGGCAAAGAATAAACTTGCAATGGATCCAATGATGGATCATCAATATCCGAAGACATCGAGCAAGGATTTTGCAGAGTCAGACAGTTCCTCCTGCAATTGCTTTAACCTTGGCCCTTCTCCGAGTATCCAACACAACAATACACTGCAACTCCTGGTTTGTTCCCTCTGCCTGCACATCACATTTTGATCTTCAGAGCTGGTAGAGCTCAGAATTCAAGAGAAGTCCTATGTTGGGGTGTGCTTCATCGTTTTTTCTGCATGTCCGTATACAGAGCTTATTGCTTTTACACCTGAACGGGGAGCTCACAGAAATCCACCAGTTGGGGCTGCTGGTTTCTCCAATGTCAACCAAAAAACCACCTGGACATCATCTGCTTGGTTTACAAAAAGTGTCCTGATACTAGTCCTCCCCAGTAATCTCCTCACCATGCAATATCTCACAGAATCATCACCCTCATGAATGCTTAACAAAAACACAACTATTTTTCCCATTTTATTTTATTTCCCGTTGGTTTTGTTTTCCTGTTTTCAGCACTGAATGACATGGTCCTGGTAACCACACAGGCACATTTAGTGATGTTCTCATGTCTTCTAATCCAGTAGAGACAATAATGCCTTATTATTGACAAACATACAACTGAACTGATTTTCATAGAATCATAGAATGGTTTGGGTTGGAAGGGACCTTAAAGATCATGGAGTTCCAACCCCCCTGTCCTGGGCAGGGACACCTCCCACCAGACCAGGTTGCTCCAAGCCCCATCCAGCCTGGCCTTGAACCCCTCCAGGGATGGGGCAGCCACAGCTTCTCTGGGCAACCTCTTCCAGTGTCTCACCACCCTCACACCAAAGAATTTCTTCTTAAGATCTCACCTAAATCTCCCCTCTTCCAGTGTAAAACCATTCTCCCTCATCCCATGGCTCCACTCCCTGATCAAGAGTCCCTCCCCATCTCTCCTGGAGCCCCTTTAGGGATTGGAAGCAGCATCTTTCGATTGCAGTGATTCACCACTGCCTCAGAGACACTGAGACCAGAGTATGAAACAACGCTATGGAGTTCCGTATGTAATGAAACAGGGCAAAGCCTCTGCTTGAATTTCGTAACAGATTTTTACCCTCTCAGTTTGTGGTGATGCACTAAAGCTGTTCCCCAAGGCACTGGAAAGAAAGATTCTATCTCCTTCAGGAATGTGCCGAAACTGAAATGTTTGAGACCTCAGCAAGCCCGGACAAAATTAACTGGCACTCTGACCTGGTCACAGTTTTCCATCTGCGTATTTGTGGAGCAGAAGACGTACATTATTCCTGCATCCAAGTCAGCACACAGAGAGAACTGACGAAGAATGCAACTCTCCTAATGAGAACGCAAAGGCCCTCACAAAGGCTAGATGTTTTTACGAACATCTTAAATGACTATCTTTGGTAAGAACTTCAGTTTTACCAGTTATGAATGGTATTGTTTTGCTTTCAAAATATTTTCAGTGGTTTTTTTTTTTGAATGACCAAACACGTTTCGAGTCTTTTCTATGGTTCAGTTCTCCTTTTGAAACCCAGGCTTTGACCTTTACCTGTTGGAAATACCTCAGCTGCCTGGGAACAAAGACCAGAGGCACCTCTGACTCTCCCAGATGTTCAGCAGTAAGAACCCTACAGTTCTTAGCGCCTCCACACAACCTTCCCAGCTCTCTGATCTTTTCTAGCAGGGGTTACACACACATCTGCTCTGATGTTAACTTCCTACCTCTCCTCCTCTCCCCCTCCTTTCCTCACTCTCCTGGACAATTAGAAAAAATTCCAAGGGTCACGAACCCAACTGCAAACGTCTCTTCCTGCTTCTTGTGTGGTTTTCACCCTGACCTTGATACTCTTTTCTGTTTCCCCAGTGGCACCTCATGCTCCCACCACCCCCTCGGGCTTCCTTAAGAACAGGAGCAGCAAAAAGAGGGAAAGAAAGTCCGGCAATTAGAAACACACCCTGAGATTTCCTGCTTCTAATGCCCATTGCAAAGGGGCTGCTGTTTCTCAGTTAACAGGGAGTAAAACACGAGAAAATTAATGAGCTTAGCAAATTGAGGACAAATTGAATAAAATGGGGGCAAATTCATCCCTGATGTCTTTTCTTTGAGGGCCATAGAGGGATAAATTTCTCTTGATATTTTGAACTGTTTTTTAAGGACACAAGCGAGAATTGGAGATTTTGTTGTTGGTTTGGTTTGGGTTTTTTTTTTAACTCTGCAGTCATTTGGTACTTGCTACCTAAACTACTTCATTCATCTTCTGTAACTGAATATCCTTATTATATTCATGTTGCTGGTATGATAGAGAGTGGAAACAACATGAGAGACAGTATCACTGAAGAGTGAACCAGCCACTGAATGACCTGAGACACGTCACTTTTGCTCTCTGTATCTTTCGATATCCCTGCCCTAGATCATTCCCTTAACACAAGCTCTTCAGGGACTCAGAGAATTCTCAGAGTTGGAAGGGACCTCTTGAGATCACCCAGTCCCACTCCCCTGCTAAAGCAGGGTTGCCCAGAGCACATCACTCAGGGCTGCAGCCAGGAGGGGCTTGAAGGTCTCCAGAGAAGGGGACTCCACACCCTCCCTGGGCAGCCTCTGCCAGGGCTCTGCCACCCTCACCCTAAAGGAGTTTTTCCTTATATTTGAATGAAACTTCCTGTGTTCCCACTTGTGCCTGTTGCATCTCGTCCTGTCACTTGGGAACCACTGAACAGAGTCCAGCTCCATCCTCCTTCAACCCATACATAAGGTCCCCCCTCAGCCTTCTCTTCTCCAGACTAAAGAGCCTCAGCTCTTTGAGCCTTTCCTCATAAGGGAGGTGCTCCAATCCCTTAATCATCTTTGTTGCCTCTTCAATACAGATACCATCTCTTCACTACACTTAAATAGTTATTTGAATTTTCTGCTTACCAAACACTTACTTTATGACAATGAAATATTGTTATGGCTGGTTTACCACAGAACTGTAACAAGGACACTTCTACACTATTCAGGTGGAAAAGACTTCTATGTACTACATTCAGTGCTAAGAGGTGTTGACAATACTGTCACCTACGAGACTTACTCAGCCTCAGGAGAGAAACACTTTTGGCTTGGAATTATTACAGAGCTTAAATATGCAAGTAATTGGAAAGCCCAACAAGAGTTTCTAGGGAATAAAATGCTAATTTTCATTAACCACAGTTAAACTGCATATTTACTATTACATAAGTCACACGTAAATGAAAAGCCTTAAATCAGGTGTGGAACGTACTTGGAGACAAACAGTTCTTAGCAATAAATTCAAACCAAGCAGCAATCGCCCTGTTGTGGCCTAGGTGAAGGATTTGCAAGCGCCGCACAAAGAGCTGGCTATTCACATGGTTCTGGCACTCCTCCCCAGTTTCCTGCTGCTAAATTACATTAAGAGACTCTAAACATACTTTCTTAATATCCCTGCCCCTTGCAGGGAATTATTGTGGTTGCCACAAGAACGTTACTTGATCGTGATGGGGCAGGAAAGGGCTTGGTACAATCCTGAACACGCGATCCGTGTAACCGTCTCTGGGGTCCTAATTCAGTTCGCTGTCTCTGCTCGGCAAAACACATGGCCCCCCCTCTTTAATTTACACACAGGGTGAGGTAAGACGGGCTGCAATTCCAGCTACTACGTTTTTCGTTTTCCCAGTGATGTCAGCGGTGTGTTGGAGGTTCCCAGAAGCTGGTGTTCTACACAGTACTCTCTGCAGAGCGTGGCTTGTTCTTAACAATTTTCTTTTCCTAAAATACTCCTTAGCCTTAGGCACCATTCTTACCACGTGGCTGCTACAGTGCTGCCATCAAAAGATGAGAACAGAAAGCCACAGCATCCCAACAGGCTTGATCATGGCCCTCTTCCGATGGAAGCCAATGAACTGTCGCGTAGTTCAAATTAAGCCAGCTCCCTGCTCCCGGGTCTCAGCTTCCCCTCATCTAGTTTTCAGACTCACCATTCTAAATATGTGTTGTTTTTTAATCCATGGCAGTGCACACAGCAGAACTGACTCCCAAAGTGCTACTCAGTGAATTTAAACAGGAAAATGTGGCTCTATCCCTGTTTCTGGGTTTGCTAATCATATATTCACCTGTGAAGTGCGCACTGCTGAAAGAGTATTTTTTCTTGAAAAACCCCTGTAAGAGACAGACTGAGAGACACTGATCTCTGACTGACGTGACCTGGCTCTGTGATACAGATATGTATGACTATGCACATAGAAAGCTATGAATCTGTGCACATAAATATACATCTTACATTACTATATATGTATTATTTATCTTAAGTTTAAGCAAAAGCGTTCTTTTTCATTCACATTATTCACATCCTAAAGACTCTAATACAGAAAGGAGAAAATATTTACTTTTTGATGGCATTTTTATATGACTAAAGCTTGTTAATTTATGAAAAGAAGAGCCTGGTCATGACAAAGTTATTCCTGACAAATGAGATATTCCTTTTCTGTACAAAAAAACTATACCATAACCTTTGTATGTCATACTTTGTGGGAGAAATATGTATCAGGGGAGATAAAAAACCTCCTCATCCCTTTCTCTCTAAGTGCTCATGGTACATTGCTCCTGGCCATGGGAATGAAAAGAAGCCATATCAGCGCTGCCCACTCACTTCATCGTGAACCCAGCTGCGTCTGGGGATTGCACAGCACTTTGTAAGGGAGTGATAAGTCCTTGCTGGAATTCTACAGTCCCTTCATGCAGGAAGTTGGGTGAGATAAATATAAGGATCCTTTCCAACTTTAAAAAAAAAACCAAACCACCCTGGGAATCAGTATTTCTCAGCTGCTAAATTAAGAGAAGGGAAGCAACTGCTTAGAATCACGCAACAGGCCTGCAGGAGATGGCCAGGAAAAATCCCTTTGTCATGATTCCTGTCTGATAAATCTTACACCTTGCTTTCTTCAGAGCAAAACATGTCAGAATTAACACTTTTTCATATAGAAAACAGCCTTTACAACAGCTCGTGCTAAGTCACATGCTTGATTTTCCGTCTAAGCAAGTTTCAGAGCCATCGTTGCTGATTCAGCATATTTCTACATTCTCAATTCCAGTTCAACTTTTTTTATTAGTTGCGATCAGAAAGACTGTATCTTCACAGGAGTAAAGTGTAATTTGAAAGGTGTGATGCTTTTGACTGTAATCTCTGCCTTTGGTCTCACTGTGGCAATTCCTGTATCATTACACAGCTGAGAGGCCAGCTCTAAGTGTGCTGGACTTCCATTGGAATTTCCATGCAAGGATCCCCATCCATGTTAGAGAAAGTGAAAGTCTGATTATAAGAATACTGTTCTGGAACACAGTCATGCTCAATTTAGTGGCAGAACCATGACTCAAGCCCAGTTGCTTCAACACTACATGGAGCAGGGACTTGATCTAGAACTCGGTGAATGTAGTTCCTGTGTTTGAGATCAGGCAGATGAAATCATCTCCGGGCCCCACAGGATCTCTGTGAAATAATGCTTCACTTTCATAGTGTTGTTCTGCAGATGGTTGGATTTCACTCTGAAACTCACCTTAGAGCTAATAAAGTAATTTATCTCTTGCAAGGGGGATCTGAGGGGAGGAGAGGACACGGTCCTTGGTAGAGGCTGACTCCTAGTCTAATCACTGGGAGAGGAAAAATTGCCTTAATGATTTTAACACTGTGCTGCTGAACCAAACATCTCCTTCCCATAAAATGCTTTGCCTACTACAGAAACTATTTCTATGCTGAAATGCAGGTTATTCCATACTGTGTAGTACCATTATCCAGCCAGAGATAACACCATTTCGCTTACCATACGTGCCTCTAGAGCTGAAAAACAACCTGAGTCTCCACCGTACGTTCCAGCACTGCTGCTTTTCCAGAAGAAACCTTCTTCTTCCACTCCAGCTTCAGCTTGGTACCTATATAACATAGGCATTGTGCCCTGCAAACAGAGAACAAAACAAACTTTGAGGTTCCTTTAAACTAACACCACCATTTCATCCTTCTAGTGCATGCCTGTGCACAGATTCCTGTACTGCAACTAATATTTATTAATCTAGATTCATATGATCCAAGAAAAGCTTGACTGCGTTGCTTTGTGGTAAAATTATAAGGGAAAAAATCAGAATATTGGGGAGAAGGGAGGAGGAAAGCCAAGCTTTTATAACTCTTTGTAAACCTGGTTTATGTGAGCCTGGCCAACCCAGGGTCTCAGTGATCTGTTACGTTTAAGAAGTGCATGTGAAAGGCAGCACTGTTGCTGAGCTGCTGGTGCCCCACAGAATCAAAATATTTCTGCTGAACTACAATTTAAACAGTCATAGCCCAATTATGGGAAGCAGCCCCTGTGAGGAAGTGTGCTTTCCTTCTCAAAGCACTTCACCTTCAGCAAGTAAACATTCCTAAGTATAATATTAAAAGCACTAAAGTTTATGCGCGTTTTTATTTTGTGCTAATAGAGCAATTAAAAATGCACACTGTCTCCACTTTGCATTTTTATTCTAAAGAGGCTTCAATGTTTTTCTGTAGATTCAGGTCCGATCTACGCACTACTCACTTGTCCTGCCTTTGTGCCTTCATTAACATGGTAAGTAACTAGTACAGGTTCTCTGCCTTGACCATTTTCTGCTTAAATTATCAGATTGCAATTCTCTGATACTGTGCCTTGCTCTGGCCCAAAACTCCTGGGAACCTCCTACCAGCTGAACCTGCTGCCACTGGTTCCCCTGCTGCCCCTAACACAGATGAGGAACTTTTACTTATCCTTCCAGGCTGCAGAATCCCGTGTCAAATAAGATTTCCCAAAACATGAGACTCCATTTAGTTCCAGACTCTCCATCTTCTTCTTCCTCCACCCCCATACAGTGAAATATCTGCACTTTTGGCAGACAATAGAACCATCCTGTTAGAAACTTGTGGACATTCTGACAGAGCTGAATACACCACGGGAGATTAAAGAGACTTGGGCCAGGAATCAGGGAAAGTGTCCAGAGAAATGCACGTGATGACTGGGAGAAAGCTCCGTGGTACTGGGCAGAATGAGTCTGTACAAAGAACTGTCAAGCATCACATGAATCAGAACAGAGTTGCATTTTCCAAAAGACACATCCACACAAGCAAGAACATTTTTCAAGGTCTTCAGGCCCTATTTTACCAACTTTACCCACACTCAGATTCCTGCAGAAACTCAACAGTGGATTGACTTTATGTATATACATACAGAGGTGCCCGGCCCTTGAAATTCTGAGAGAAGTGCTTTCAGTAAAGTGCTCAAAGGCTGAAAATGGATTTGGAATGGCATATGGCTCTCACACAGCTTCTCTGCAAAGAATTTATCCATTATGGGAAAGAAAACGGAAAGAACATCTGGAGGCCTGTTGAGAAAAGGTTAGTGAGAATTAATTCAAGCTTTTTTTTTTCCTCCAAAAGCTTCATATAGGTCAGACTCTGAAAAGATCCAGGCTGAGGTTCAAGACTAAAGTGATGCTCTTCTCACTGCATCTTCTGCTGTCTTCAAGAATCAAGGGAAGAAAATAAGACACACTGTGAGGATGGTTAACAACTGGAGCAAATCCTGAGGCCACTAATTGATTTTTCAGGTCTCAAGGTCTTCACCTGAAGAGTTGCAGATGTTCAGACGGGGATATGTGCTTTAGTCAAGCAAAAAGGTTGTTGGACTCATTGCTTAAGTAACCAGATGAGATTCTCTGGCCTTTTACACCGATAGCTGGGCTGGATGACCTAATGGTCCCTCCTGGCCCTAAAATCTGTGAATCTAGAATTACACACTGCTATAAAACTTATGTAAGGGAGGGGAGAATAGAGGCCAAGGAATTACAAAGAGTATTTATAAGCCTGCTACAGTCATCACTAATGTACATATAATTGGCAAAGCATTTACATCAGAGGCCAGTTGTAACACACACATTTATTGAAGGCTTGCACATTTCATTATAACTGAATTACTGAGCGTATCTAAGCCATTTATAGTGAACTGTGGCAAACTCTAAAATAAAGTAAACACATGTGCAGGGGTTATTGATGTGGTATGGCTGCTCTGATATTTAAAGGCATTATAAACGATTTGCAAGGCATTTAATAAAAGTGACCTACATTTATATAGCGCCTTTTATCCTGAGGTATCCCAAAAATTCTGTACAAGCTGTATAGGCTGCCACTGCGTTACTCCAGGCTGGCACCAGTGTGACTGCTGAAGCCAGCTGTGTCGCAGTGCCATCGGGCTGGAGTTAGAATGTGATGAGTCTGATCGTAGACAAATGTGGAAGCCAAGGGGAAGCAGTTGTTTCATGGGTGTCACAGGGCCCAAGTCCTTAAGAAACCACTAGATCATCTAATCTGACATTTCATATTACTCAGGGCATCTCTGGAAAACAGGCAGAGGATCTGGAGTGTTTCCTTCCATATCTAAGCATTGCAACTCTCAAGCTTCACATCTAAGCTTGCCTCTCACTAATTTCTTTCTTCTTGGAAATAGGGACACCAAAACTGATCTCATGAATTCCAACCAAAACGACTTCTGTATGACTGTTTGGTATTTCCATTTCATGGCCTTTCTACCCTCTTACAAGGTTTCATTGTCCCTCTTATTTTCAGCGCTGCACTAAGAGCTCTTGCTGGGATGGTTATTTATAAATCTCCCTCCTCCTCTGAATTTCCAAGACAGAGGCTCCTAGCACATGGGAATACCCTGTCTTCTTAGTCAGCAGTCTCAAAACTCAGTTTATCGGAACAGCACACGTCCAGACGATTCCCATCACTAGATGATAGAAACTTGCCTTCTTCATTTTTTACTATTTCATTAATCTTTATCACAAAACTATCATTCCAAACTCTATTGTATTGTTTAGTTTGCTGAAGAAAATATGAAATGGTATTGGAGCAAAAAGCAGTTTGTGGTGATCCCTCCTAGAATCTCTTAACAAATAAATGAGATTTGTTGGTGATGCCCCTTTTAATACATCCTTTTAATTCTAAACAATACCAATCTCTTCAGCCCTGGTCTCCGTCTGCATCTTGTGGAAGGAAAGACACCTGGGCTGGGAGGGAACTTCCATGGACTCCACCAGATGCTCCGATTTGATGATCTGTGGATCACAACCGTATGGGACGAGGTGATGTGACATTCCAAGAACACCTACTGTGGAACGCTACCAACGTCTACTAGTACTAATTCAAAAGCCTTGGAGAAAGCCATGGCTACTGTACTAGAACATTCCTCACATCAAACAAATCAACAATCCCATCAGAACAAGATGACAGGGTGACTTTTGGAGATAACAGCATCTTTAACTGACACTAATGGTCAGGATATACTTTCAGAGCTTCTCCAAAAATGTCACCTGTAGCAGCCCAAAGGCAATAATGCTCTGGCCTCAAAACATCAACATTTTCTCCTAGCACAGTGTTATGGTTTGGCCTCAGATGGCAACTAAGGACCATGTGGCAGTCACGCTCTCTCATAGAATCATAGAATTCCCCAGGTTGGAAAGGACCTTTGAGATCACCTTGTCCAACCATCAACCTAACTCTGATAAAAAACAACCCATCCATCACTAACCCATGTCACTAAGCTCTAAGTCAACCTGTCTTCTCAATACCACCAGGGATGGTGCCTCAAGCACTGCCCTGGGCGGCCCATTCCAAGGCTTAAGAACCTTTTCTGTGTAGAAATTTTTCATAATATCCAACCTGAACCTCCCCTGGCACAATTTGAGGCCGTTTCCTCTTGTCCCATTGCCTGTGACTTGGGAGAAGAGACTGACCCCCCCTGGCTAACCCCTCCTTTCAGGGAGTTGGAGAGAGCCAGAAGGTCTCCCCTCAGCCTCCTCCAGGCTGAACACCCCCAATTCCCTCAGCACCAGACCTGTGCTCCAGACCCCTCAACAGCTTCATTGCTCTTCTCTGGACCCGCTCCAGCCCCTCAATGTCATTTTTGTGGTCAGGGACCCCAAACTGGACCCAGCCCTCGAGGTGGCGCCCTTCCCAGTGCCCAGTAGAGGGGGACGGTCACCTCCCCAGCACTACTCACCAGGCCCTTCCTCTTCTCTCAGGCCCCTCCACAGCCGCGAGGGTAGAATCGGAAGCAAAAGGCAAAACTCGTGGGTTGAGACAAAAGTCCATTTAACAGAACGGCAAAGGGAACAAGACAACAGTGACACCGAGAGAGGAACACACAACGGCGGGTACCGATTCACCCCCTGCTGACCGCACCCGGGACGCCTCAGCCCGCTCCGCTCCCCCGTGGTGACTTCCTCTCCCCCCGCCCTGCCCTTCCCGCCTTTCCCGCCCTTCCCGGGCAGCTCTGGGCCTACCCCCCTGGGGACATGGCTCCCATGGGATGGGATACCTGTGTCCCCGCTACAGCCCGGGGAGAATTAACCCTATCCCCNTCCATTTAACAGAACGGCAAAGGGAACAAGACAACAGTGACACCGAGAGAGGAACACACAACGGCGGGTACCGATTCACCGCCTGCTGACCGCACCCGGGACGCCTCAGCCCGCTCCGCTCCCCCGTGGTGACTTCCTCTCCCCCCGCCCTGCCCTTCCCGCCTTTCCCGCCCTTCCCGGGCAGCTCTGGGCCTACCCCCCTGGGGACATGGCTCCCATGGGATGGGATACCTGTGTCCCCGCTACAGCCCGGGGAGAATTAACCCTATCCCCGCCGGACACAGGACACACAAGAAGGACCATTCTAACAAGACTTCAAACCGGGGACTAACACCCTTTATGTTTACTTTGTGAGACTGTTGTACGATAGCATCGCACAGAGACCTGATAATGAAAGCGGAATGCCAAAATACTCCAGTTTTTTTCAACTCTCTGCAACTGGTTATAGATATTACTTCTCCCTGCAAACTACAGCTGCCGTTTCGTGGAATTATAGATTCACAGAATCATAGAATTGCCCAGGTTGGAGTGGACCTTTATGACCATCGAGTCCAACCATCAACCTAACTCTGATAAAGACCATGTCACTCAGCACTATGTCAACCCATCTTTTAAACACCTCCAGGGATGGTGCCTCAACCACTGCCCTGGGAAGCCCATTCCAAGGCTTAAGAACCCTTTCCGTGTGGAAATTTTTCCTGATACCCAACCCGGACCTCCCCTGGAGCAACTCGAGGCCGTTTCCTCTTGTCGTATGTCTTCATCACTGCAATCACATTACTACTGGAGTCTGCAATCTGCTGTGGTATTCTGAATACCACTGAACTTTATTGGTAATTAATGCATATGCTCACCATGTTCCGCAATTAAAAAGAAAAAGACAACGTTGTGGGGAAAATGATGTGCTTGAGCTACAATGTATTCACTCTCATCTAAAGGTGGTTGTTGAGAATTCTCTTAAATTCACTGTAAGAGTCACAAACCTGGTTTTACAGGGTGAAATGCTCTAAAATATTCTGAATTGCCTTAGGTGAGTGGCAGAGGCAGATGACAGTAAAGGACTCTCTACTTGTACATTGTGAATATCCTTTATTAAAAGGAACATTCATAAAGTAGTTTCTTCTCTCATTCTCACCAGGGAAAAAAGTCTAGCAGAACCAGCGTGCCTGAAGTGAAGGATCAGAGATTTTCCATGTTGTACAACCAAAGGGCTGGGGTGTCTGGCAGGTGGGAAGAAGCAGCAGCTGAGGGATGTAGGCAGGCACAGGAGGAAGAACCCCTTACCCTCAGCTCTACAAGAGTGTGTAAAATGCAACAGCAATCTCAGGACCTGGAACTTCCTAAATAATAATGAGAAATCAAGGAGAGACTCAGGATGTTCTTAGATAAACATTCTCTCTGGTGCCAAAGCTGACTTCAGAAGTTCCTGCCCTCCTCAGCACCTGCCTGTTCTTTTTCTATCCTTCCAGCATTGCCAATTCCATCACTGAAATGTGCTGGATTCAAATGAAAACTTTTAACTCTCTTGTAGTTCTGGTTTATAGAGTGGCTCCACAAACCCTTGTCATGTGAGTGAAGGGTTGGAGCACGACACCACAGGAAGAGACAGAAGGGCTTCATTAGAATGAAGGGGAACAACTTAATTATAACAATTGGTAAATACGCATCTCCTGAGCTTTGGTATTTCATACTTCATCTGATCCAACATTTCCTGGGAATCCATGGATAAATCCTCCCTGAGTTCAATGGCCTTTGAAATGAGAGCCCCAAAAGCAGGTACTGTGCAGTAACAATTTCATCCCCTCCTGGCTAAAAGATTTTGTTAAAGAAGCAAAACATTATTTAGAAAACACTCAGACTCTCCAGAATGGAGATCTGTCAAACCATTGCTATTTTCATTGTCCCATGTCGTGCTACCTTTAAATTTCAATATTTACCTTTATCTCTCAATTTTATTCTGCTGTGCATAGATTTATTATATAGATTCATGTGGTTTTACAGCTCCCTCACACAGTCTATGAAATAATCTCAAACACGCTTGTTTAGACTATGAACTTGTTTATCCTGGACTACGATGACCAAAAACGCTCTCTGAAGCTAATGTGATTAGCTTGGCCAAGCTGATTAGGAAAGAAGAATGCCAGGAATTCCTCCTCCAGATGTAGCCTGCTTCGCATGGAACTTTCTCCAGTGGGAGCTGGGTTCCCAAGCTCCACCTCGCTTCACATGGACGAAGAAAATCCCAAGATATAAAATTAAGGAGGCAGACGGAGGGGTGGGAGAAGGCGATGATTGCCTTAGACGTGTTCACACTTAATGGAATTAATGTTTATCGATACAATGGAACCTAAAGAGGCAAGCACATCGGTTCATGTGTTAGACTTGCAGACCTTTGACTCTTTTATGGTTAATTAGCCTTTAGCTTAAGAAAGCCCCCAGGTCATAGAACTTCCATCAGCTCTGAATTCAAAGCTTTGCCCTCTCTCACCCTGGCAGTTCCCAGTGTAATGATGATTGATAGCCAGATGAAAGCATTAGCCGGGGCCTGTCTTTTTGCATTGTGCTGGGTGAGAAGTGTAATGATCTATAGCTGCAATGGTTTCACAAACCATTTCGGTTGATTGTGACCTTAATTACCCACTTAAGCAGGCTTTGGCCAAATTGATTTTATACTGTTTTATTCTACAGCAGGTTAAAAATTAACCCCGCAATCTTAGATGCATTTTACAAGGTTTCTATTCCCTTGTTACCTAAAAAGCCCCCAGTGAGTACGATTTCAGGCTGATATTCATGAACTCGAGTAAAAAGGAGGAATGATACCTTTTAACAGAGACAGATTTATACTCTGAGAAGAAGGGGCCAAACACTTAACTGCTATCAAAGTTATACTCAGATGACAAAAATCTTCTCATGTTTAGTTAGAAAGCAGTATGTGAGCTAGATTCCCACCCAAACAAAAACTTTTTTGCTAAGTCCCAGGAATCACAGGCAGCTTTAAAATGCTCCAGACAAGCAGCATCAGATGCTGTTGGGATGAAAAAAACTCTCCGTATACAGGAGGAAAGCGTCTGACTTTATTGGGCTGAGTAGCATAGAGGTGAGACTGGCAGAGTATTTGGAGCAGGAAGCACCATGCTTCCCCTCAAGAAGTCCAGCCTTCCCCACATCACTTAAGGAACATTGTGTATGAACTATTGCTAGAGAGAAAGAAGGGAGAAAGGATCGTAAAAACACATTATCCTTCCCGACGTAAAGGAAACCCTCCAAAACAAGGCAAGATGGGACTTTCTCACTCCACACTCTTTGCTTACAGGAGAACACTCACAACGTTGCTAAGATTGCTACAGCAGGACTGAAGTTATAGTCAAGCCCAAATTTGTCTTAAATCTTCTGTGAGGACAAATGTTTTCTGGCAGAGAGAACTCAGGCCTTCGCTGCCTCACCTGCAGCAAGGAGGACCTGGTAACCCCATTCCAGAGCTGCTCCGACTGTTCAGCCGACGTGAGCAGCTAAGGTGTCACCACATCCTTCCTAGAGGACTCATAAAATTGCCTTTCCCAAAATACCAAGCAGTCTGTGCTCCCACGGGAATGCTGGCAAATCCACACAACCCAAGCCCCTCCATATCTAGGTAGTGTGGACTGGGGAGGCTGCTGAGCCCTGGTCCAGTTGACTGCCATGTCCTGCAGACATAACTCCGCTCCCGTGGAGGAGCCAACCAAAACCTGATGTATCATATAAATACACTCATTGCTCATTTCTTCTCTTTAATGATATCCATTATTAAATACTTAATTTTGGCTATAAACAACCCCAAAACCTTCTCTTTTACACTGGTGACATCTTCTATCTGAAGGCCTCAAGTAGAAATAATCTTCTACACATTCAGCTTCTCAGCACACCAAGAACTGTAAGAAAACTTGCTGGCACACCCGGGAGTGTGGAAGCAAGGAAGGAAGGAAGGAAAGAAGAAACAATTTTTAAGTCTGGCTTTGGAAAGTGGTTGTTTCTCACTGCTGGAGACAGGACAGGGACGCTGCTCATCCAACTAACTCGTTTGTTTTGACATACTCCAGTCGGTGCAAGTGTCCATACAATTTCAGCAAACCATGATAAGCTGAAATATCTGTTCCATAGAACAAAGTAGGCTTCTTGGCTCGTGCTCAGTGAACTCAGAACGATGCTTTTGCCACCTGTGTTTTAAGGAAAGCGCTTTCTGTTCTGTTTTATTCCACCTGACACCGATCCCCACACGGGCCTGTTCTCTGTGAGGCAGAACAGCTGTTTGATGTCGGGAAGGGGCCTTCCTCAGCCGTTATTTGGCCGAAGCTGTGTGCCAGCACTTCCAGCTGATCCTGCTTTTAACTCCCATCTTAGCTTTCCAACTATTCATTTTATTCCCACTGTCTTCCACTGTGTGGTTTTTGTTGGGGTTTGTTTGGTTTTGGTTTTGTTTTTTTTTTTTTCTTTAGAGACCTGGAGCCCTTGTATTTTTCCTCTCAACTGAAAATTATTCTAGCTCTATCCTTTGCAATACTGAAGCTTGAACAGGTAGATAGCCAGGAGATTAAAAAATGAGGGTGCTCTTACCTGGGGATTCTTTATCCTAGAGGGTGCAGTGCCTTTGAAGGCCAATGTCCTTGCTGATCTAACTTGTGCTACTTGAATTTGCTGGAATTTTGCTCAGTTGTAAAAGCAACTACCAAAAATTAACAGCACTTCCCTCTAACTCTTAGTCTGAGGTGTTTACTCCTTAAAGAGAATATTCTGTGTCATGGCTGTCTTAAGTAATGAAAGACGTCAGTAAAGCTGATCTAAACAATCCATCCAGGCCAAGAAATCCTTTATTAAAATCACGGAGATGGACACTGAAGGTACTCTGCTGTTGTTCCCTGGGGCTCTCCCAGCCTCCTCAGTACGGAGATCCACCTGGCCTCCAGTGGGAAATAACCCAATTCAAAGTCCCTTTGTATTTTGCTGGTGGAACCCCATTAATATAACACAAGTCTTTGGCCCACTCTTAGTGATCAGTCCACCAGGGAACCGCTCTTGAATGCCATTTTGTCAAAGGAATAAAAGTACCCCTCACCTAAAGGAATAGCTGGACACATACTTGGATGCCCAGGTCCTCCTTGAAGTAACTATGGGTTTCATTTTGGATCTGCCAGAAGACACTGACATGATCTTGCTCTTCTGTTTCTAAGTTAAAAGTGACCCACTTAGCACATTTATTTCCTGGAGTCAGCAAGGGACCCCGCAGCAGACACATAAGGATTAAACTGCCTTTATATTGGAAATGTTTCTATTTAAAAAGCAGGGTTTTTTTTCAGTTAGAGTGTTCTCACATGTGCCATTGCTTCCTCCACATAAAAGAGGGAGCTTTGATATTCCCGTTCGTGAAACACATCACCAGGCACTTTAATAATCCCGGCACAAAACTGCTAAAGTTAAACCAGCCCCCTGGCCTCTACATTGTTTGATTATTGACACATGCAGTGATTCTGAAATCTGCTTGTGACTTTATCTGGATGGGATGAAGAACAGATTTGCTTAAATTCTTGGTGACAGAAGTATAAGAAGGATAAAGGAGAGGTTATTTTCCATCCCAACTGTTACTTGCTTAAAAAAATCTTCCCCAAAGCAAAGTTATAACGTGATATCTTAGAAGAACACTGTTCCATTCTTCGCTCAAACACCCTTTAACTCCACACCAGCAAGATAGAATCATATTAACTAGCTAAGGACTCTAAAGATACTGATCAGATCGTTTTAAATTTCACTGGGAAAGGTTAAGATGCACTTCCCTGCGAGAAAAGTAGAACAAGTTTGCTGCCAGGGCGGCCAAAAAAGCTCCCCATAATGTTGATAACGCCTTATTGATTCAAACAGCTGCTTTGATGAAGCCACTTCTGGGGTTTTTTTTTTTTTTCCCTGCAATCCTTCTGCTGCGGGCTGGAAAGGTAATGCCAAAGGAACACATTTGGCAGTTGGAAAAATATTCCATGAACACAGGAACATTCAGCAGAGAGAGAGAGAGAGATTGAGAGAAGCGGGTGATTGAAACCATATGAAGCCAGCTCGTGATCCCAGCTTCCACTGCTGAATAACTAAATCCATGTAAAACTGCCAGGCACTCCCCCTACCATGTGAGAAACCCCAGGGAAGACCGAGCCTTTGTCTTCTTCTGACACATGAAGCAGTGAGGGTATTATGGACTGATAGAAGGCCCACAATACCCGTCACTCTCGGTGGTTCTGGTGAACATTAGTACATCTTCCCACTCCCAGACACGGGCCAACTATCAAGAAATCATTATGCTGGAAGCCTGTGGGTTGCAGATCAACAACTCCCCCAGTGCTAATCGTGTCTACCTACTGGGATTTTCTACTCTTTGGATGCCACGTAGGGGAAATACCCCTGGAAAAAGCTGTAGTAAAAATCAAATGCAGTTGGGCTTAGGTGTTTAGCACTGAAGCGTCTGACCCTAGAATTGGCAGGGAGTATGTATGCAGCAGTATGGTAGGCAGAGCATTAGACAGAAATTCAGCACTTTGGGGGTTTCCCCTAGACTCTAGGGCTTTAAATCATCTTGGAGACATCACTTCCTCTCCCTGTGCTTCAGCTACAGCAGTAAGAGCTACACAGATACCAGACTAACTAGTGAAAACCAATTAACCCATGTTCACGCAAGTTGCTGTCACACCTTTGACTACAGACAGGCATACTTGGAGGTTTGAAGCACCTGAGAGGAAATGTTTTTGTTCTGTAGAGTACTGCACACTGGTTCATGATGGAGAGCAATAAATGCTACTGCAGTACAGATCTGCACGATAGCAGTGGTCATCTGGCAGCAGTTATTTCTAGAAAACCAAGCAGCTTGTACCCCTCATCGAGAGACCAGTGGCCAAAAACAAGATCTTGAGGGTCAGATTCAGCCAACGACACTTTCACACTTCACCACACAGCCTGGTGGAAGCTAGAAAACCAGGCATCCAGCTGATTCAGAAGAATACACAATCATTCCCACAAAAATCAACACTTGAAACATTATTCACTCATGGCATGAATATCTGGGATAGAAGAAGGAGGCCCCTTAAAGAAGATTTTCCCCTTAAAATGGCATTAGATAGAACATGAAAAGGAGAGGCAAAATGCAGTACTTGTCACAGGTGTCCAGAAGAGCATTACTTATGACATTTCCATCAGTGAACAGCACTCCCCAAAGATGTACTACTTTTAGCACTTTGAAAAAGAAAAGCAATAATGGCTGGAACGTTCCTCTGTGTCTTCCCCTGTAGGAAAGTCAGCCAAGAACATTCCCAAACCGTGTTGTCTTACTTCCCACTGCAGCTTTATAGGAGCAGAGAGGGTGTCTTCACAGTTGGCATGCCGAGAATTTGGTAATTAACATATAAGTACATTATATCACCTTGTTACGCCAGGAGGTGCCACATAACCCGACCCATGAGCAACATGCCATCAAGGCAGCAACTGATGGTGAAAGAAGGTGACAGTCCTCTTTGTTCCTGCTGTTTCTACCCAACAACTTTTCAGCTAAAGACAACTTCAACATTCGGTATTCCAAAGCAAAACTGCTGATTTAGGCTGTATGGAGATACTTCAACATACCAGTTAAATTATATTCAGAGGAGCTGAGGAGCCTGTAAATGCAATTCATAATGTAGACCACTCGAGGGAGTGTATGAGTGGCGGATGAAAAGGTCAAGATGATACCTTATTTTGAAATACAATGATTACCTTATTCAAGAAAATAAAACAACCGTACAATTAACAACATGCTACGTTCTGAGAAGGTCAGAGAGGACACCGTGTTTTATCAAATGATCTCACAAAAGCTGCTTCTACTAATGAAATACTGCTTGAGAAATGCTCCCACAGGCTGAGGCACTGGGCTGGCCTGCAGTCCTGTTGCCCCCAGTTGGATGACTGCTGGAAAGGACAATGTGCTGCAAAGCCCAGCTTTGAATCCACATTTGGCTTCAAAGTTTTTACTGATGGAAAAGTACTTCAACTGAACATATATTTTCTCCATGGAACTCAAGTTGTGGTCAACACTTTTCATTTCGTGTTTTCAGATTTTCTTGCTTACATTTCTCCATTGAAAGAGGGGGAAAAGAGCAATTACTTCACTCTGACACATTCTTAACCAGGGCAAAGTCCACACTTGGATTTTACATCCTATCTTTCCAAGGGGATGGTAAACTGATGTTGGGAGAGATTAAGCAAAAAGAGAGAGAGAAAATGAGACTGATTTTCTCTCTCTGATGCTGCAACTGATGCTGCAACTTTTCTATCAACAGCAATTTACTATCTTAAATTTGTCTGAGGGATGTCACAAGAAAAACAGAGAAACACAAAGACAGTTCCACCTTCTTGGTGTTCCCTTCTGAAACCCAACCCAATGTCGCAGAATTTGCCCTGGGCTCAGGTAAGAGGGAATCTTCCAGAATTTCTGGGAACAAAAAGTAGGAATTGGAGATAGGAAAACTTCCTGACTTATCTACCTCGCCTCCATACTAACACAGAACTACACAAACCTCTAACTAGAGTCTCCAAGGTGTGAACTTCCTTGACTGGGATGTGTATGGTATTTGTCTACACTTGTATTATTACAACAACCAATTGCTACAATGTGGACAAAAGACAATAAAATCCAGGTTGAGAGTTCTGAGAGCATTTTCCATTTGGGTTAGAAACAATCTGCAATATCCTCAACACCACTAAAAAGAAGACACAGGAATCCACCCCAGTTGGAGTGCACAGACACCCCAGACCTCCCCAGACACCCTAAAAAGCTCTTTCAAGAGTTTCCAGTTAGTTTCTCTGAGGAAACCTGTGTGGGATGTTTGTTCTATTCACCAACTTCCCGCTGTAGCGGTGTATTTGATACCTGTGCCCCATTCACAGGACTCAGGGTGCTGCCACCAGGTCAGGTCAGACCACAGGTGACCCCCCCTCCCTCCCCTGTGACAATACATATTTGCACGTGAGGCGCAGCAGTGATGGATTCTGCTTTGTTCTATGTCACAGCTAAAACAGGAAAGAGGAAATCCCTGCCCCATCCCTTTTTTCCTCTTACCTCATTTTCCCCTCTCTCCTGTTAGGAAAACAGTCCAGTTTGCAAAAGGCCTACAAAAGCTAAGTTCTTCTGGCTGGTGACAAGCAATGGAGTAATTTCTGCTGGCGTAAAAAATAGAGAAAGCAGACAGTGATGAACTTACTCATTTACAACCAGGAGTCACCACCATCAATGGCAGTGCCCCCCTTGAATTTCCATGGTGTGGGTCTCAGCCGGTGACACAAACATCCCCTTTCATCCATTCCACAGACAGTAAGATCCACGGGAAGGAAAAACAGCATCTTGCAAAAGCAGAAAGGTTAATGAAGGCAGCACGAAGAGAGATTTTTCCAAAAGTGACTGATGTTCCAAAGAGAAAGCGATGGATTCCAAGTCAAGAGCAGTACTGCAAAAGTAGAGCTGACCAGAAGTACCCCAGCAAAGCATTTTTACCCAGAACTTGCTGATTTAGTCATATTAAAATATTCCATATAAACAGCTTTATTCCTAATCTCTGAAAGCTTCCTGTTACTTTGGGACAATATTTTCTGAAGACACAAAATTATTTCACAGAATTAAGATTCCGTTTCCGAGCCAGCTTTACTGCTGGCAAACCAAGCACGCTAAAATCGTGAGTCAGGAACTTGTAACCTTAAAACTGAAATCTGGGCGTCTTAAAAAGGAAGCTTAAATGCAAAAATCATTCTTAATTAATTTGGTTTTGAGCTTTGAGCTATCAGGGTTCAATGGTATCAAGCTGTGTTACACATTGTTTAGCACCCAGAAAAACGGGATGTTATTTAACATAACTAGAGATAAAATTTCATATGACTGTGGGAGCTAAAGAAAGACACCTTGGCAAACATGGAAAGAAATAATGAAGCTATTCAATTCCACAGAAATAAGACGCTGTGCAAGATCAGCCCGCATAAGCTTTGTTTTATATTAATTAAACAAAAAAGCTCTAAGGAACAAAAATTAGGCCCCTCAGAAAAAAACACAGGGCATCCTTACTTCAAATAGAGAGCACATTCATGGTTTTTTCACGAGAGGATTTAAGAAGACGTGCCCTATCTGGATGCCTCTCTCTCTTAAAAACTGTGTTGGTGAAGTACGCATCCACAGCAGCACACGGGAAGAGGATTCCATCCATGTAAAACCTGGCCTCATCCTGACTTGACAACGCTTTCCTGGGACAGCTGCTTGCTCAGGGTTATAAAACAACATCGCAGGTATGGTCTTGTTACTGATGTGTGTCATCCTTTGACACACAAATTCATTGAGGTGACCTTAAAATGACAGTACAGGGTTCCAACCAGCAGGGAGGCCAGCACACACGCCTGGAGTAACGCTGGCAAAATATAAGGCTGGGTTTAAAAGATGTTGATGCCAGACAGTGGTGTAGGAGCCATGTCCACCACGGGAACCAGTTCAATCCATCTGGAGCAAGAGATTCTCACACCTCACAGGGGTCAGGAATCAGTTGCAAGGGTCGACATATGATCTGACTTGAACCAGCAGGGCTGGAACTGCATTCAGTTCTCTGCCCAGAGCTAGACCTTCAAAAGGATCACTGCTTAGGGCTCACAACTGTTCAGAGCCCCCAGTTTCCAGTGTGGTTTGGGCCTGACCTGCCATATCTGGGGGTGATGGTCCCCAGAAAAAATCCTTACTGATGCTCAGGCCTCAGAACTCTCTCTGCTGAGGCCTCTCTCAGATTCTCATAGTCTGGGCAGAGATGGTTCTTCTGCCACCTTCCTCCCACTGCTTTGAAACCTTCTCTGGAAGGCCAGAACTAGGATTATTTTGGAAACAGATTTACCCTGGAAAGGACAGACCGATTCCTGTGTATTTCATAAACTACCTCCAAAATCTTCTGAAACTTATCCATCAAAAGCTGGTTGGGTTTTGGTTGGGTTTATTTTTTTTTTCAGCTGAAACCACCGGACCCTCCTCACCATGAGGAGGAGGTGAGTAAGTAGGAGAGAGGGAGAAGCCCTCATTTCTTTGAATCACAGCTCAAGCACAAACCACACAAACAATCAGCCATTGGGCTTAAAGGCGACATATCCCAAGGCAAATATTGGTATTTTGCAGCACAAGTAGCCATTGAGAGATGAATAGCAAGGGGAACTAATTCAGAGGCCAAGCGAGTTAGGAGACATGGAAGGGGCCTGATGTAACCCTCCCTGATATTGTTACAGGCTCCCTTAATTTCACGGGACTAATTCCTAACAGACAGAGCAGGATGAGAACTGTGCTCTAAGCCTGAACTAACAGGGTGGGTGCCTCGCAGGCTGTCCCCTGGGCAGGTGCACACCAGTACAGCCCCGCCAGCGCGGAGGGGAAGGTTCCCAGCTGGTGTAAATCAGCGTGGCAGCGCTGCCATCACCGCTGATTTACTTCGAGACAGGGCACCTGTACGGGTGTAATTTCAAGTTCCTGATGCTTTCCTTCGGCTGAAATGCACCCTCTGCAGTGACAGGCTCAGGGAGGACACAGGGGGAGGAAAGCATTTTGAGCTTTCCCTTTTGTTCTGAGGCTTTGTAGAGAAATATCTCTATTTGTTTTACTGCTCTCTAAGGACTTCTCTCTTTTCCTTTTGCTTGTTGGTTTGTTTGGGTTTTTTTGGTTTTTTTTTTGTTTTTCAGAACAGCAGGCANGTGAAAAATCTGGGGGGAAGGAAGAAAAATATTTTATTAACTTAGAAATCAGGAGTTTCCACGGGGAAGGTAATAGATGATAATATGGACTGAACAGCAGCCCATTGTTTGAGAGCAGAATGGAGCCCTGTGTGGGATCACTGCTGGGTCCTGTACACCACAGATGGGAGGGAGGAATTACACCCTGGNGGACTTCTCTCTTTTCCTTTTGCTTGTTGGTTTGTTTGGGTTTTTTTGGTTTTTTTTTTGTTTTTCAGAACAGCAGGCAAGTGTTGGGAGAAGGGATAAGTAATTAAAGTAAAACATGAAAACGTCACGTAGCAATTAAAAAATACAGAGCTGCTGTGCTGTTTGACAGCTTTTTTTCCACACACGCAAGCCAGGCAATCCCTGGCATATCCAAGCCCAACCTTTGGAAAAACTGACCCCCCCTGCTGCCCACAGCCTTGCTAGAGAAAATAAAATAAAAT